>ML682006.1:14246110-14443311 GCA_007922195.1 Podocnemis expansa | reverse complement strand
ATAAATAAATGTTAGTCTTTAAGTGCAACAGGACTCCTTGTTTGTTTATTTTACAGAACTAGACTAACGGCTGTCCCTTTGGATCTTTTAAAATGGTGTTTGTCAATAGTATATTGTCACATGGGGCATACTGGCCTTTTAAGGGCAAGCCTGAACATCTTCACTTCAAGCAGAAGTCAAGGAGGAGCTTTCGGTAAGCTGGGAATTGTTGTAGGGTGTGGCAAGGCACACTGGGAAGGCATGCCAGAGAATATAAACAGAAGCCGCAGGGAGAAATAAGGAGCGAGGCAAGACTTGGTATGAGGAGTTCTGATAGAACTTGGTGAGCGTTTCTTTGAGAAAAAAAAAAAAAAAGTGTGGGATGAACTGGAAAAGCCCAAAGAAGAGGCCAGGCTGATAAGAACTTTGGGAAGGAGTCCAGGAGGGCTCTGCTAAAGTAGCCTGAATAGGTGCCAGGAGGAAGACCTTAAAAAAAGGGGAAGGGAGGGGAGGGAGATGCAATGGTAATGACACTTGTAAACAGTGAAGTGGGTGATTTTTGGATGGATTGCATGCAAACCTTTCATGGCTTAGAGTCCCAGGGTCTATATAGCACTGAAAAGGTATAAAGTTCCTCACTACTCTACTGATGTGACATGGAAGGCTCTTAGACCCAGGAGTGAAGGACTTGTGAGCCTGGCACCAAGGGGAAAATGAACTAGGAACTGTTTAACATGGAGAAGGGAAAAGGTCAACTAGCAGAGCCCTGCCTTGTTAGAAGTGAAGGCTGTAGCCAAGGGGCAACCAAGGATGTATTTTGCTATTGTATTTGGACAAGAATAGGGAGGACATCTTTTTTGATCAAAAGCTGAAAGCAATAAAATCTCTACCTGACTGAAGCTACCCACACAGTGGAGAGAGGAGACTGAGGAATGTGTGACCTGATTTCAAATGAGGTAAGACAAGACTTAACATACAGTATCTAATGGATAAGAACAATCTGGTGAAGAGCAGAATCATCAAAAATTTGTAAACAACCATAATGAGCAAACAAATTAAATGTTATGGCACATGTTCCACATTCAAGAAAGAGGAAATTTCTATAAGTGATTATATTTCCATATACACAGGCATTTTGAAGTCCAACCTAATTCAGTACAATAGTTGCAATATATCTGAGACAATAGGAAAGGCTCACAATATTTACTTGATGTAGAAAACTTTCACCAAAATAGCCTCACAAAAAATGTAGTAAAGAACTGATAACCAAAAAGACAAAACAAACAACTGGAGGTTTGTTAACATTCCAAGGAAGTTACTTACGCAGGTGGACTGTCTCCACAGTATTTTCCAATTCTTTTAGCATCATTGATTTCCCCACCATTAAAAACTGCCACAAAATCATATCTGCAGTAATTATCTCTCTCAACATCAAACTTCTCAAACTTTAACTCTATCACCTGCAGGATAAATACAAGTATCTAATTAAGGCTTTTTACATTTAATGAGTGGTCTTTTATCTAACATCAGTGTTTGTTATTCATTTTGCTGTCAATTGATGAAAATTAGTTGAATCATCTGTGTGCTTAGTTGAGCAATTAGCTATCTTCAATACATGAATACAAAGGTTTGTCCTAAGAACTTGTATGGAAGGAAGAACAGTACGTGTGTTCTATAAATAGATTTCCAAATTCAGGTAACAATCAGGTTCATAGGATGCTATTTTTTGAAGGGCTAGTGAAGAAATAATTTTATTTTAGTGGAATTTGTGAACTGATTGATTCTGATAAAAGAAAACTATGCCTCTACTTTCTGGCTGGTTTTAATGAGCCTGACTATATTTGTCTCAGACCATGTCCTAACCCAGTACTTAACAGCAGAGATATCTTTTAGACATTGACTAAAAGGAGTGAGTTCAACCCCAAAGCTGCAAGTAAGCTAAAGACCCATTGTAGCATACATGGCTCCTACTATGCTGAAAAATTACTTCAATAATATATTTTAGAGCTTTAACTATGTAAATGTACCAAGAAATTAATCGAGATAGCAATTTCATTACTCAGTAACTGAACTGAGTCCACTTTCAACTTGTGCTTTACACTTTAAGTTCTTAAGACCCACCAAGCACTTTTCAGCAGTTCATAAAAGCTACATAACTGTAGAGGTGATTCCAGTGAGTTATTCTTTAATAAAGATGCTATTTAAAAAAAAAAAAAAAAAAAACCAAAAAAAAACCAAGGCAGATCTAAAACATGGGGATTACTTCCTGTTTATCTTCTGGGGGAGCTTTTCTACTGTAACTATGTTTACAACCTGCTCTTTTTGACCAAGGAGACAAAAAGGTATAAAGGCTGTCCTGGGTATTCAAGGCTTTCCTTTGTTTTTGTTTTTCCATTGGACCCTCATCAGTGCTACTCACGTGGCTGCTTCTTTATTTTGGCTTAGTGTCTAAACTAGTCACACCTGGAAGGGGGCAAATGGAGTTAAAAGGAAAGTGGTGGCGGGCATACTGAACAAAGAGGGTGGCAGCAACTTCCCCAGGACTTGAAATTGGGGGGGGGGTGGGGGGGAGGTGTAGCAGGGGGTGTTGGGGTGCTCACTAAAATTTGTATAAACACTGTTACTAGTTGACAGCTGGGGAGGAGTTGGGAAATCCTTGGAGGGTGGGGAGAGAATAAGGCAGAATATTTGTGGGGGAAAGGGGAAATTGTAGACAAGGTGGAAAACAGTGGGTAAAGCAAATTGAGGGGGAGAGAAAAGGGCATACAAAAACCAAAAAGAAATAATGATGAGGAATAGAAACAGAATTTGTGAATGCAGAAAAGCAAGAGAACATCTAATTTCCTTCCTCATGGTCACCTGGGCATGGCTCATCTGGGCATTTTGCAGAGAATCTAATAATGGTGTGGAAGGAGTGCAGAGGGTACTGGGAGGGGGAAGAACATATTTACTGAACTCAACAAAACATGCATTGATCTAAATTAGAGCATGGCTTGCCTGAATAGTGATATGCTGATGGGAGGGACGTCGGTGTAGTTTCACTCACTTTTTCCACAAACTATACACTTTGTTAAACTTCAACATCATGTTCATAATCTTGTTTATTCTAAGACTGTCACTTGCACTCAGTTTATTCTGCTCTAAATTTACCATTGGACATCAAATAAAACAAAAACAAAAATCCTCCCAAAACACCATTGTTTAAAAACATAACTGTAGAAAGTAGAGTAGGTGGGAAGCTACATGTCAAATTAGATACAAAACATAACTAAAACAGACAAGTCTGGAAATAGTGTCAGAAAAATGAGGAAAAGAACCATCAACATACAAGAAAACTTGGAACGTATGAAGAGAAAGTACATATGAATAAGCAGTGTGCTCTCCACACACTCCCAACTTCTGTATTTATAACCTCAATAGCGGTTTCATTTTTGTATGTAGCTTTGACACTTCATGGTATCAAAGTAGCCAGCATAAGTAGCTACCTTATATGCTAAGTTTTGTAGGTAAGTGTTACAATAGGCACCAGCTCACCTGATTCTTTGGGGCTACAATATGCCACGAGCAAGTAACACCTGCTGGGTAATCTCTATCTGGCCAATTGGGAGTTTTAAAGGACCCTGAAGGCTTGTCTAGTCGTCCACCACAGTACTGATCCCCTAGAAATACAGAACAGAATATACTGACTTAAAAGCCCAGGGAGTGTGTATAATGCATTTAATACAACTGTTCCACTAGACTCTAATAGTGTGCTCTTTCCAGGACAGGGCAATTTGGTAGTAGATAAGTGTGGCTGAAGATACAACTTACTATGCATTTTTCCCTAGACTCACTGAACTGCAGTACTCCAGCATGTCAGGGATTTTATAGACCACTGTATAGTCTCTCTGCAGCTCCCCCATTTTGTGCGACACAGACTTGCTAGTTCCACTCCAGGAACTAAAAACTGTTTGTAAGCAAGCGATTGGTCTGTTTACTTTGTGGAGATTTTAACATTCTGTGATATTTCTGTAAGCTACATGTAATCAGGGTATTAAGATTCACTTTCCCAGTCACAAGGTTCTCACATTGCCACACTACAAAATTAAAACTATTTTTCCCTGTGACAAAATTGAGGGGGAGAGAAAAAGCTTAGGAACTGGCATCTGTGAGGAGTTAATACTGATGACTGAGAATGCAAAGGGGAAAAGAATTTTAAAAAAAACTGAAGACTTTTTTTTAAAGTGCCAGTCTGCAACACCATGTCTACTCCACCCAACCCCCCAAATTATAAATCTTGTACCAGATACATTATCCGTGGCTATAACGCAAGTGTGCAGCTTCCTGCTTACGGTATTCTTTTAGCATCAGGGATGCAAGATTTTGAATGTTATAACTTTCAAAGACATAGGAAATCTTACTTTAATGTTAAAAGTATCTTTGGCCTTGAAGTCCTTATGTATATTCTGTAAGAGACAATGTCTGGAGTGGTGGCACTAGGCATAACAGACTTAACAGTTGCTTAGGGCCCCCATTTAGTATTGTCTCCAACATATCATTCATTTTATTTCACATGAACTTTTAAACACACATATTAGGATGTTGTGCTGGGTATTTATTTTTTGGGAGGGGTGTGGGTTTGGCTTGTGGAAATATTGCTATTTTAAGGGGTAAATATTTGCCTTTAATATTTGTATAGTAGTAAAATACCTCTTTCATGCGGTTCTGCTGCAGAAAACATAGCAATGAATCCATTTCCAGCTGTATTTGCATCTGAAATCATTTGTACCAACATCTTATTTCCATTGGCCACAAGGGCACCTGGTTTGAAAGTACCACAGAACCTGCCAAGACGTTGTCCATTAGCATGACCATTGTACACATCCACAAAGTCGTATCTGCACAGACTGTCACTTTCCAAGTCTATGTATCTAAAAGACAGAACTACCACCTTTCCTTCAGGCACCTGTAGGGGGAGAGAGTAATGTGTTTTAATAACAATCATCACATAAGTAACTGCTCCAGTGCTCTGCATTACTGTTTGTGTCTTCAATAGCTAGGAACAGTGCTAGCGTTTCTGGTGCCCCCCCTGCAGCTCAGCAGCTGCCGGCAAGGACGAGTGACATCATAGCGTAGCGCAAGGGTGCGGTCCCCATTTTGGTGCCCCTCAAATGCCAGCACCCCCCTGCAATGCTTACAAGGCTTACTGCTTTGCACCAGCTCTGTCAATAGCATCTATTTTCAAGCTCCATTCCCCAGCTTACCTATCAAATTCTTCATTTGGTTATGGATGACATGAAATTCTTCCACCCTGTTGGACAAATAATGCGGATGCTGCCCCCTCTCTCTCCACTTCCATCTCTTTCTGTTGCCACTATTTTCTTTCTGCTGCAGCAGCATAACATCCTCTTTCTCCAGAGTGTTGCTTTGACAAATTTTGATAGCCACTATTCAATAGCCATCAACCTCCCACCACACGCGCGCGCACGCACGCACGCACGCACGCACGCACGCACACAATTGCAATGCTCATGCCCAAGTGATGCCACATCTACCATGGAACTCATTGACATAGGACTAACTAACTGCATGAGGGCAACTCAGTGCCTTTTTATTTTTAATATGAACCAATCAATTTTGAATGTAGGTCACTTGCCCCTCTTATCCTAGTTACCTGTGGCATCAAGATTTTATAATAAATTCAGTTTGGGGGATTTTACATTTTCTGATCTTTTTAATATCAATTTAATAAAACCATATAAACTTTATGGCTAAAACTGCATGGTTAAAATCAAGAACTAAAATAGCTCATTTTGTTCCATGGAGTAGTACATTGATGGGCATAATTTTACAAACTACATAACATTTCTGGATAGAATGTGAAGAAAATCCTATTTAATAGGAAAAAATTGGAAAGTGAACAAATAGGCAGAATGCAAGTGCCTGGCCAGATTCAATGGGTAACCAATTAAAAAAAAACATTACCAGCCATGACTGCACTGTGTTGCCTGAGATGTCACCATTATGTCCTGTTTTTAAACATATAAACACACACCCAAAGTCTGCCTTGTAAAGCTCATACATGGGCCACTCCAAAAAAAAAAAAAAAAATTCCTGAAATTTCTCCTTATTTGTGACTGATTTTAAAATCAAGATGGATATACCTTTACTAGCACGAGCAGGTCATATAACGAGCCTTAGAGACTGAAGTAGTCTTTTTAGCCACAGAAGACGCTAGTACAGACAGCAGCTGTACCAATGTTTCCAAAAATCTGACTAAGGGGTGAGAGGCCTGTCAGGCCATTCAGTCCTTGGCATCTCTGCTGACTCAGCCCAAAAAGGCATCAAGTTTTATTTTATTTTGTGATACAACTACCTGTCTACTGCAAACTGTACTAAGAGCATCAAACTCATTTCAAAGTTGCCAGATAAGGCTAGTCTGGGTTGGAGCTGAATCAGTGACCAAAAGATACAAGATTAAGATGTCCTGTTACCACTCCTCTGAAGACCTTATCTACTGTAAAGTATCCTTCCTGGTCACTGTCATAACATTTAAGTACACCATGCTATAATAAAACTGATGTGTTTAGATGTGACACAACCAAGAACAGTGGAACCAAATACAGGAAAAAAAAAATATTTCTTTTTCTAGGATGTCTGTCTTCCCAGAATACAGAAAACAAGAATACTGCAGAGAAAACTGAAGTGGGTAAATTGCAGCCTGCCTTAACCTCTAAGTAAAACTTAAAAGTTCATTTCCCTTAATCCCTGTTCACATTTTTCTTGCAAAAAAAGACAAAATTACTACCACCACATAAAAACCAGGCCAACACAGTCAAAGTAAAAAAAAAAGCTATGTTTTAGAAAAATTTTAAGCAAGTCACCAGGTTAATGTGCTACCGAAGTAACCAGGCTCTAGAGTTTGATGTGAGGAAGAAATCCACAGGTCTGTTTAATAGGTTTAAATCAAACAAGCACTTATTTTAAGTCATTTTATATAAAACTGTCTGACCAACAGAATCCCTGCCTTCTTATTTAAAATACTGTAAGCGGAGAACAAGAGGTTTTCAACAAAAATATGTTCTTCAGAAAAGTACAGAAAAAGGACAGCAGACAGGGCACTAAGGCTATGTCTGCACTTACAGCCTTAGTTCAGACTTGCTTAGTCTGAACTAACCTTAGTAGTTCAAAGTTGGTTTGAACTAAACATGTTTTTTAGTTCAAACTAGCCATGCTATTTTTAGTTTGAACTAAAAAAAAGCAGCAAGTTCAAACTAAAAAAGTTAGTTCAAACTAAACAACCATGTTTAGTTAGGCTTATTTAGTTCAAACTCACATGTCTACACTGCACTAGTTTGAACTAAATATGCAAATTAGTCTGACCTAAGCAGCTGAACTAATTAAGTCAAACTAAAAAATTTTTCATTCAAACTAGACAACGCCTAGTATAGACCAATGTTCCCTCTAAGCTGTGTGGGTGGGCGGTGGTGCAGCGGCCGCCACTCACCCGCTCAGGCAACACTGAACCCATGCAGCCACTGGCCCTGGACATGTTTCTGCTAGTGCCACGCCTGGGGGCTGGGGCTGGGAGAGTTCAAAATCTCCTGCCCTGATGTTCAGGATGGGAGCTGATTGGGGTCATGTTCTGGCTGGCCAGGTAAGGGGGAGGTTATGGAGGCAAGGCAGAAGCGGGGATCGCATCAGGGAAACTGGCAGATGGGAGGTTAGAGGTAGGAAGAAGGGGTCAGGTTTGGCAGAGGCAGAAGTGGGGACCGTGCTGCAGGGAATTCAGCACTGGCAGCAAGTTGGGCGGGGGGGGGGGAGAATTACAGGGAGGAAAGAAGGGGTTTAGTTGGGCAGGCAGCAAAGGGAGACCATGCCACAGGGAAAGCAGCAGCAGCAGGTGGGGGGTTACAGGAAGGAAAAAAAGGGGTGGGGAGGCAGAAGTGGGGGACCAGGTCGTACCACAGGGAAACCAGGTTGGGGCAGTTACAGTGAGGAAAGAAGCAGTTGGGCAAGGCAGAAGCAAGGGACTGGGTCACGCCATAAAAACCAGCAGCAGGAGGGTCACAAAACCTTGGTTCCCAGATTCAGCTCCAATAAAATCTGGGGACGTTCAGAGTGAGAGCCAGATTTCACAGCTGCACCAAAATCTCAGACCAAAACTTCGGAGTAGTTCATACCAGGATGAAGTCAGAGCTAGAAACCAATCTCATCCAGGGAATCACTCATGAATGGTTAATTCTCTTTTGCTAAAATCATTTCAAGTTGAAATAGCATAAGATGCATACTGTAGTATAGCCAGAGAAAAACAGAAGCTAGTTATTATAAAGAAATTACAAGACCATTTAAACCAAGGCATTTTTAGAAAGATTTCTAATATTTGAAGAAGCTTCATAAATGAATAACAGTTGCACACATAATACTAAGTATTGAAATGTACAGCATTTGCTCATCTTTGATGTGTCTCAGAGGATTTTTTTTTTTTTTTTTTAGCTGAAAGTGAATGAAAACATTCCATACTATGGTTTTCTTAGCATATTTTAGTGCTTTTATTTGTGACCATATTCCCTCCCACCCCATTGACTACAGAATATTCCCATTAAAATCAGACGCTAGTCCATCAGATCTGAAAGCACACTGTGAAATTCAGTCATATTATCAGGAGCAGCTATCAAAACCACAAGGAGTCCTGTGGCACTTTTAAGACTAACAAATTTTTATTTATTGCATGAGCTTTCAAGGAAGAAAATCCCACTTTGTAAACGCTTTTCCCACGAACAATCACGTAATAAATTTGATAGTCGTTAAGTGCCACACGGCTCCTTGTTTGTTTTGATCTGCATTTGACATTCATGTTCCCACTTATCAGTAACATTCATTTGCTATGTCTTGGACTCCTTTTCCTCTTTTAAATTCATTATACAATCCCTTTTCTAGTTCAGAATGTACCCCCCCAGCTCTAGATTTTAACTTGCGTCTTTATGTCTTTCTTTTCTCTGAGATCCTTTGTTCATTATTTACTCCTACTTATACAAGACATTTTGAGGTTTTGTCTTATGTACACATTGACCACTGTGGTGAGGTGAGGCCTCAGGCACCCCAGTAGGTCGTGCACTTTCTATCATGCGGTGAGATTTGGCTAACCCTTCTCAATTTTTCCTTCCCCCTGGTAGTGAGGGGTTGGCTGATGGGAGGGAGTCAGGGGGGGCCCGGTCCCACCCTCTACCCTGGGCCCCAACCCCGGGACCCTATTAAGTAGCAGTCTCCACACTTAGTCCAGGAGGGCTGCTACCTTCCCTGGATCGCCACTCAGTGGCCCCACTGCTCCTGGTCTGCCTTCAGACCCTGGGAAGTCCCACAGTCTCTAGTTCTAAAGCCTTAGTCTTGTGGAACTTTCCAGAGCCTGAGTCTCCCTCAGTCACATATAGTCCACCCTCAGGCTGCAGGCCCTAGTGGCCTTGCTTGTAGGGTTTTCTCTCCCAAATTCACCACTGTACCACTTGGTGTTGTGGCAAAACTCCCAATAAACTGGCAGTGTCCTCTCAGCATCTCTACTCCTCTCTAGCCTCCTTTCAGCTGCCCCTCCCTGCCTGAGAACAAGGCATTAAATAGCTGGCCTGTTGATTGGGACACCTGGGACCAATTATTCTAGAATATCCCAGGCTAACTTAACCCAGGGAACAAAGCTTTATTAAGCCTGGGACTAATGTATACTCCCTCCACCACTCTCCTATACCCCTGCCGCACACCTACCTACAATGCGCCAGATTGCAGCCCCTTTTCCGGCTCCTCCAGAACCTCTTACTGAGGTTCTGACTGCACTTCTCCGCACACTTGTTCCTTTATGCACTCCCTATCTGTGGCCCCACAAAGTTGCGGGAACTCCTCACCAACTTCCTCCTGGCATCTGCCAAGACCAGAGAGAGGAGAACGGCTGGGGAAGGGGCCTGCAACTGTGAGGCCTGTTTCCGGTCCCTCATTCATGCATGCCTCTAAGCAGAGTTCCTCTGGGCAGTGTCCGCTGGCTCCCTCAACAATTTCTGGGAGCAGTGGGCACTGTCTGAGGTTCTCTGCTCGGTGTCCCTTCTGAAACCCTTATTATGAACCTGTAACCCTCACACCCATCCCTGTTATTTCTTCAGTTGTCCCCAGTGCTCACTTGAAAAAACAGTCCAGTGCCACCTCCCTTTAGGCTGGGGGAGGGGTTTTAGAAGTGGGTGGGCGTGCGCCCACCCACCACACAGGTTCTTAAAAAGGACCACTCCCCTATACCCCAGCTGCACGCCTACCTACAATGTGCCAGGTTGCAGCCCCTTGTCCAGTGCCACCTCTCCTTAGGCTGGGAGAGGGGTTTTAGAAGTGAGCAGGCTTGCACCCGCTCACCCCACCTGGTTCTTCAATAGGACCACTTTCCTATACCCATCCAGCCTGACCCTGTCACACCACTTAATTCCCAGCGTTCACCATATAGCGGCTTAATGTTTCCCTCTTCACTGTATCCAGCGATTTTTAGCTCAAAAGCTTGAAGTAAGAGGCCTGTCACCAGAGCTATCTGCAGTACCCACAGTGGTGTTGGGATGAAGGCACCACAAGCAATTGAAAGAATTTGAGCTTGGATTGAATCAGGCTCTTCTTATGTCAAAAGCCAAGCATAGCAATAATTAGAATTAATAGCATTCTGTACAACATTGCCATCACTTATTTATCCACACCCCAGCACGTTCCAAAAATACCATTAAATAAATTGATTAGGCCTGTATACTTATCACTAATATTTTCATTATGATTGGTGCAAGTGAGCTTGCTAGCAAATATAACATGTAAACACTGGAAGCTTTTAATGGTATTTATTCCATATCCATATAGATAAGCCATCAGCTTGCTACACTACAGAGCCTAAATGCAGACCAGTTTGCTCTTTGCAGCCAATCAGGCAATCCTGCAAAGCCCAGCTGGACTCATTTACTGAGCCAGGTAGCCCCAATCTCCAACTCAGCTCATGCTCAAGCTCAATGAAACAAACTCAAGTCCTGGCTACTGAAGTCTCGCACAGAGCAGAAGCAGGTGCATGCTAATATTGGTGAAGTACAGAAAAACAAGATGGTCATTATTATCACTTTGCTTTTCCCCTCTCTTCTGTCTTCTTTGCCTTATTATAATGTTTTGAAATAGCTGCCTTAGTTTTGCACCTATAAGATTTTGTGAGATGACCACATGAGCGATAGATAGAAATACATCATCATTTTCCACAGAGGAGGTAATATAACCTTATCCTTGCCAAGCCACTGGATAAACCGTGCAACTATAGAACCAATCATTTATCCCACGCCTTCAACTTCCTCACCTTAATTCTGCAACATCTATCTCTAACATTCCAAAGTGAAGAGCCACTTCTAGGCAATAGTACATTTTTTTAAATGAGATGCATCCACCCCAAAAAAGAAATGTTTTCCGTCTCCTGTCCTACCAATAGTGGCAGGTGTTACTGAGTAGACATAGATGACTTCAGTCTTGGACAAAAGACAGTTTAAGGTACAATGTCATCACTATTCAGTGGGATCCAAGGTCTGGCATGAGCCCCAGATGGCTATGTTCCCTCTAAGCTGATGATGCAACTGAGAAAGTTATGAAAGAACTTGGCAAACCAATGGGAAGCAGGGGAGGGGCCCAGCCCTGGGTTAGGGAACCAGGAGTGAACTTGCTCAGCTGCATCCATAAGTTGTTCAGCTACATCATCAGCTTAGAGGGAACATTAGTGTAGACAGGGTTCAATTTAGTTCTAATTAAGGCTCCTTAATTTGAACTAATTTGCTAGTATAGACATAGCCTAAGAAAAGTGCTGGTTATAAGAACAATAACTTTTCCTGGTTAATGAATTGGATTGTATTACACTCAACAGTAAACTATAGTTAAACTAGTTGATAAAACACTGTCAAATCTTGGGCTGCAGAGATCAGTGGCACTGAAACTAAGAACAACCTCTAACCCACTTAATAATATTCTACTGGTCTACCTATGTCCTTTAAACAATAATAAAAATACTAAATGTTCTAAAATTAGTCAGTGAATACAGTATGTCTTTAAGGAAATTATTAAAATCTTAGAGTTTCTTTAATGACAAACTTGTCTTTTAGCATCGTATTTTGATTACAATAGTTTTAGTTTGTACCTTGATTTTGACTGAGGTCTTGGAAAGTAAGGTCTCACCCACAAAGTAAATGAAACTCGAAATTTCACTGAGTGGATGAAATTACAGAAGCTGGGGAATGTCATTGCACTTTTAATTAGATGTCATCCTGACCAGTTTTGCTAATATGATTAAAGATGTGCAATAGGGAGGAGGGAGTATGATGAAAGGCAAACTTCTTTATCACAACCGAGAATGCTGCATCCAAGTACGCTAACTTCCCATGTGGGTTTTTGGCTGGTTTTTTTTTTTTTTTTTTTTTTAAAAAGAATACTGTATGATTAGTGTTCAGATGTTTTAATTAAATACATGTTCAGCTGCAAAGATTATACTGAAGTGTCATTAAGGGTGTATTTTAAAGCCTCAGGGAATAGACTGGCACACCAACTTTAAATTGTGCTACTGTGCATGAAAAGAGGAGTGGAAAACTGTTACTACTGTATTTGACTGGAAGTTCAGCCTTGGCTTTTATCTGTTGCTGATTTACTCATGGCTTTTCTTTGTACACGTATATTTAAAGAACAAAAGAACCAGTAATACAAGCTTATAAAACTTCCTTTGTAAGGCTTAATGCTATATAATTGACTTCTGTTCTGAGCAAGCCCTGTGGAGCTGGCAATCGCCTGGTCTACATACAGCAAGCCAAGATAACCAGTAGAAAATGGGCCTGTTGCAGAAGGCCAAAAACAATACCTAACAAAACTCTGTAGTATCAAGTCATGACCTTGCCTGGGTGGGAGACAGCTTACACAGATAAGTTCTCTGCAGCAAGTATTCCTTGGGCAGATCCTCAGGAAGTACAAATTCTCATAATGCCACCAAAAATAAATGGAATGAGGACACTTTACAGCATCTAAGGATCTGCCCGAGGGGATAATCCATCCACCAATCTCAGGTTGAACAATATAAAATCCTACAGCTCTAGTATTCTTGGTAATCTCTTGGCACTGTCAGGGGGAAGGTTGTGACACATGGGGTCTGCCATAGTTTACACCACAATGCACGAGTCATTTGCTTATCAGAGATTAGAATGTGAAACACAGTAGTTGGCAACAAATGGAAGTTTGAAAGTCCAAAATTCCTATAGCTTTAAATTAAACTCCTAAATAGGTTGAATTCCTATCATTTTAATTTTGGTGCCTTTGGGAGGGGGAGGGATTTCCAAGAAGCATAAATGACAGTTAGGCATGTAACTCATTAGTGCCTTTAAAAACCAGTCCATTTATTTTTATCTTGAATGGATAATCATTGTGGGAAAAACAGATTGCAGGTGACTCTTTAAGCAGATGGAAATGCAGTCTTGAGGTACTACAGAGTCTTTGATTCTAAACTTATAGGTCAGAATTTAGATCAAAATGCATTTAACAGAAATACATTAATTTTTAATGATAAACCTATCCACCTCTACACAAGTCCAGAAACTGTATTATTTCCAGTATATTTGTCTCTCTATCTCACATTAACTCCTCTTGTGGTTTGAATAGGTGAACATTCAAAGTGGGTGTTGAAGAGAATGCAGGGTACATTTGACAGTCTTGATATACATCAGGTTTCCTTGGTTTTGTCAATCTTTGGAGGAACTGCCTGTATCTGTGCATTTGTACTGTGCCTAAACAAAAGGCTTCCAATTTGTTTGGAATTATATTATAAGACAGGGTTTTTCAGACCCCCACCCCTAACGTCTATTGATCTGAAAAGTGATTCCATACATCTTAATTTTAGTGACATTTAAGGTTGGTTTGTTTTTGTTCTGAAAGTTTAATGAGTATATGTGGTGTTGGCTTCCAAATACAGAGCCTGATCTAACCTATATTTATAGGTGTAATCCTTACTTGTGTGTAGTCACAATGAAGTCATGGGGATAACTAATGAACAAAATGTCTGAGGAACCAGGCCTCCTTCAGCACCTTGTGCATGTCAATATTTAAAAAAAAATAATCTAAGTCCTTTAGAAAACATATCTACAGCATACTGTCTAACTCAGATACAAACAGTACTTTAAGAATTCCCAACAACTCAATTCTACAATAAGTCCAGCAGCAGAACTCAAGAGTCAGATGTAAAAACAATATCTCATTGATTGTGGTTTTCCTCTATAATAATCTCATGTTAAAAGCTTGAAAACTAACATGTATTCAAATGTGCCAATGTTTCAAACACCATTTTCCAAACATTGCTTCCTTCTCTGTCTTGCTAATGGAGCAAAAGCCAACATGACAGTTTAGTTTACTTTGGACTAGTCTGAACCTTTGGGCTTAGTCCTATGTCTGGGGCAGCAAAAAAAAAAAAAAAAAAAAAAAAAAAAAACACAACCCAAACCAAACTAAAAAAGCCCCACTGCCTCAGAATGGGCAGGGCTTGTCACTATTTCTGCCCTATTTCTCCCTTACTATGTCATGTCTACCTCATTCAGGGTTAACCTGCCTCTGTTGCCCCTGGAAAATGCTCTAGCTGATGTATTTGCTATGACAGGACACACAGTTATGACTCCCCTCCCACCCCCATCTTCTTGCTTGGAGAGGAAAGCAATGGGCATGCAACTGTTGCTTTTCACTCCTGTGCAGCTTATTTCCTAGCAGGGCCATGTAATGGCTAGAGCACTCTCACCCTGTCCAGTGTGAAATGACCACACAAGCACCAGCAATTCAACTTCCCTATTCTGGAACAAAGGAACGAAAGGGGGCAGTGAGGAGGGGAAGTTGAGAAAATGGATCATATGTGTATTAGTACTTAATATTTCCCTTCTGTTCACTGGAAATACTGGCTGTGTAAGAGCATAGGGTATGAAGAGGAAAGAAAGGGTAAATGAGATTGAGAGCTTAATACATAGTAAAAACTCTGTGAATCAATTTAATTATTTCGGTTTTAATATCAAAAGGTATAATAAGTGATACAACTGACCCACTAAAGTTATTTTAATTTGACTCTATTGCTTAATCCTGAAGCTGAGTGGGTGAACTCTTACGCCTGTGATGGAACCATGGCTTGGCCCAACAACAGGGGTACAATCATGTAAGACAATTTCAGGAATCTATAACTTTAATGTAATACACTTCTAAGGCAGTCCTCAACAAATCCTGCATGCCAGATCACCATGGCACCCAGGATTTTGCCTCTGGTGCCTAGCAGTGCCTAGCAGGCATGGAGGAAAATGCTCCCAGACATCTAAAAAAAAAGAGCTGGCAGTGCTGACATTTTCAGCACTGCTGTTTCTTTCCATCTCTGCCTCCCGCCACACACACAGCATCACTGAAAGCACCACCAGCAGTAGCTTTTTTTCAGCAGCAGGGGTCTTTTCCATGCTGCACTTGCTGCCATGGCCATTTTTTTTATAGTGTGCTCTGCGCTGACACCAGGGAGCAGCTGTTCCTCTGCCACACACCTAGGTGTACCTAAGTTTTTGGGCTGGCTCCTAGGTGTCCAGCAGATTTGTTAAGACCTGCTTTAAAGAGAGAATCTGTTTCTTCTGTATACTAATAAAATATTCCTCCAAACTTTCTATTTTCCATATTGCTCACTACTGTTTCAAACGCTTTTTGGATATTTGCTCCAAGGACAGTGTTAGAGTGCAAAACACTTTTACAAAAAGATGAAAAATACCACTATCCTGCTAATATACAGATGGGGAAACAAAGGCACAGAGGAATAACTTGACTAGGCTCACATAGTAAGACAATTGCTGGGCCAAGAATAGAACTGAGAGTTCCTGACTTCTTCGTGCTGATCTCTTCACTACATCATGCTGCCTCCTCACAGATATTTTGATAAAATAAGACCCAATTGAATTAAATAGTGCCTTCTGCAGTAAAGCTCTAACAGATTGTCAGATGCTGGATTTTGTTGTTGAACTGGATTACTAGGACCTGATCCAATTCACAGTAAAATCAGCTTGTTGTGAGAGAACTTCAAGAGAACTGAGTGTTCAGTATGCTTTTGACAAGTTCCAAAGAGGTAGCCATGTTAGTCTAGTTCAGCAAAACAAATGAGGGGTCCTGTGGCACGTCTCAAGACAAACAAAAAAATTATTTATTTATATATGCTTTCGTATCACTGACAATAATTACCAGACTTCTAATCACATACTGGGGTGTGGTACATGGATAGTAGATATCCATATGCTTGCATATTCATTAGCATGCTTGCACTTTTGTGCTGATGCTGGGGTCACCTCAGGAACTAGTTCTTTAAAAAAAAATGTTCAGTTCTTCTTCCCATCCCAAAACCGCTATAGTTGCCTGCAGGAGTGCCCCAACCCAGAAAAAGATCTGGGGCTTGTGTGCAATTCAGGGCTCATGCGCTTTAAGCGCACTGCTGCTGCAGCTGCTGCCACAGCAGACCTGGGGCTCTGGTGCCAACATTCAGGGCTCAAGTCCTGTAAGCCCAGCACCAGCAATGCTGCTGGTTGCCAGACTAATAGATCCAGAATTTTTCTGCTTACAAGTCTTGTTGCCATTCTTGGCCTAACCCTGAGTGATTCTGGGGCAAGTTCACAGTTGTAGAAATTCCTAATTGTAATAAGTGAGAGTAGTCACTGTGTCTGACTCCAAAAAGGAAAGATCAATAGCCAGTATAGCCTCCTACTGCTACATTGTCTCTCCTCCACCAACACACTTCCCAGACAGGACCCAATGAGGTTAACTGGGCTTCAAGTTGCTCCTCATAAGGTACTACCTTTGGGATACACTACAAGGGGGTTTCCACAGCAAATGGGAAAGCAGTAGAAGCTGCTGCTTTTCCCAAAGGAAGTGTGGGTGTAGAGGAGGAAGGGAAATCCAACCCCTCCTCTCCAGCTACTGAAAAGACACTCTGACTCCTAGCAGGGTTCTGTCCTTTGACCACACCCAGGAATCCACTGGCGCCTGATAAATTTGATCTTGTCCCCTACCCTAAGCAATGCACCAGTGATATTTCAAAGGGTAATTTCAAAACCATATAAAGGAGATACTTCTGAGAGCTAACATCTGGATAAAGTTTCTTTTCTCACCAGGGCAGGTTTCCAACTCTACTAATCAATGGATTTTTAAACCCTACTTATTTCAACAAACTTGTCCTGCAATCCAGCTACTGAATCTATTAAAAAAAATTCACCTTGTGTCATTCTGGCAGTTCTGAGTATTATTTTTACAAATTATTTATGTTGGATTTTAAGAGAACCGAATAGTTTGCCAAAAAAGACAAGACAATTGTCCAGCTTCTCAGACTATTCAACATAACGATGTGTGATGGTGGCCAAGAAAGGATTATATAATATTAAAAACAAATGACAGTGAGTGATATGACGCAAGTTACTACAAGAGAGGAAACGAGAGCAAAGATGACACCTTAGCAGTTACAGTACCCACCAAAGGCTTCCAAGTAGTCTGCCAAACTGCAATACAATCGCAAACACGTGCTGCACGCGTCTTACACCTCTTAGAAGAACAGAGCAGCTGTTTCTTGTTAACCAGCATCTTAAATAATAAAAACTTAATTAGTTTAGTGACTCTTTTAGCTTTAGCAAAGTAACTGTGGAACACTTCAGCTGATACCATAACCGTAAAATAGCTAGCTCTTGGGTAGCACTCTTCATTAGGAACTCTCAAAGAGTTTTGCAAAAGATGGTATCGTTACTGACAATTTGCAGATGTGGAAACTGAGGCACAGAGGTGAACTTATCTAAGGTGACCCAGCAAACAAGTGGCACAGCTACAAATAAGACCCGTGTCTCCTGAATTCCAATCCAGTGCCCTATCCACTAGCTCACATTGCTTCACTTTATATTATATTATCTATAGTGCCTTATAAAGGAATTTTACTTCTAAATTGCTTGTCACATCTCAATTAACTTTCAGTGTCTCCTAGAGAAGATGGCTGTCTTTGGTGTAGAAAACACTTCCATGCCTCTGCCAACGCACACAGGAAGCAAAACAATTACTATTCCAATTTTGCAGCCCTGAGCCAGATTCTGTATTGTGCCAACTTTCTACTACAAGGTCCATAATGCTACCATTTGACTAGGATCAGATGCTAACTGAGGAGGCCTTCAAATGATAACTAAGGCTGTGTTTGCTACATCTTAGATTCATACTTCAGTATTAGCCCAGCCTCCCTCCCATGTGCACACAGAACCCTTTCAGATTTTGGTGGTAATTAAACCTGGACTAGCTTGCTTGACTGGACTTTGGAGCCACTTTCTCTTTGGCTGACACCCTGTTCATCTTTCAGTGAAAATGATGAAAACTAAACTCACTGGGGTGTTGATAATACTCCAACTCCTTCCCACAGTTCCTCCATGAAACCAGAAGGACAGAATTGTTTTCCTGTAATTCACCATGAAAAAAAAAAAAATCAGTCTTAGCTGACTGAAGCAGAGAAACATGGGATTTGTCCCCAGAAGTTCTAGCACTACACACATGTGGGAATGAAGCACCAGTGAAGACACATTAACTTGAGTATGGGTGACCACGCCAAGGGTAGGTTAATTGGTGCTTAGAATCAGTTGCCAATCACTCAAGTTAACTCCCCCATGAAAATACACCCAGATAGACACTCCTTAAATCAGTTGTGTTTTTTCCCCTACTCAGTAATAAGAAACAGAACTGTCCATAGGATTCTTCAGTGTGTACTTCCTAGCTACCATTTATAATCCAAGTCTTTGTCATTCTTCAATAATATCAAAATGGAGCTCTTACAATGTCAATCTCCCTCAAAGATGATGTTTCAAACTTACAAAAAAGTAATTGCAAAATTATTTCATGACATCAACTGCTACTGAAAATGAACTTTGTCATTGTTGCTTGTTTCATAGTCTTACTTTAAATGGAATCTTTGGCTGTCAGTCAGATTTCAGAATGGCTAACCATTAATCATTAGTAAATGTTAAGCAATTGAGTCTCTTCAGACAGCAAGAGACAAATTTATAAATAAAAATAAAGCATATTTCAGATAGTTCTTCTCTTGATAAATTTGGGCACTGAGTAAAGGCAGCACAAAAAACTGTTCTCCAAACCAATCAGAATACAACCTATTAAAAAGATTAAATCTACATCATTTGTTTGGTCTGACAGTAATTTTAACAAAAAACTGTCTCAAAATCATGGTCTCTTACTTGCTTCTGTAACTCTGTAGCAACAGCAAGGCATTAGTCTGTGATGTCCTATTTCGCTACCAGTCTCCACACCTTTTCATATCTATGGTGGCAAGTTCAAGAGAGACTTTTCACAGCACTTACCTCCCTCCTTGACCCAAATGATATAGTAGTCCTGACCCCAGTGAGTCTTAGCTACAGGCCAGCCTGGGCATTTGCTCAGGTCCCTCGCCAGGAGGGGGCTCTGCCCATGGGAGTCAGTGGGGAAGACAATATGGGGGGGAAGGAGGGCGGGCTGGCATGGCTGAAGGGGAGCAAAAGTCAAGGATGGGGGCCCCCAATGTCATGTGGGGGCCCCCCATCCTTGAATTTTGCCCCCCTTCAGCCATGCCAGCCCAGCCCCACATGCCATGGGGGGGGGATCCTTTTGCCCAAGACATCCCATTCATTAAGACCATCTCTGCAGACCTACAGAGAAACTCTCACTGATGTTAATGGAAACTGGGCATGTAGCCAGAAAGAAGTGTGGAGCTTTAAGTATCTCTCTGGTAACATAATTTGTCACCATACCTATGGAAAAGTAAAAGCAGCTTAGTTAAAACCTCTTTATGAAGCCCTAGGTTTATAACGTGTCCAGGACTGAAAGGATATTGAGTCTACTTATGAGCATCATTCGCAGACATAGTGTGGCTGCTTTGCAAACTCATTTCAGTGTTGCATATCCTATAATGCACTAGCATCACTTTTCTTTCTGCTCTCTGATTTTGCTTTACCTCTGAACATCAAGTGGCATACACAGGATACAGAACTCAGGATAACTTCGGTGACAGCAGATTGTGACCAGAAACACTCATGTCAAAATACAGCACAGTAGCACAAACCTGCTTCCTGACCTATTTTTGTTCCAAATTTGAGTATGTCACACTAACAAAAATCTTTTTTCTTTTCAGTCTCTGTACTCCAAATGGCAATATAACAAGCTTGACTGCAAATACTCTATTGCTCTTGTAATATCAATGATGACTAGTATTTTCATCAACCCATGGCTTCTGTTGAAGGCAATAGGAGTCTTCTTCATCTCATTTGAGGAAGGTTTGACCTATATTTTGTATGTTTCAGTCACCGTTTATCACTTTAAGGAAACTAAGAAATGATCCAGACAGTTGAAATACTGTAAGCCCAAGAACTTATTATCAGAGGCATCTGTCAAACAACATAAAATGTTGGTATTATAAACAGGTATCTCTTCATTCTTCTCAGAAGTGGTTTTGTGATATTAAAAATTCTTACTGTGATTTTCCAAGTACATTTGCTATTTGGAGGGTAAACTCCGGGGAATCCTTCACTTCCAATAAACCCTGACTCTCCAGACAGAATTCCTCCACATGTAAAAGCAGGTCTGGGAAGAAAGAAAGACAGAGAAAATAAAAATATACTGCTCAGTTTGGAAATACATTCCAGCAACACTTTCTATAATACTGAGGATGGAAAAATTCTTAATCTGTGTGGTGAAGATGTCAGCTAGAATGTTGATAGAAAAATGTTTCAGATTTATTTAAAAACTAATGTTCGTTATTAGCAGATATTTAAATTGTCATACAGTACAAGTCAATGCATCCACTGAGGTGTAGCTAGAATTGACAGCCCAGCCTTTCAGGTACAGTACTGCATGCTAGCCAAGTTCCAAAGGGGGCAGCCGTGTTAGTCTAGTAAAGCGAAAAAAGCAAGGAGTCTTGTGGCACTTAAAGACAAAGTGGGATATTCTCCCACGAAAGCTCATGTGATAAATAAATCTTAGTCTTTAAATACTACATGCTGTAATCCTTACACAGTTTATTGAAGTAATAGGTTTACCTTGTTTGTAATAAACAAAGTTGGAGGGAGAAATACAATAACAAATTTATATTTTGATTTAAAAAAGCAAAATTATCCAGCAGATTAATCATTAGAAAACGTAAAGATATGTTCCCTCCCACCCCTTTTACTATTACATCATTAAAATGAAAATTTACCAGAGAATTCCAACGCAAGCCATCTGATAGAAAAAATAAATCAATACTGGGAGTAGTAGGACCCATAATTCACCATCAGTGCAGCGCCTGTCTGCATAACAACATCCATTTTGAAGTTGCACTTGTGGGAATTGTAGATACCAATTTTGCCTAAGGATGTAAGGGTTAATTAGAGTATGGCTCAGCAAAGCACTTAAATACATGCTTAATATTAGAATAACCTTCATCCTCAAGTGCTTTGCCAAATTAATGGCTGTAAAACTCCTTGAGATCACTGAAAAGGTGATATGCAGAATGCAAAGATCAGTATTTAAAAGACAAGAATGTGGCAAGCAGCCACACTGGTGGGTGTTGTTTTTCATCCCATGAATCCAGTGCTGGCAAGTTTAATCATCCATGAGATTATAAAACAGAGTGCTTGTTTTCTAGTTGCAGTACCCCCCAAAATGAAAACAACCTCTTTTAAGGCATAACTGGAATCCATTCCCCCCCCTCCCCCCCACCAAATTAAATACAAGACACTGAGATGCTTGGACTTTTTTGTACAATCTCTGCAGAGGCTAGCATTTGCTACAAGAAAAAAAGCTAAGAAGTTTCTGTGCTCCTTGTTTCTCTTTTATTAGAGAAAAGAACAGAAGAGATCCTGGCTACTTTTCACACTTCATAATGTGCCCAAATAAAGCGGTCTTACCTTGCCCCTCAGCAAACATTTAATAGCAAAGTGCTTGGGATAACCTTTCATGAAGACTTTATTGTATGTACACTACAGTCAAGTGTTAGATAAGTAGAATCTAATTACAGTGGCCAAGTTAAAGCTCTGAGCCTACCTGCAGCCAGATCCCTTGTGCCAGTGCAGGAGAGGGGCCAAAATTAACAAAGTTTACTGTGCAATGCATCATCTGTGCTTTTTCCTGCTCTTGTCCTGTCACTTGCTAACTTGCAACCTTTGAGCATTTCAAGGACTGGCATGGATTGGTGACATTTTATTAAAACAAAGTTCCATAGCACTTTTAAAGATTAAAAGATTTATTTATTGCATGAGTTTTTGTGGGCACAGTCCCACATTCACCTGACAAAGCAGAATTGTGACCACAAAAGCTCATGGGGAAAAATGTGGCAGTCTTTAAAAATGCCACAGAATCCCTTGTTTTGGTGAAATAGACTGAGGGGGTTACCCCTCTGGAAACCGACATTTTACTAAAACAAACAAGGAGCCCTGTGGCCCTTAAAGACGAACCAATGTATTTATTGCAGGAGCAATAAATCCCACAAGAGTCCATGCAATAAATACATTGGTTCGTCTTTAAGGGCCACAGGGCTCCTTGTTTGTTTGCCTGAGCTAGACTGACACTTGACCTTTTACTGTAGCTCTTCAGTGCCAGGCAGGAGGGTTAAACCAGGGGTTTCAAACACAGGGCCCGTGGGCCGCATGTGGCCCCTACAGCTGTTCCTGTGGCCTGCAATGCCACTCTCCTTACCAATATTTGCAATATCACCCTATGAAAAGGTTTCAGGGGTGTGGTGCTCAGGCTGACCTCATGTGGCCCGGGGGTGACTGGGGTGTGAGACCCCTGGTTAAACTGACCGGGACTCCTTCCAGAGCCCCGCCCTCCTCACTCTTCCCTCTGGCACAGGCTCAGCCCCGCCCCTGCCGAGAGCCCGCTGGCCGGGGGGCCTGCGCCCCGCTCTCCCCCGCCGCCGGCGTGTGGCGAAGCGGGCACAGCCGGCGGCCCGGAGCGCTGCAGGGCGGGGGCGGGGGCTGCCCCGTCCCCTGCAGCTCAGGCGGCACGAGCGGCGGCGGCTCGTGGGCCCAACGGCCGGGCGGGCTGCGGAGGGGGAGGGGCGCGGCGCGAGCCGTTGGTTACCTGGGTTGCGGGAGCTGCGCGGCGGCGGCGGCCAGCAGGAGCCCCAGGGCCCAGCAGCAGGCGCCTGGCCTCATGGCGGGCGGCCGGCTCGCCTGTGCCGAGCCGCGGCTCCTGGGGGGCTTTTAAAGGCAGGTTGCCGCAGCCTCCCGGGGCCGGGGGGAGTTTCCCTGGCATGGCGCCGCTGCTGCTGGTGAATATCCCGGTTGTTCTTCGCCTCCCGCCCCGAGGAGGCTTCCCCGCCGCGCCCCTCAGCGTGGGGCGCTCCCGCGGGAGCCGGCTGCAGCCCGGGCACCCCAGCGTCCCTCTGCCCCCGCCCCATGGCGGGGGTCGTACCGCCACCCGGGCTTTGGACACAGCCCTGTTAGTCCGCTTCAGAGCCAGCCACGAGTCCTACGGCGCGTAGACTAACAGATGAGCTGTTGTGGAGGAAAACCCCGCTGTCAGACCCGTTGAAGATGGGGGAACTTACAGATTTGGAGGAGATCAATGCAGGGAAGTGTAAACTGTGGGAGCAGGTCACACTGTAACAGCAAATCAAAGCAGTTTGGGTGCTGCGGACGATGTCAAAATCACCTTTTTCTTTAGGCAGGCGGGCGCTGGCACAGGGGAGCTAGAGGAGCCTGTGTTTCAAATCAAATCAAATCAGATCAAATCATAGGGCTGGAAGGGACCTACTTCAGTTGTTACATTTCACAGATCATTCGTAAACTCTCCTATTCACTCTTCTGGGGCTGGGGGAGCTGATCGACCTTACAGTCCTCAGAAGAAACCGAATCTGGGCTCTGTCTAGTCCTGAGGGTAATCCTGCCTATTACTGACTGCACACACACATGGACTGGACTGGTGCCTGGACGTGCACCAGAAGCCTGAAGTGCCACACGGCTCCTTGTTTTTTTGCTGGACTAGACTAACACCGCTATCCCTTTGGAAATTATCAAGAATGTCTTAAAAACCTACTAGTTACCTCAGAGAAACAGATAAATAACCAACTAGGACTTTGTCAATATTTGTAAAATACTAGTGCTGCTTTTCAAATGTTCTTTATTATTTAAAATTCTAAAGTAAATTAAAAACGTCATTTTGTTTACCAGTTGTAAATGTTGACTTATCAGAATAAGGTAGCATTTAGGATCTGACTGTACAAGGATACTCTTTAAGGCTCTGTGTGGACTACTCACAGTAAAGTTAAGCACACAACGTGTTTGTAGAGCTGAGGCTAAGTTAATTAACTGAGAAAAGTACTGGGAAAACTAAGTCTTAATACTACTGTACCTATTTTTTAAAGTTTACTGAGAACTAAACAGTGAGTACTTAAAACACACATTTGCTTTGGAATAGTTATTGCAACCACAATTATAATCTTGAATGTCCTTCCTTTAAGACCAATGTCCCTAGATTAAATGAATTTAAAAATCAAAAAACCTAGGTCAGACTGGACACTACATGAGCACATGGAAAACTGTGAAATGAAGCTGTCTGGATAATAACCAAAATTTTACCTGTAGTGATGTTATTTCTTATATAGTTATTGGTGATAATTTAAGCCTAAAATACAGCCCATCTTTTATTCAGCTACACATAAAAATATTTAGGTTCATGTTAGTGACATTATATAGCACGGACATAGTGTGCCCTGGTACAGCCAACTGCAGCTTGGAATAAAAGAAATCAGATCAAACTGCCCTAGTTCAGAAAACTGTTCACCATCTTGCAGGGCAATAATGTAAACCTATATTCTGATTTATTAGCTTATTTTGTTATCTGCAACACATTTGACATACTTACCTCAGTACATAATACAAATAAGGGAACTCCCCACTTCAAAGAGCCTATGATTTAAAAGACAGACAAAGATAAGATCAGATGTGTGGGAGGCCCCTAGGAAGTGTCCTATAAACTTAGAATTAAAAAACAAAATATAAATGCCATTCTCTCTCTCGTGACATAATGCTGGAGTGAAGACAATATTGGGCTTGTGCAGATTAGTGCTGGTCTCATGGAGGAAATAATCCTTGGGAGAATTTGATTAACGAGAAGGCAGAGCTGCCCCATTGGAACTGGAAGGCTTGAGGACTGAGATACAACATAGAAAACTAGGGCAATGAAAGGGGTAGCTGGTGGAGTGAAAGAACTGATGGGACATGCAACAGGGAACAAAATGTAAGCAGCGTAGTGCTCGGAATCAAGGATAACAACACAGCAGTTAAGATATAGTAGATGCAGGGATTCAAAGATGGAATTGACATGGTTAGCTCAGTGGGTTAGCAGCTGTACTTTGGGCTGACTTGAAGTGCATAATATGAGAAAAGGGAGGCCAAAGAGGAGAAAGTGAGCACGTCTTGGCCAATAAGCTTGTGTTTAGCAGTGCAAAGGTTAAATAGCTATATATAGTAATTACTGTATATATTTTTAATTTTGAAGAGACTTTAATGCTGGTAAAAGGTGCAAGATTGATGCCAGTGGAAGTCAAAAGTCCATGATAGGTCAAAGGTCATGCACACCATAGCAGTAGTAGAATCTCCATCTCTCCAACCTCCAACCCAACACACACGTTTCCCTTTGTCTTATTAATATGTTTCTGAATGTGGAGAAGGTCAATCATTTAGGGACAAAAAGCTAGTTTGTTCTTCATGTTCACTGAATATTTGGCATCACTGCTGCATAACAGAGCATGTTGGCTCTAGTGGTGGCTTTTCTTGAGGCACATGTTTAGGGGCATATTTGCAAAGACTCCATTGCATATGTGCTGTGGCAGCAGTGGTAGGCACAACCTCATCTGCCCCTTCCCAAACAGGGCCGTAACTAGGGTGGGGCAACTGGGGCTTTGCCCTGGGTGCCGTGTTTTAGAGGATGATTTCAGTTGAGCAGCTCTGTTTCACTGCTCGATTTGAGGGCGTGTTTAGTGCTGCTTGCTCCCCCGGCATGCTCTGGGTGCCAAAATACCTAGTTCCAGGACAGTTCCTAAATTGTGTCTTTTACTATTTTTAGAAGATTTGTGGTTGTGCACAGAGAGGTTAAAAGTTAGAGCTGACAAGTGTATTCATTCACAGCACAGAGAATTTGAAAGGCTTCACAATGCTATTTTGCATACTGCTATTTCTGCACCTCTACTTTTCTCCTTCTGGCCAGGAACGGACAATCCTAAGAGGAGCACCACTCTGCTGCCCTTGGTTCTCTTGAAATACACACATACTATAGGCTGGAAACAAGATATTTAATCAAGAAAACTGCACTTAGTAAATTTAAATTACATTACAGCAAGGATGGCAGCAACAACTCAGCTATGAGCAGAAACAGAGACAAGACTGATATCCATCTGCTGCAGCAGAAGAAATAGAAAAAACAGCTCAATAAGTGAAAGAATTTGTTGTTGTTGTTCTTTAAGTGTTATCACTGATATTAACCTTAAACTACTCATCTCTCATACTTTTAGCATAGTCCAGAGTTTTCATTCCCATCAGTACCTTAGAAGTTAGATCTTTGCAAGAGGAAACAATGGAAGGAACAGTAGTGAACTTATAGATTGCATGTAAAATATATTAAGTTATTTATATTGCAAGGTCAAATGTTTAAGAGTTAAGAAATGTCAGATTTATTATTACCCACCTATTCTTAGTTGTGTTCCCTTCTGTGTTTCACCTATGTATTAAATGTGGTAGTGATTCTGTGCAAAAATTGAATCTGCTTGTATAATTAAAGACTATCCCAAAATGCGTACAGACAACACAATTTCCTTAACTTTCGAGACCTTAACTGTGCAACTTTAATGTCCTTTTCAGTTAATTTTGTAAGTAGTTTATCTTTAAAGGAAAATTGCAAAAACAAATCCCTTTTTATTTAACAGCCTTTCCTTGCCCCTGCATTCTTCATTGGGGTTAGAACTCTGAACTTTCAGCATGCCTGTAGAGCAGAAATAGCTATTAGCAAGAGATGGCTGTCTTCACAGAAGGCGTATGTTCTTCCTTGACATGCTATGGCCCAAACCCTTTTTCTTCTCCCTTTCAAAAAGCTCCCTTTATCTCTACAGTATTTTTCATAAACACTTGAAAATCTTTACAAGAGTTAAGTGTAAATGTCTACCATTGTGAGCCATGGTTAAACTAGTGACATGGGGTGAACGAGTGTCTCTCGTTATCGGTCTTCCAAAGAACATATTTTGATATAAACAAATTAGGAAATAAGTTTCTGAGCCATTGTCTGTCTTTTTTCCATGAAGGTAAAAAAAATTTTTGTCCTGGAAATCAGCAGTTTTCCCTAGGATGCAACACCATAAAAATTAGCTAGGCTTTGAAATAGAATACATAATTAATACATACGTGTTTTTTAAAAGGACCATACAAATCAAAATAGACATAAGTTATTCTGTACATGAAATAGATACCATTCCCTAGAAACAGACACCCATATTGAATGCATACAATTGAAAACAGCAGCCAGCTGCTGCTGTGTGTGACATAGCATAGTAGCAGTAGTCATAATTTTGTTCTTATAAAAGGCAAGGGACACTGCAGCTCTAAACATTTGGGGTTAAGCCAAGTTTACATGGAAATGTTAACTGGTGAATGCTGCTCTGTTAGAGATAGTATGCAAATTTGATTTTGTCTTTTCCGGACTAAATCAGGACTTTAGATTTTTTTCTCATTACAACAGGTGACTTGACCTCATCTTCCTCTACTGTTTCCCAGTGTTTGAATCTTAACAACTGCTTTGATTTGCTGTCATAGTGTGACCTGATCCCGTGACTTATACTTCCCTGTATTTATTTTCCTCCCATTCTGTAAGGTCCCCATCTTTAAAGCATCTGAACAAGTGGTTGTTTTCTCCCATGAAAGCTCACACAATAAATTTAGTTAGTCTTTAAAAGTTCCACAGGACTCCTTGTTTGTTTTGCTGAACATGGTTATTCCTTTGGAATTTATGAACCCTGAGTTCCATTCCTTGTTTTCGTCTGCAATAGGCTGCTATACTTCAAAGCGAATAGCACTTTTCAGGCACTAATGGGTCATAGTAGGTCCACTAATCCTAATATAAACACAGGTAATGCCATTTTCCTAATGGAAAATGGAAGTAGTGCAAACCTCAAGTGTAAGTTCCAGCCCTCAGGACTTCTGCCTTTGCTTTGAAAAGAGCTATTACTATGGAACTCCTATTACTTTTTCAAAAAGCATAGGGCCTGATTCTGAAGTCTCTAGTTTTACACAAACTCGGCTGACTTCAGGCAACTTATTCTGATTTGAACTGATGTAAATGGTCAGAACATATTATAGTATATAGAACAGTTTTTATAGTGGGTATCCTCAAAGATGTTAAACAAAACTGTAAACCCTATATATGATGAAAATCACTTCAAACTAATGGGTGCTGTTGCATCCCAAGCACCTTTAGTTCTAGCACCTATGCCTTTATTTATTCTGGCCCTAAATGAAGCACATTTTTGCTTTCTTCATTAATTCTTACCTCTCTTCTTCCAAGGAGCTGCAGCTTTAAAACTTCACTTCCTTCTGAAAAATTTTTACTTCTCATTGTTCCAAGTCAGTTTGTTGACTTTGTGCATTTAGCACTGTGGCAGACCAAGAGATTAAGAGGGCTAATCAGGAGCGTCACAGCCCCAGGGAAAGACCCAGGGCATGGGCCCAGGCACCGCCCCCCGTGGCCCTGATTCTCTGCCCAGGCCCAATCTGGCCTTGGATTCCTGTCACTGCCAGCCTGGCCCCGGATCTCCGGCTGGGGCCAGGCCAGGAGAAGCAGGTGCAGCCGCACGGGGCCCAGCCTGAATTCTCGGCTGGGGACCGGGCCGGGAGAGGCCAGGGCTGCCCCAGACATTCGGGGCACTGGTGCTGGGACTCCAGACATGTGTCTCATGTGCCAGGTGCCAGTGATGCCCCTGGGGCTAATATTGTTTCATCATTTGGGTGATATCATATACGTTCAAATAATTTGTGAACATTCTTAAGTAAAAGCGAAATCTAAGAAGTATCAAATTAAATGCACGTTGACCAGGATGTTTTGAGATTGTCATGGCTCACGATGCAGTGCACAAATATTTGATCGTAGGCCAGGCTTCATATAAGACTGTTACAGGAAATTTTCACACAGGGTAAAGAGCTTGCTAAGGTACTGGATTCTGTAGGCTCTTTTAAGAGTCATAATAACAACTATTTATCCAAAAGCCTCAGCAGTGTAAATTTAAAGATGATTGTCTAAAGAAAACAACAAAGACAGAAGAGGAACACCTACACAAATTAGTTGAAGTTCATAAGATTAGAAAGCCAGAAACATCTTAATTGCTAGCATGTGCCAGTAGTGTCAGACAATCTTACGAATATCTCATACATCAACAAGCACAGAGGGACAAGGACTTTTATTCTCAGTAGGATAGCATTGGGCAGGGCATCCTTAACTGTTGATATAGGTCATTCACATCACTTGAGCACTAAAAACAAAGATTGTCTCAGCAATCAGTCAGTTTTCAAAGCCAAATACACCCTGAACTGACAAGTGTTCAAGTAGGTTGATATTATGGATGGGAATGAAATTCCCAAAAAGCTGGATCCATTTTCTTTGGCAAAGAAGAGAATTAGTCATTCTTTGCCTCAGGGAAAGAAATAGGAGGGGAGCAGTAAAGATATCCTGTCACAAAAAATGTTTAAAAATAATGTTGTATTTCTGTTCATGAGGAGTAGAATCGTTTTCAAAGGGATATGGAAGACAACCATCCTTGCATCCAGTCTCATCATGTGAAGTCAGAAAAGTTCTTGACAGTGCATGAATAAACTTAAGAAATAAACAAATGGCATCTAGGCAAGGTACAGAACAATATTTTAAATTATTCCTTTTATATACTCTGTTAATAAAATCATAGTCCTGCCGGATGTAGCAGATATCTGCCTAATACTCTTCATATATTTGTACAGTAGTATATACCTTTCCTAGGGTATGTCCACACGTCTCCTTTATTTCGAATAAATGAACTGCACTTGAAGAGGGCAACAAGGAACAAACCCCTTGAAAAATATGTAATAAAAAGACTTCCTTTACTTTGCAAGGAGATGGGAGACCCCAAAGCTTCTACCCTGCTCCACAATAATTCCTACAATTTGGCTTCTCTGATGAAATAGAAGGGTTTGACTTCAATGAATTTATAACCCAGGACATCATACATCTGAATAATATGGGGGAAGCTGTGTTTGAAAGGTTCCCTCAAAGTTAACTGCTGAAACTGGAAAATGCCTGACCCTTCATTGTGGTATTAGCTGTTGTTGTTGTAGATAGATTAGTCTGGGTAGAGAGAATTAAACAAGCATTTTTGGAAAGGAACACAGAGAAGCAGTCTTCCAGTATTAAAAAAATCAACTTCATATGCTCTGAATCCCTTCATTGATTCTCCATTATTCACCTTTCAGATTTAGGGTGTGAGGAAAGCAGGGGGACCTTGCACCAGAATTGGACAGTTCTGAATTGCTGAGTGGCATCAGAGTTCCTGTGGGTTTTCTCCTCTCTAAGTGCAGTTTGGGTAATATGCAGAATCTGGGCCAGACATTTTCACTAGTCTCTAAAACTCAGCTGTCTGTCATGTGTGCCACAATAGTAAATTTTCTAAATACAAAATGATTGCCATGGGAGATGCACACATGCATTCTAAGGCTGAATTTTTAGACTTTAGCACAAAATTGTTTAGTTTAAATACATCTGGAGTCTATTATGTTGCTGTTTAATAACTTTCACAGAACCATCATTATTATCATTTAAAGAAATATGATTGCCAGTACTAAATACATTGCTGTACTGCAAAGTAAGACACACGAACACAGACTATATACATGCAAAAAATTGTGAGATCCTTTAAGGAAACTTTTCTGGCAGAGGGAAAATGCTTGTTCTGTTATTGCTAAGGGTTTTTGAGAGGCAGAACAAATGTGGACTGCATGAAATCTGTAAAGAAGTCTAACATGCCAAATGCATGAATTCCCATGGTGTAGCACAATTTGCTTCAAAAACTGTGATAAACATAAAGACTTTAAAATACCAGAGAAACTACAGTGTACATTTAAAAAAAAAAAAGACAGAATGACATGACATGATTCAGTATTTTTAAAATTACATCTGAAAAAGTCTGATTAATTATAATCCCATGACAACCCGCCATTTTTACAGTTAGCAATAACAATCATGTTGCACAAATTGCAGAACTTTGCTTTTGGAAGGAGCTGTAAAGGGCCAGTTGCATCCAACATCAAATGGAATGTGTCCCCTGTACTTGCATTCCAAGGGTTTCACTTAGTTTAGTTTTACAAAGATCCATAGTTTATTTTAATTTTATGGATCTGCAGGGAAATCAGTTAGCACCACCACCATCAAACAAAAGTTGTTCACTCCATTTAATATTCTTCTATAAAGTTCAACATTAACTTTAATGCTACCAAACCATGCTGACATCATAGTTTTGGTGACCAACAATTGGGACTCAATCAACTGCAGTGGAAGACCCTTCACGCCCCAAACCAACATACTTCAACCTATCTTTGTGTGTGAAAGAGCAGTTCAGGCTTCAAGCCCATTCAGTCTTTTGTCTCATTGCAGAGACTGTTTTAGAGAAGTGGTGGGAGGACTGAGACACAGAGGCTATATCTAAACCTAAAATCTTAGTTCAGACTTGGTCAGTCCAAACTAAGTAGTTCAAAAGTTAGTTTGAACTCAGCACCTTTTTTAGTTCAAACTAAAAAAGCATGGTTAGTTGAAACTAACCACTAGTTCAAACTTATTTAGTTCAAACTATCATGTTTACATTATGCTAGTTCAAACTGAATATGTAAATAAGTTTGGACGAAGCAGTTAGTTCAAACTGATCAGCCAAACTAACTAGTTTGAACTAAACTTTACTTAGTTCAAACTAAAAAATTTAGTTTGAACTAGGCAAAGCCTAGTATAGACAGGGTTCAAATTAGTTCAAATGAAGGCTCCTTAATTCAAACTAATTTGCTAATGTAGACATAGCCAGAGTGATTCAGTGGCTTGGACACAGTCATGTAGTAACTTCAGAGAGGTTATACTTGTATATCCAAAGGCAGGATTTAGCCTAATGAATGAGAATAAAATAAGTCACTGTGGAGTCTGTGTGGACACCAATAAAAAAATCTGAAAATAAAATTGTTTTAATGCATATTAATGTATCTTGTTTCTAAGCATTATCTAAATTATCATATGGAAAGCAAAACAAACTGAAACAAAAGATATATAAAATGGCCCCAATTGTGATTGAAAGCCTAGAGACCTGATTCTCGTTTTATAACACTTTTGTAGAAATGCAACACCTTCATCATGAATGGAATTACTGCTTGTTTTCACTGCCTATGTGAAAGGAGAATCTGGTTCATTAGTGTGCTATTTTCATACCTGTTGAGCTAATCATCATTCTTTAGCAGGAGTGGTAACTTTACATGTGATGTGCTAAGACTTCACATGTCATATTTACAAATGCATTGCAGACAATAATGACTATTCTGTACGTGGGCAAGTCAGAGGGAATTCTTTGCTATAGATTCTAGCCCATAAATAAGTGAAAATACATCCCTGTGATACTATTTTATTCATACATCTATTTTATTCATCAGTGGTTAGACTCTAACAGGAAGACTAGATGAGCACTGATGTTCTGCTTCCCAAGTACACTTAAAATTCTTTGCCAGGGCTGGCACTCAGGGTGTGTCTACACTTAAAATGATGAAGTGGTGCAACTGCACCACTGGAGCACTTCAGTGTAGACACTACTAACCCTGATGGGAGGGTTTTTCCAGTCTGCCTCAGTACTCCACCTCCCTGAGGAGCAGTGATTAGGTCACCATAAAAATTCTTTCATCATTCTTGTGCTTTCTGAATGGAGGTTAGGTTGGTATGGCTATGCATTTCAGAGGTTTGCATTTTTCACACCATGGAGAAATGTAGCTATACTGATGTGAATTCCTAGTGTAGACCAGGCCTCCTTCACCATCCTCCTATGAACTTTGGTATTATGCAAAATAACAGTAAATTTCCATGGATTCAAATATTAATAACCTCCTGCTCTTAAACACAGCTGCTCAAGCATCAGCTGGAAATGGCCAGCCAATTTCAAAGACGCCTAATTAAACCAACAGGTTAGCAAGTTAGATGTATCCATAGAGGCTGCTGCCTCTTCTGTAGCTTCTAATCTCATATTTATTTTAACACAGCTATAGGTTTAATATGTTTTTCACTTCTCCTACAATTCAGAGTTGGACTCCTGAGTATGTTACCAACTAGACTGTAATATCTGTATGTAACCCTTCTGCCAGGGCGAGATGGCAGGACAAGGGCCAGGTTCTATATCTAGGGATTTCCAAGTAAAGTTACAGCACCAACTGGCTTGAGCCCCCACCCAGTCTTCTTGGAAATCATGTACCATTCCCTGGGCCCCTCAAAGGGGTAAGGCTTCCCCACTTGCAAGCATGAGCCTGAATGTGGTATACAGAACTTTTAATAGTAGGAAAACAGTATGTAAAAACCCAATAGCAGAAATCAGCACTGATCTAGAGTATCAGTGCAGAATAAAGTTTCCAGCATAATCCCACACAGTGTAACAGAACATATAAATTCAGTAGCAAAACCAGTAATGATCTGGAGAGTCAGTGCAAAACAGGGTTCCCCAACAAACCCCAGAATATGCAGGGACTGTCTTTCACACCAGCTGCCCGCTGGCTCTGCCCGCTGGTCACTAGCACTCTGCTCTCACCATCCGATAGCTCCGCCTGCTGTCCGCAGGCCCTACTCGCTGGTCACTTGCACCCTGCTCTCACTGGCCACTGGCTCCACCCACTGGTCACTCACTCTATCTGCTGCTCCTCTTCAGTGATTCAGCTCAGCAAGAAGATTTTCTTCGCTTAGTGATTTCAGCTCAGAGAAGGATTTTCCTCTCTCAGTGATTTCAGCTTTTAAACCTCAAGTAGCTGCAAACAGTTTCTTCCATTAAAATAACAAAGAAAGGCCTCATAAGAAGCCCAGCCAAATCTAGCATTTGACAATGGGACCAGGGGGTGAGGTGATACCTCAGGGCATAGCTCCAGAAGTAGCTATGCAACTGCCTCCCACCCCCATCCCTATCTTGACTTTTTCAGGCTTAGATAGGCAGTGGCCTTTCTTACAAGCTTCTTTTTTGCTAAGGGTAGCTTTTACCCTTTAACTAACCTAACAGATTTTGAACAATAAAGAAAGTAACATATCACAAAAGACAGTATTTCATGTTTCCCTTCAGTGGAATTACAGATATTGACAGATTTGTGATCAAATAAACTCAAATACCATTACCCATACTGCTCTGTAACTATAGTTTGATTATGGTAATGCATTCTTTGTGCTCATGCAAACACAAAACCCATGCAGATTAGTTGCCCCCCTTCAGAAGCTGTTAGGTACAGCTCCTTAGCCCACTTTATATGTGTATTACAGCAAACATGTTAGGCCTTGTATTCTCTTTGGAAGTACCTTAATACAAAAAATATTTGTTAAGGCTGTAATAAAATTGACAAAAAGCAAGCAATATAGGCCTAATCTAAGTCTATTCAAGTCTCAGTAGGTATATCTGCACTAGAGTCTTAAGTCAACTTAAGCAACTCCCTGGCCACATTTGGAACTAATTAAGTTGACTTAAGCACTTGCTTAAGTTGACTTAATAACAACCACCCTTGAAGTTGACTTTAAGGGTTAAGTTGACTTTACTAAGTTGACCTAACAAAATGTGGCCATTAAAGTTGATTTAATGGAGTTACCTCAAGGTAGGCAAGCCATTTAGGTTGACTTAAGCCAGCGGACCCATTTAAAGTTGACTTTATTGAGTCGACTTTAAATGGGTCCCCTGGCTTAAGTCAACTTTATAAAGTCGACTTGAACAAATGGGGCCTCTCTAAGTTGATTTAATAAGGTCATCTTTAAGTCGACCTTTATTAAATTGACTTTGCTGAGCCCTCTAGTGTAGACATAGCCATTGGTAGTCTCTGATTTGAATGGTTTTGGAAAATGCCCTATCTAGTTAGGCAAAGACTCCTTCCTAGGGCTATTATGGTTTAGTGTAAAAAACTAACTCCATTTTAAAATTTCTGAGAGACTTTATTTAAGAAAATGAGGGTCCATGCAGATCAGAAGTTAGGGACTGTGACCCAAACTCATAGTGACTGCACAGCAACACAGTTTACTCCTGTATCGGTTCCAGTTGGGCTGTCTTTGTATTTTTGACTATGCAAAATCACTCATTCATATTCTGGACCAAAGGCCATGTTTGCTCCAGGGTGCTGCTCTGTTTCATCAGGAATTACTCTGATAAAATTGAAATGGAAACAGAGAAGGTATTTGAGGCACAGGAGTAACAAAAACTCAGTTAAGACCTCTGTAGTTTAATGTAATTGTCCTCAAAATGACCAAAAAAAGTATTCATAAATTTTGTAAATAATATTTAGTCTCTCGCTAGAACACTTGCAAACTTCCTTTTCCTGGTGTGACCTTTTATATCCAAGTTTTAAATGCTTGAAAAGAGAGAGTTAAAATTGGAAAAACTGACATGACCATAACTATAGTGCTGTGTCATCTGCTGCTGCTGCTGCAAGATGCCAACTGATTGAATTATTGCAAGAAAGAGCTACTGGTAAAATAATTCCCACAAAAAACTCAAAATTCATGTGGCTATATAGGAGTAGTTATTATTGGATCACTACCTAAAACAGCAAGAGGGCATCAATGTAACCTTATTTTTGCAGATTTCTTCAGTAGAGGGGCTGAATGCTTTCCACCTCAGAAGGCTGCAGCCCAAAGAGCGGCCAATAAAATTGGAAGATTTTCCAGGGCATGAATTACCAGGACACTTTCTCACAGAAGCCCTTCATGGCATGAGAATATATAAAATTCATAACTTTGTAGGGAGATTATCTATGCTTCTTACTCTTTGATGGATTAGACTGAGAATAAATAGACAATGAATAAAGCCTGTGTGGATAAGCAGCATATTAATTGGAATCCTTAAAACTTGTCTATCTATTCTGTGTGTGGTGAGTGGAGTCTCTCCAGGCTCAGAGGAGTATGGAACAGGTCACAGATGAACATTTATGATGTCTTTTACAGAAATGAGGAATGCAAAGGAAACAGTAAATACAAAAGGTCTGCCAACTAGAGTTAATTATTTAAACAAGCTCTTAAAGAAAATTAGATTGCTCTTGAAATATTTAAGCATTAGATGCTAATTTCCTCGTGTGGATGTTCTTCCACCTCTTTGAGACAGTTCTTTGTTGTAATATTAACAGACCCTTTATCCTCAAGAGCGAAATAGCTGTTTGACTATAAACAAGTTAGAGGAAAGTGACTTATTTTAAGATCACAGCATCTCATAACACCATGGTTCTGTCTTCCGTTCCTACTCCCACTGACTTCCATGGGAGCAGAAAGTCTTTTTATATCTCACAACAAGAGGTGCATGTCACAGTATGCTTCTATATAATAGTTTGTGTCTGACTAAACTAAAGGAATCCTGAGACCTGCTTAGGAGCTGAACATAGTGCTGAATGGATTTCTCATAGCCCTTCTTTGGTGCAGCTCCCTAATACAAGTCAGCATTTGAAAAGTCAAGAACAGCCTTAGGAAAATCCAGTATGTTCTTGTGATCTGTTTTCAATTTACAACATTTCCTAAGGGCAAAATCGTGCAGATGCTATATTTGACATAGATGAGATGCTGCCTTTGAGTCACTCATAAATTGAGAGACCCCAAACCAAATTTCCTAGTGGAAAAAGTATAACATAAACTCAAGTTTTGGCAGTGCCACACAGGACAACAAATGACATTGGACTGTGACAGAAACAAGAAAAGACTTCTCAAAAAATGGGAAAATGCTGCAATCCAGTGCAAAGTATTCCAAGCAGTGCTTATTAGGAAATGCTTAAATAGGTACTTGTATATAAAAAGAGCAGAGTTTGGCACAATGGTGCATCTCTTTCAAGACACTTAGAACTCTAAAGATATGCAAAAGATCAGGAAACTTCAAAAAGTGTAAGATCTATACCTTTAAAGGTGAACTGCACATTTTTTTAAATGAAACTCCCTCAACTGTAGCATTATGTAGAGCCTTGCCTGCATTCTGAGAGGGGCATTCAGCCTGTTGCAGAATCAAATGCCACGGCACATGGCTGTGGCTGACACAAAGAAAATGCTGTTCTCTTCCATCATTGCATCCACAAAGTCCTGCCCAGCAGAACTGTTCCAAGTGGGCGGCAGAGTGGTAAGCCATGATTTCCTCCACTCTGAAACAGATTTTTTCTTGCCGGAGTTTTCTATGTAGTTCAAGGATAAAGATCCATCTTTTCAGCCCATTCTGGCTTTCATTATGATAGAACAGTATTAGGAGACAGAAGCACCGTCTTCTCTGATTGGATGTAGGACAGTATCGTTTACGGTACTAGAGGAGCAGTGGCAGTCTATATATTGGGCCCCTGCCTCTCCCAGCTGGGGAAATTAAACAAAGCTATAGCATGTGACTTGAGATTGTCATCACCCGTATATTCCGGGCAGTCAGAACTTGGGCATGGAGAAAGTAAGGTGTAGTGCACATCTCCAGCCACATTCTTCTGTCAGCCTTCTCCCACCTCCCACTTACAGACATGTAAGGTAGGCTTAGAACCTGTGCCTAACAGCTTCTGATGGGGGGGGGCAACTAATTTGCATGGGTTTAGTATTTGCATGAGCACAAAGAATATATTAGCATAAATACACTATGGGTGCAGGGCAATATGGGTAATGGTATTTGGGGTTGATCTGATCACAAATCTGTCAATATCTGTAATTCTACTGAAGACAAATATGAAACACTGTCTTTGGTGATATGCTACTCTCTGATTGTTCCATATCTGTTTGGGTTAGTTAAAGGGTAAAAGCTATCCTTAGCTAAAAAGAGACTTGTAAGAGAGGCCACTGCCTGTTTCAGGCTGGAAAAGGGATACAGGGGTGGGGTTTGCATAGCTACTTCTGGAGCTATGCTTGAAGTATTTGCCTCACCCCCTTGCTCAACTGTCAAATGATAAGATCTGTTGTCCATAGAGACCTGGCAAATTCAGCACTTAGAAATTTCTCTATTGGATTAACCCACAGTTCATCTAGTTCAGCATCCTGGCTCTGGAAATGGTGAGTACTAGAGGCTTCAACATACTGTCACAGTTGAAGGAAATGTATGCAAAGGTTTGCATTCTCACCTTTAACACTGAACCTCTTTCAAATCAGTGTCACATTTTTTAATTGATTAACTTAAAAGTTCATGTTGCAATTCCAAGAGACTGTACCATAGCAGTGCAAAGAAAGAATAATCTGTATCAGAGTTAACAGGTAATTGTTCCTTATAGGTTGAATTTGCTTCCCCAGGCTTTTTATTTTAGAAAGTTTTTCATGATTGTCTCTTTCAATAAAACTAACAGTATGAACCAAGAAAAATGTACACTCAGGCAGCACTCTTTAATGTTTTATAATTGGATTGATATTTCTTCTAACTGGATTTCCTAGTCTGTTTTTCTGCATTTGCCGCTTTCCTTTAGATAGCAGTATAATAAATAGACCATGCATCTTTCAAAACCTATATATTTGTGGTGTTGGCATCATGCTGCTCCAGAAAGAATGGCAGAGAGCAGAGTACTTGGAACAGAGCAAAGTGTGTGGTCCAATTTGAAACAAGAGTGTGACTGAATGTTCTTGCTCTGTATTATAGCATCAGGACAATGACTGCATTTCTTATAAATTATTGTGTGGCATTAGTCAAACATGTTTATAAAATTAACCAGTTAATCACTACTGCAGCCTTGCAAAAACATGACATTTTACCAGCCCAGTGCAAAATCTACCTTTGTATCCTGCATGATGATCGATGATGATAACTAAAACAAGAAATATTTTACTTACAGCTGGTTAGTGGGTTACAGGATAGCAACAGTTCCACACTAAATTTGGTAGCAATATCTTTACAGATGGTAATACCAAATAAAATCTCATTGAAATGCAACTGAGGTAAGAAAAGAGAGACCAATATTTGATTGTGATTAGCCATATATTATGAAGACATGAGAACATGTCTAGGAGTTATGTATTTTGTGAAATTATGTTTGTAAAACATATGAGTAATAAAAAGGATATGACTCAGAAATGGCTAATGGGAATGCATTGCAGAGTTTGCACATTGGAGTAACTAAGCACACTCAGAATTCTGCAGTGACTAAGTTTCTCTGCCTCCAATTTTAAGTATGAGACAAGTTTCTAAATCTCATTAATGGTGATGTTCTCAAAACAGAAGGACTTTGAACTCGTTTATGAGTTAACTTATGAGTTAACAACTTGAAAACTCAAAATCCTGGATGGAGGCTCTATGATATACTTCATGGTATAGTAAAACTACCTTGAAAGCTAGATAAAAAACTCTCAAAATGCTCTTTGTCCAATACATAATAGTGTTATTGCACTCATGAAATGAGATGCATATTAGAAATTACTTTTGATTCCAGTATAAAACTCTCCAGAAAAAGCATTAAACATGGAGAACTGTTCCCAAGAAACTCATGATAACTGGCTGCAGAAACCATGCCTGGACTCAAGTTCCAGAGGGGTAGCCATGTTAGTCCATTTTGACAAAACAAAAAAGGATTCCTGTGGCACTTTTAAAGACTAACAAATTTATTTATTGCATGAACTTACATGGGTAAAATCCCACTTCATTGGATACATGAAATGGAAATGGAAATGACAGTCTGACGAAGTGCGATTTTTACCCATAAAAGTTCATGCAATAAATAAATTTGTTAGCCTTTAAAAGTGCAACAGGACTCCTTGTGTGTTGCACAGCTGGTCTGTTGTTATAGGCAGATCCATGAACTATGTCTAAGGGGTCTGCAAAAAAACAGACTGAAAACTAACTGAACAGAATTTAAATATATATACAGACAATAGATTTCAAAAGGCGTCTGCACTACCCTTCAAAATTTTGAAAAGGATGTGCACCTTCATTTGAAAAATTTTAGGAGTCTGCAAATGAGAAAAGCCACTGATTTAGAGGATGGCATTGCTGAAGCACTGTTCTGTCTGGAGACTACAAAGTAGTATCAAGCTCCAAAAAAGCACAAACCAACAAGAGAAAAATCCCCCAAAACCCACAAAAAACCCTGCCCCTGAAACAAAAAAAGCCCACTGCCCAGAAGCTTTAAAAAATGAATTCTTAAACAAAAATGAAAACCTTGCACAAAATTAACACAGATGACATTCCTAAAGGAAGGTTTGTGTGGAGTTTCACTTCAAAAGCAGAAAAGGCCCTATCTGGAGTGTTACAGGAAGAGACAATAATAGATCATAGAAGTATAGGTCTGGAGGAAACCTCAATAAGCCTCAGTTCCCTGCACTGAGACAAAAATAAATATTATATAAGTAATGTGGACAATCTCTGACAGGTATTTGTATAAAGAGTCCAATGACGGAGATTCCACAGTCTCCCTAGCTAATTCACTCCAGTGCATAACTATCCATACAGTTAGGAAGTTTTTCCTGATAACTAACCCAAATCTCCCTTGCTGCAATCTAAGTCCATTACTTCTTATCCTGTCCTTGAAAATTAAGGAGAATAATGTATCACTATCCACTTTATAACAACCTTTTATATACTTGAAGACTGTTATCATGTCCTCCCTCAAGTCTTCTCTTTTCCAGATTAAACAAACCTTTTTTTTTTTTTTTCCAGTCTTTCCTTTGGGGTAATGTTTTCTACATCTTTGATCAAAAGGGCAGACTAAATCAATATTTCAAAGGCATAAAAAATCATCTGTCACCATCACACAGAGGTAATGAAATTCACAGGAAAGTAACACCCTGATAAACTATCAAACAGTTCAGCAGCTGTATATTGTAGAGGCTGTCACTGATGCCCTGGAGACAGGGAGACCAGCAAGATGTTAGTTACAGTTGACTGGACATGATGTCACAAAATCAAATAAGAACTGATGAAGAATCCTTTTTGAGAAAGTGATGTATTTTGATTGTATTTTAGCATGGGTGCAGTGCAGCATCTGCCACATGTTGCATTGAAAGAGGTTAAGGTGGTCAAGCAGGTCACATAACTTCACCAGGAACACCTGAAGGAACAGCTGGGGGTGGGGCAGCTGCAGCTCAGAGGCTCAGTGAGCTCTCTCCCTGCACTGCCAGGGACTGGCCAGCTCTCCCTGCACGGGCACTGGGGGTCCAGGGAAAAGACTGGGGGCACAGCCGGGGAGATTCGGGGCACGGGCCCCCTGTGCCCAGTGCCAGCGACGCCCCTGGCATTTGTAAAGATTCAGACTCTGTGAAACAGCACACAGGGGGAGAGTGAAGTCAAATTACCTGTTATAAGGTGAAAAGAATCCATAGTCACAATTCAGTCCTGCTTTCACACAATCTAATCTGCATATTAGTTCAATTTCAGCTGTTTCTCTTTGAAGTCTTGATGTCCCATTGATTTTCTTGAGGATCATCATTAACAAATCATCAGTGGAGTGATTAGGAAGATGGAAATGCTCAGCAACTTTTTTTTGTGTTGTGATTTCTGATGTAAATTTTGTGCCCATTTATTCTTCACCCTCCCACTATCTGCTGTTTCCCAGAGTTTGAATCTTGACAAATGCTCTAATTTGCTGTTGCAGTATGACCTGATCCCATGTCTTACACTCACCTACATTTAGTTTCATCCCATTCTGTAAGTCCCCATTTTCAAAGCATCTGACGAAGTGGGATTTTCTCCCACAAAAGTTCATGTGATAAATAAATCTGTTATTCTTTAAGGGTATGTCCACATGCAGCTTTTAGATCGAAATAACGCTGGTTATTTCGATCTAAAAGAGTTTATGTCCGCACAACGTTTTCCTTGAATCGAAATAAGGAGCTCCTTTATTTCGATTCAGGGAAAGTTAGAGCGATTCCTTAAAACCTGGTTTTAAATCGAAACGTTGCTTAAATCAAAACAGTTGTTTTGAAATAACACTGTTCGGATGTGTTATTTTGAAATAACTGTTTAAATAGATTCCAGCACCAGTTCTCTTCCTCCTCCCAGGGTGCCTCTCCCCAGAATCGAACTAGCAAGTCCTGTGTCCAGACATGCTAGTTTGATTTGGGATTTTTTGGTGTGGACCTGATAAATCGATTTAGCTTAAATCAATTTAATGATTTTATATCGATTTAGCTTATATCGATTTAACTTAAATCTATTTAACCAGCTAGATGTGGACATAGCCTAAGTGCCACAAGACTCCTTGCTTTTTTTGCTTTACTAGACTAACACGGCTGCCCTTTGGAACTTTGCAGTAGACTGCAGTTATTCTCTGAGTAGAAGCGGGGAAACTGGCAAACCCAGAGAGGGAAAGTCAAATGAGTAGGAAGAAATGCAGAGAAACAGCAACAAAGGTCAGACTGCAGAGATATTCAATACTTGTTATAGGGCAGGGGTGGCCAAACTTCATGGAACTCAAGAGCCATACACATTGATTATTGAACCTTCAAGAGCTGAACTGAGGCATATAGCCATATACTTTTACCTACTAAATTGATTTGCTGACGTTCTTATGCGAGCCACGCTTTTTCATTCAGGAGCCACATGTGGCTCCTGAGCCACAGTTTGGCCATGCCTGTAGGGTCTGTGGGCTGGAACACACTGGGTGGGTTTGGATTCCTCCTGGGAAGGGGCAAGGTGATTGGACATGGCAGCCAGACTGTGGGTTGAAAGGACTTTGAAATCCCAAAGAAGGGGAGGATCTTAGTGATCTGGCTGAAGGGTCAAGCTGTGAAGAAAAGACTGTAGTGAGAGGGTCTCCTGGGCAAGGCAGTTTTGGGGAAGACTTGGCAAGGAGAGAATGCAAGCCTGTCTGAGCTAATTCCTGAGATGGTCAGCAGGAGGCGCAACTAGTGGTGAGCGAACCCCAGGACAAGGAGGAAAAACCCTGTGTCGACAGCACACCAAATAGTAGCACATATCATGAGCTAAGGAGGTGGGCAAAGCTTGGAGGATTCATGTACACAGAAAACTGCTGGGTGGTTGGAATTTTCTTTCCAAGAGACAACAGGATTTCTTACAGACTGTTCTGGTAGTACAAAGAGTTTATAAATATGTCTTCAGCCTCACTTAGAGACCTTCTTTTGAACTACTGAGTGGCCTGGAAGGTAAATAAGGGTATCCCCAGAAATTAATCCCGCTTGGGATAGTAATAATAATAAAATAAAAGCCCCAATGACTTCGGGATTACTCAATATTTCTTACATAACACTCTCCCTCAGAGTTGTGTCTGGGCAAAGTCCTACTCTTAATTACATGGCTCCTACTTTCTATAAAAATGGTTTCATTAGAAATATATATAAGGTGTACTTTCCATTCAGAAGTGTCCTACTGCTTCACAAACAGTGGAGAATAAAAGGGTGATATTTCAAATGCACAAAGGATCATGAGGCACCAGTTCCCATTGACATAATAGGAAGTGGGCACCTCCCTTTCATTTGTGCCTTTGAAAATCTCCCATAGATAGTTCTTCTGATCCCTGTGAAGCAATTAAATGACCTAGGCTATGTCCACACATACATCATTATTTCAAAATAAAGTCCTTATTTCAAAATCAGTTAATTCGAATTAAGAAAATGTTAATTCGAATTAAGGGAAAGCTTGCTTTCGAAACAGCTATTATTTCGAAATGGTTATTTCAAAATAAGGCTGTTTGGACATGTTGTTTCGAAACAATGGTGTTGTTTTGAAACAACACGTCCAAACGGCGTTATTTCGAAATAACCATTTCAAAATAATAGCTGTTTCTAAATGAATGGGGGTTAAGCTGTTTCGAAATGATGGTTCTTGTTTCAAAATGACAGAGCCTGTGATTTCGAAATAAGAAAATGTCGTGTGGACATTCAGTTTTTTATTTCAAAACAACCAGTGTTGTTTCGAAATAAAAGACTCGTGTGGACATACCCCTAGGCTATGTTCACACACAAAGTGCCTGTTTTGAAACAAGATGTTTCAAAACAAGCTGTTTCGAAATAAAGCCTTATTTCGAAACACCTTATTTCAAAATTTTAAAAAGTGTTTTCGAAATAAGGGGAAAGGAGGGAATCAAAATAGCATGTCCAGTGTGACATGCTATTTTGAAATAGGAGAGGGGAGGGGGAGGGAGGCTCTGTGCTGGGCCCGGAGGCCCCGCCCCTGGGATTCCCCTGCCCCCCCTCCTGCTTGGCGCGGCCCGCTTCCGGCAGCCGCCGCGGGGGAGTGGAGGAAGCCCCCTCGCGCCAGGCAGGGGCTGCAGGGGGGCAGAGGAAGCCTGGGGGCGGGGTGCCCCAGGCTTGGGGGCAGCCTCAGCAGCCTTCCCCTTGCCAGGGGTAGGGGGGCTGAAGGGGGCTGAGGCTCCCATGCCCTCCTGCTCCCAGCAAGGGGAAGCGGAGGGAAGCCAGCTGGGCACCCTCCGACCCCCTGCACCCCACTCAGCCCCCTGGCCAGGGTGCTGATCCCTGGCCAGGGTGCTGAGAGGGGGGTGGGAGTTTCCCCCAGGGTGCTATGCACCCTGGGGGGAATGTCCTTGTTATTTTGAAACACTCTTTGTTTCAAAATAACATGTCCAAATGGCTTATTTCAAAACCACTGGTTTCGAAATAACCCTCCTTTCGAAAGCAAAGTGGGTTTAAGCTGTTTCGAAAGGAGGGCTCTTGTTTCGAAACGAGGTGCTCCCTCCTTTCGAAACAAGAAAACGACATTTGGACATAGGGACTTTTATTTCAAAACAACCAGTGTTGTTTCGAAATAAAAGCCCTGTGTGAACATACCCCTAGAGAAGAAGTGTATATTTGCCCAATAACAGATCTGGAATAAAATAAGTTTGGAGTAAACCCCAGCTCTCTAGACTTATCATCCCATTCTTTAAAGACTAGACCATGCTCCTTCTGTAATAGTAGTTTGTAACCTCACGGTATATGACCTAGAAACAGGTATTAAAGGCAGCGTATGTGAGACTATTGCATCATAAGTCTAGTAGATCATTAATGGAATTAGAGAGTTCAGTAATTTAGACCATTATATTGATGCTGAATAACAGTTTCCATTAAAACCACTAAATTTACATGCTTATGTCCTTTGGATACGCATCAGCCTTGATCTTTGCCTGAATGCAATTTGGTGGTGCATAAAAATTTTGAGCAAAATTCTTTTAGCCATTTTTAGGTAAGGGGGGGATAAGCATTTTCTCATTATAAAAATGTTTTCCATTATAAAACAAAACAATCTAGCTAAATGTGTATGAGCACTATGCCAGCAAAAACAGTTGAAATCTGAAAAGTAAAACTTGTTATTGGTGTATTCAGTAGGCCTTAATGATAACAATGATTAATAATGCTTTTACACAATCTTTTAATCTATAACATTCAATGCATGCTGGGAAAATTTGCATAAGGAAGATGTAAATGATTCACTGGAGCCCATCCTGCCACATCCTCTAGGAAAGAATTGAAGATAAGAAAATTATGGCCACAGAGAGGTGGCGTGAGAGGACAATTTAACATTGCCCAGCAATGCTAATATTATAGAATGGTCTAGGATAGGAAGTGAGATCATAAGTACTCAAGGAAGGTAAATGTTTTGTTAGGCAGACTCTAATTGTTTATGATGTAATTTGGCCATGACATTAGGATTAACTTGCTTTACTCTTGAGAAAAGTTCCAGTGAGCTCTTTACTGTTCACAAGTGATCACAGTGTCAGTTTTCTGTCTTATCTGAAAGACAGCAGCACTCCTAGCAGCAAAGTGTTCCCAAACCCCAGGCACTGGTCTAGTGCTGACTCAAAATATGTCTATCCACACCAGTGTTCCTTCTAAGCTGCGCATGTGCATGGCTGCGCAGCAGCCATTGCACACCTGTGCATGTATCACAGATGCCTGTGCAGTGCATGCAAAGTTTGTTACATAGATCAGGGCTCTCCAAACTACTGTCTGTGGGCCATATCTGGCCCAGAAAGCACATTCATCCAGCCCACAGGGAGCTGCAACCAGGCTGGGGAGTTTTCATATCTCCTGCCCTGAGCATGCTCAGATACATGCTCAGGGTGGGAGCAGTCTGGCCAGCAGCAACTCAGGCACCCCTGCAGTTCCAACCAGGTAAGGGGGAAGGGGTTCTGGGGGTTGGGGAACTGGTGGGTGGATGGGGAGCTGGCAGGGAAGGGTGGGGGGTAGGTTGTGGAGCCAGCAGGGAAGCGTAGGGGGGTCAAGGAGCTTGCAGGGAAGAGCGGGGGGAGGGTCAGAGAGCCAGTGGAGGAGGCAGGCACAGGGAATCAGGGAGCTAGCAGGTGGGTCAGGGAAGGCACCCAGGGGAGCTGGTGGGCAGATGGGGAAGGGTTCCAGAGGGTTGGGGAGTTGGCAGGTGGATGGGGGCAGGGGCAGGGAGCTGGTGGGGAAGGGTGGGGGGTAGTTTGTGGAGCCAGCAGGGAAGGGTGGGGTCAAGGAGCTGGCAGGGAAGAGCTGGGGGGAGGGTCAGGGAGACAGTGGAGGAGGCAGGCACAGGGAATCGGGGAGCTAGCAGGTGGGTCAGGGAAGGCACCCAGGGGAGCCAGTGGGCGGGTCAGGGAAGGGGGTCGAGGAGCCAGCAGGTGGTCAGGGAAGGTGGCTGGGGGTCAGAAAGCTGATGAGCGGTCAGGTCAGGGAAGATGCCTGGGGCTGGGAAGTGCAGTATTCACAATATATGACTGATATCTCTTGTGCAATGATCTTGTACCTCTCTGTAGATATGATTTTGGTCTACTTCCCAGCAGAGAGTGCCTCATTTCTCACCTACTAGAGCAGTGGGTCGCAACACACTTGGCAGAGCATTGCGACTCTACAGAACACCCTAGCCTACCCTCTGCAGGCTGAGTCCAGCCATCTCCCTGGCTCTCTGCAACACAGCACTTTGGTGACATGGTAATGTGTCCCAACACAGTGGTTGAGATCCACTGCACTAGAGCTTTAGTCTCAGGGGCACTTCCTAACCCTTCACCCTGTGACTGGGTTAAGGGGACTGCCTGAGGCAGGGGTCTCAAACTCAAATCACCATGCGGGCTGCATGAGGACTAGTATAGGGCCACATGGAAACTAGTACCTTAGCCGAAGGGCAACACCACTGAAACCTTTTTATACAATGATATTGCAAATATTGATAATGATAGTGTCATTGCAGGCTGCAGGAAATAGCTTTAGGGGCCACATGCGGCCCACAGGCCACTTGTTTGAGACCCCTGGTCTGGGGGCAAGGAGGTGTGGTGGAGGTTCTCTACTGCGGCTTCTCTGGCTGTTGTAACAGCCTCTTCTAGCCATTGGCAGGGATATAAATTAGAACAGTCCTTGGGCTACTATAACTTTGTGTCTCCAGGCTGGCCCAGCGCACAGTTACCTCAGTGCCTGGTGAGTGCAAAGTTACTTGAAGGCCTGTGCATCTCTCTTTACTCAGATGTGCAATGTACCCCTGTGCCTACAGCTGCAGAGTGAGGCTACCCTGTGTGGATATTGGACACCGACTGGTGATCAGTGTGAATTCCAGTGAGACATGGTACACCTGGTTTGCAGGTCAGTAAGGTTTAATGTGCAAGGTTTTCTAGTTGCATAGAAAGCCTAAAATTAACTACATTGTATCCTACTCACTAAGCCTGGAGAGCTAAGTGATCACTCAGAAGGCTATACACAGGAACGGCTTTCTTCAGGGGCCCCACTAGGAAGTCAATGGCCTCAGGTCCAAGTGGCAGCACCACCTGGGGCATCAGGTGTTAATGGACCACAGCCTTTTGTCTAGGTGTCTTATACCTTTCACCTAATTACTGCTCCACTTATTATCATATATGTTAACTATCTACATTAAATTCTTATCCTTGACTACATTCCATTCTCATCATGATAACTGGGATCATCAAAACAACATCTGGTGATAGGAAGAGCAATGTAAAAACATGCCCCTTTATAATGCAAAAGTGTACACCCAGGTATTCTTGTTCCCCTCACTGTTATCTATGTGCAAGCACACATGTATTTTGTCTTATGTGCCACGGTATGTAGAAAATGAGATGCCTGCAAGATTACTTAGTAGTCCTATTCATCTCTGCCAACCAGAATACATTGTGCTGATTGGTCAGAATAGCCAGGCAAACAACTAAAGATACACTAGGCCTATAGGGCAGGAGTCAGATCACTTAAATTGCACTGGGCCTCCAACGCACTGTGGATATTTTTTATATCTAATATTGTGGTGCTGTATTATTGAAAATGAATCAGAGTGCCACAAAGGAACTCAAACCTGAGAGCAAACTAATGCCTAATAAATCCACCTGTTAGTGAGCCAGTAAGCAAGAGAGATGTATTGCAGGTATACTTCATTAACACCATAGCTACACCAACAGTTTCCACTGCGAAAGAAGTGAAAAGGATGCAGTTAACTAAGAAGGGGACAGCTACAGGCAAAAGCAGAATCTGTATCTTGTTAAATCATGGTACCACTCAGTAGCATGCATGTCCTTAACCCTCCAGATTTAAAGGAAAAATAAGCAAACAAAAAGCCCTAGAATGCTTCAGGAGGCCTCCCCCCCCCGCCCCCAGGTTCAGCCAAACCCTGGGCAGCAGGATGCTGGATTCCATGCATACTGACTGCAAGCTTGTCTACAATACTGCACCACTGAAGTGCTTAGCAAAGATGTTACCTGTGCTGAAGGAAGAGCTCCTCGCACTGGGATGGGTACTCCACCTTTCCAAAAGGCAGTCACTATGTTGACAAGAAAAGCCCTTTCATCAACATAGCACTGTCTACTCTGGGAGTACGATCGGTATAACTGCATTGCTCAAGGGTGTGGATTTGCAACATTTCTGAGCAACATACTCATACCAACATAAGTCTATGTGCACGAGTGGTAATGTAACCCATGTGCATAAAAAAGTGCAATCTCTTTCAGGGCCCACCCTAGCAGGTTACACTAAGACCCAGTGGGCCCTCCAAAGGGTGAGAAAACTAAAGCAGAGCTTTATATGCAGGTGCTTGTTGTTGTAACATGTATGTGTGTCTCTTTTGCTGTGTCTGTGAATGTGTAAGGGCCTTCAGGAAGAAAAAATATTAAATGGTTTTAGTTAAGCAGAGAAGGGCATAACCGGGGTGAAAAAAAAAAGGCTAGGAACAAAAGCCAGACAAATTCCAATCAGAAATTACTCACAAATTTTTAACAGTGATTGTGATTAACTACTGGAACATTCTTCATCTCTTGCTGTTTTTCAATCAAGACTGGATGCCTGTCTGGAAAATATGATTTAGCCAAACACTAGTTATTGGACTCAACACAGGGATAACTTGGTAAAATGTAATGGCCTGTGCTGTATGGGTCAGATTTGATGATCTAATGGTTCAAAAGGGTGGCCTGGTTCGGCGCTGCCAGTTCCCCCCAGCCCCTGTGCTGCTTTCGGCTCTGTGCCAGAGAAGTGGGGAGGAGGCAGGAGGCAGAGTGGCTGGGGCGAGGGGTAGCGATACAGGCTCTGTGCTGTCTCCCGCCGCCTCCCTGCTGCTCTGGCACAGAGCCGAGAGCAGTGCACGTGGTAATGGGGGGGGGGGGGGGGGGGGCCCCCCCCCCCCCCACCGGGGGGGGGGGGTACGGCCCCGTGTGGGGGGCGGGGGGGGGGGGGGGGGGGGGGGGCGGACAAGCAGCCCTCAACTGGGCTGCTGCTTTTGGCCAGGTCATGTGGTCTCTGGCATGGGGGTGGTGATGGTGCGGACCCCGGGGGGGGCCCTGGGCAGCTGCCCTGCACACCCTACCCCAGGGATGGCCCTGTCCCTATGCCTGGCATATCCACTGTGCTGAGCTGAAGGAAGTGCCCTCCCTTCAATTCAGTGCTACTCCAGTTGCAGGGGTGGTCTTCACAGAGACAATCAGTTGATTGGGAAGGTTGACCTGACAGTGATGGGTTTGCTGCCATCAGTGAAGACAAGTCCTTAGAACTAAGAAACCTCAAATTAAGCAGTCATTAGTGCAACTGGTTCACTAGCATATCATGGGCTTTGAGTCAGAGGAATGAGGCAGCAAATTTTTAAAATTTAATTAATATTTGAAAATTAGTCTTGTTTGCCTCATAAAACAGCTGGGTTTATTTAGACAGGTTCAACTCAGCTGCTGTGAACTAGCACTGATAGCTTCTTTTAGAACAACAGGAATTTCTGAAACTATAGAGTCATGACAAACAAGGAGTCTGGTGCCACTTTTAAAGACTAGCAAATTTATTTATCGCATGAGCTTTCTTGGGGGAAATCCCACTTCCTCAGATGCTCATCACCTCTAGAGAATCAGCCTCAAACGACAGAAAGTCTATGTAACCTACAAACTGTTACCCTTATGCTTTCTTATTCATATTTTAAAATTGGAATGCCTTAATCTGGTGGGGGGTTTTTTGTTGCATATACTGTATTCTTTACCCTGTGGTTACTGGCACAGTTGTGTTAATCTTTGTGGACAGATAAGTAACACTATTTATTGTTAAACTACTTCTACTTAATGGGCTTAAATTACAGCAAGGGGGGTTTAAGTTGGACATTAGGAAAAAATTCCTAACTGTCAAGGTGATTAACTACTGCAATAAGTTGCTTATGGAAGCTGTGGAAATTTTTAAGAGCAGGTTCGACATGTACCTGTCAGGGATGGTTTAAGAGGGTACTTGGTCCTGCCATGAGTGCAGGGGACTAGACTTGATGACCTGCCATAGTCCCTTCTACTTCTATGATTCTACTGTGTTGTATACACGGTAAAGAAACAGAAATTGGACAAATTAGTTTTAAACACATCATGCTGTGATGTCAATATGGCAAGACACATACTCCACCTGCTATTGAGTCACACCCTGCTTTCCTCCCAGATTTCTCTGGAAGCTAAAGTATCATCTCCTCCAAAACCATTTTTTCCATGATGTCATCAAACAGCTGCCTTATAAAGTGTTATTTTTGCCAGATTTCCAAACTGTTTGTGCCAGTTTCTCTTCTAAATCCTTAGTAAAGTCTAAATAATTTACAAAATAAGTTCTTCAGTAAGCAAAATACTGCTGGTAAATCCTAGGCTTGACCCAGTATGTCCTTATGTCTCTCCAAAGTAGAGAGACACTGTGTAGGCTGCAACCATCCCATGTGATGAGAAGGGCACTGTGTTCAGCCAGATGATCCAGTAATTATACAGAACCCATTAAAAAAAAAAAAGAACATGGAGGGCCATAGAGATTAGGTGTGTCGAGTGTAATAACTCTTAGCTCTCATTTATAATCAGAAAATGAGAATTACAATAGCTAGTGACCTTGAAAAACCTCTCTTATTAAAAGTGCTCAGGCTCATCCAGCTGTCCTCCCTAAATGGCAAAGCAAACTGAGTGGCCTTCTCACTCCCCCTAGTGGCTCTGCTAGCACATCTCCCTCCTAACGTCCAGGAGCAAGCTTTCATGTACATGTATGTTTTACTGCATGTTAGCAGTGTGTGCATTAATCACTGCAGTCCTGTAGTGTAAAATGGGTGCTGGAGTCCACTGCAGGGGTGTTTATAGTATGAATAATGGTGGATATAGAAAGACAAAGAGAACTGAATTTGCTGTTTCTCATGTTCCTAAAGTGGTGTGAGTCTCAAGATATTAGTCAGACAAGGTGGGTCCAACAAAAGATGTTACCTCACTTACCTTGTATCTTTAAAGGAATTTGCAAAGTGTGTTGGTTTGAAGGATAGTTTTCCCTCACCCTTACTTCCTGTTCTCAAGTCCTTGCCTTGCTCTACACACAGCTGAATAAAACTGCATGTTACCAGCCTGCAGTACTGTAAGTAAAGTGTGTCTCTTAGGCACTGTGTTGTTCCTCTACAAAACTGACAACAAGGAAAAACATGAGAATGGCAACTTCATGATGCAGCAGATGAGGAGTGGCAACAGTATAGTCAAAGATTGGGCCACTGTTTTCCTGTCAGTGAGATTATAGGGAAAGACATTTAGAAAGCAATCTTCCTGAATATGTGTGGCAGTGGCACTTACTCCCTCTTAGGGAATTTGTTACAACCTCAGAAAGCAGAAGATAAAATTCAGAAGACCTATCAAAAGTCTTAATGGAGCACCACATTACTGTGGAATTGTTCAAGTATCAGAGCAGATTAAGGAGGCTAGGGAAAATGGTGTCTGAGTTTCAAAGATGAATGGAATATCACTCATTTGGAAATCTCCCAGAGGTGATCCAGGAGGACACTTCCATTTGTGATTTAAATAATGAGAGAATTCAAAGACAATTGCTGGTGAAGAGAGGGAACCTAACCCAGCCCAATTAGCAACAGCTGTGGAATCAGTAGTGAAAAATATACAAGATTTGCAATTAGAAGGGAGGGCCAATGAAACTGACTCAGAGACAAAATTCAAAGCAAGTGAAAAGGCACTCAAGTCTCTGAGGGAGTGTTTTTTGTTGTGGAGAAGGTTATTTTGAACGTATCTGCAAGTGTAAAATGATTCTGTATCATAAATGCCTTAAGATTTGACATATAGTCAGCAAATGCAAAGGTAACTCTCAAACAGCATTACAAGCACAAGAGGGTAGACCATGAAAGACCAGAGAAAAGAAGAAAGCACAGGGCTTTTTGCTGAGGTGGAGGAAGACACTGAGGAAGAGGTATGCACTAGGTATTGTCTGAAGGGGAAGAATAGAATTTGCAGTGCTATTAAATATGAAAAGTATTTTCTCCTATTTATTTAGGTTTTCAAAGCCTTGCTATGTAAATATGGGAAAGAAAACAACCATCTTAGCTGGGAGCTTTTGTTGAAAAACCTTTCTATTTAATAGTGTGTTATCATATTACAGAGTTCATTAGAATAGTTATGTCACTTCTAGTGACTTAATTTAACTGAGTGAAGTCTCTGATTTATACATGTAACAGATCAGTTATGTCTCACAAATGTTAATACTCAGAAAAAATTGGACAGGTGTGCTGTTCTTGGTTTTTTTTGCAGTTGAATATACTTTGAGTGCCTCGTAACTATTTATTCTCTGTCTGTTTTGCTGAGTATGTATTGTGTGTATTTTTCCATAATAATAACCTTCTATATCTTTTTGAATCATTCCTCTATTATTGGACTTTTTTCCAATGAGATGCTATCAGTAGCTGCACAGCTAACAGATGACAAGTTAATTCATCATTTCCTTTAGTCTGACAATTTCCATTGAAGTCATAGGATCAAAGGCTAATTAGCTAATAAATAGCCAACAAATTGTGATATTTGGTTACAAATTACATCCCAGTACTCTTTACTGACTGGGCATGTCCACTATTATTACATAAAATCTTTCAGTTTCTCCAACACTGATCCCTATTCAAACTCTATGTATTTTTTAGCTTCATTGGTGCGATGGTAACATTGAAACCACAGTTTGAAGACATTTTCTGTATGGTGCCATAGAGTGAGGTTGGGTAAATATTTCTAACCATGATGGATTCACATTTGAGATGGTTAAAAGTGCATGTGACAACCTCAGTAACCAACACTGCTACTGATGAAAATCTGAAATAGATGACCAGCAGTAACTCACGGAGAACAGACCAAATTACACAACTATGACGTTTAAAAACTTTGTACAGAAATGGGATAATCTAGTCAAACTTCACCCTATCATCTAGCTTCCAAAGGCTCAGCAGAGAGTGCAGTGTACATTTTTAAAGAAGAGAGAGAGAAAATGATTCATGGGACCTTGGAAATGAAGCTGGTGCTATTTCTTTTTAAATATACAACCACTTCTCAGACTCTAAGGGGAATGAGCCCAGATCAACTGTTAATGGAGGGGAAGATGCGAATGTATTTGTATGTAATCTATCCCGGCATGGACAGGGAAATGTTGCTAAACCCAGGTCTTAAAAAAAGAAACTATGACTATCACACTAAAAACAGAGTTGGACCCAAAGGACCTGTCCTATACCAGAAATTTCATTATTTGCCAGCCAACAAGGATTCCTGACACTATCCTAAAGCCAACTGAACTTTTATCTTTAAAGTCCATTTAAGTGATGCCTTTGTCATAAAATGACATCAGGATCATGTTTGTTGGGGGAATGATAGGCAAGCACCAGAGCCTTTTCCTTTGGATGATGACCTCTGGAGGAGTGAAGACTCAGAGGATGCAAATGCCATGCATGCCTGGGATGCAGTTGTCTACAGAATTGTTTGACCAGAAGACCGAGGAAAGTGGGTTTCTGTCCCTAGATGTGACCCTGGCTGCCATGGAGGAGGGCTACCCCATGAGAGAGAAAAGCCCCAGGTAATTCACAAAACTACATTCAGGTTCTAAATCAGGAGTGCCAAACTCATTCAATGGGGGGGGGGGCACACTGGAAGGCAGGACACCTATCATGGGCCATGTGGCCACATAGGTTCCCCAACACTTCCCCTTCCATGTTCAGAGTGGCGTGGGCTCCCTTTTCCCCTCTCCACCCCCACAGGCTTTGCAACACTTTCCCCTTCCCCTTCCTCTATCTCCTAGTGGCAGGCAAAAAAATCAGTCTTCCTCACAAGCAGCCAGGTTGGGCACCTGCCTCTCCCCCTCCCGGCCCACTCACTGTCGGTCACTCAGAATGCTGACCTTTGATTGGCTTGTTTCCATGTCAGTCCCAGCCCCTTCTTCTTTTTTTATTTGTGATTCCTTCAATGTGTTGTCTAGCATGCTGATTAACTTCCAGCGAACAATTGGAGCAGGGGGCAGTGTGGTGGCTCTCTGAAGCTGGCCTAGCCTGCTGTGACTGAGACTGACACTCTGGTTGGTAGACCACAATAGAGATGAGCCAGGATTGGCTTGAGTGCTTCTTTTGTTCTCCTGTGCTGTGACTTGGATCACGTGAGTCAGAAGCATGCCCTGCTGTGCCAGGAGCCTGCCTCTGGAGTTCACTGCTGCAGACAGCTTCCAGGCACAGCCTAGGCAGCTGCTCCATGGGCTAGATCAGTGCCCATGGTGGTCCTCATGTGGCCTGTGGTCCTTGAGTTTGACACCCCTGTTCTAAATCAAGCACTATATTACATTCCTCCCCTCTTATTAAGGAGTTAAACGGGTTACTCAGAGTTCTTATCAGGAGCGCCACTGGCCCCAGAAAAGACCCAGGACTCTGTGCGCTGGGACTCGGGGATCGTGTGCCACTGGTGCAGCCACTGCCATGGGTGGCCCAATGGTGGACTTGGGCGCTGGGACTTGGGGCTCAAGCCCTGTAAGCCCAGCACTAGTGATGCCCCTGGTTCTTATGTTTCCCTACTTTCTTTTTTAGTTAGTGCGACTCTTCCCCATCTCCACTGTATGTATGTAGTGAACAATGCAGCACCGTCCCAGCTGCAGTACTGTAAGTAAAGTAAACTTGTGTGCTGGTCCTTTTATAAAAATAACTCTTTAATGTATTATGTACTGATTTCTGATGGCTGAATCTGGGGACCCAGTCATAGTCAGTGCCCCGTAGTGTAAGATTTTGTGGAAATGCATTAAAAAACAACCCCTCTCCCAAAGAGTTTGCAGTTTAGGTCATTCAGCCTTGTTTTCAATTTATGATAAAATCAGGAAATCCAAAACAACAACACTAACTTTGCAGGTAAGTGCTGTTTTCTACACACCATTAACTCGGGTCAGGTTGATGAAAACCCCAAAACACACAGGGTGAGCAATGGAACTGCATTACTCAGTGTAACTGTTCAGTGCTTAACTTTATTTTAATTGTGCAACCTGAAAATTGCATTTAAACAAGTTTTTTGTATTTTTGCCTTTGTGAAGTCCCTTTTTGTAAAAAATCAGTACATCCAATTAATTTTTTTGTGTAATATGCACAAGAATAAGGCTATAGCACACTGAAATTAAAATAAGAACACTTACATTGAATAAATATATATGTTCCAAAATAGAAAGTCACTTAATGTAAAATTTAGTGCTTCACCTGCACATCTAATCTTAAAAGGAATCTATATGGCACCTAGCATGAATGTTTCATTAGTTCAGGTTAGCTTGTGAGCAAATCCTGTGGCAAACACTGTTTGGCATTACTGGGTTCTTGTGCTGAGAAATGGCTGACTCCAAGATAAAATGCATCCTAGGTTATGCCAAAAGAAAGCTTAAATTCCTCGATATGGATGAATAAAGATGGAGTTGGGCATTTGCTTAACTTGAAGCACGTGCTTAAGTGCTTTGCTGAACCAGGCCATATAAGAATGCCCTGATACTAAGGGATGCCTGTTGATACATTGACTTGTGCACCACTCTCTGATTGTCCTGTGCACTTCAAACAGTGCTGTTTTGATTTTTATTTGGCTAACACTTCTAGAATTTTCTTACATGCAGGAGGACAAGATATATTTATTTTTACAGTGAATACTGAGGTTCTGCAAAACAGTTCTGCACCAGTGTTTGTATAATGTGGCTCCAGAACCATGGAACACAGAGGGCTTTGGGCAAAGATAGTGGAACTCAAATGCTCCCTTCCTAATGGGACCAGTGGTAGAGCACTGTGGTTTTGTCTCAGTTCCTAGAAGAGCAGTTAAGAAAGGGCAGAAAGTGGACCTTCCCTCTCCCAGCAGTCTAAAGATCAGAGACAAGGGTGAGAGCCAGCACATAGTTCCATTCTATTAGCAAGTCAGGAAGGTAGGCGAATGAGGCAAGACAGTGGAGCTTTTGGCATTCCAGCAGCCCTGCGTTGTGTTGCTAGGATTGATTAGTAGGTGATTGGTACATTTCTGTAGCTTTTGGGTCAGATCCTTCAAAGCTGGTGCAAACAGGGCCAAGTCACTAAACTTGTACTATAGGACTCACCCTCACCCCAGCAAGAATATGCAGAAGTTACCACCCTTCTTCAATACACATCCCTTCCATTCCCAGAGTGCAGGGTGTAGTGGAAGAGGGGTATCCCTAGCTCCCAACCCAACCAATTTAATACATGTGCTGTCATCAGGCCCACCCCTGAGCCCGTTGTGTTTATTAAACACAAAACTTCTGCCTTAATGCTAGAAGGATTCCTGTTGCAGAGGATTTTGCTTGAGACCATATTGCCAGCTGTTTCCACCAAGGATAGGACTATGTCCTTACCATAGGCCATCATAATGTGACTTTTTGAAGAGGAGGAGTGGAGTAATCCCCCAATGCTTCTGCAGTATATACAGGTATTTGGCTAGCTACACACTGTTCCAGCAACATACCTGCAATATACAATCTGAAGATTAAAATTCTGTACCAAATGTCCTTTTTTATTTACCTGAACTGTGTGCCTGCAAGTAATTTCTAAGACTGTTTATCAGAGAATTGGTATCACAGGGGAAAATAGATATCAAGACAGTGATGAATCAGCTGATAATTAAAATATAGGGGTGAGTGCTCAAATGCCAACAAACCAGCCACTAAACAAATGCCTTTATTTCTTTCCCCTCCTGATGGTGGTTAGGCTGAGGAGTTTTTGTGAGGTATATTTCTTACTTTAAAAGCTCAATATTTTATGTCCACAAGGCTGATCAAAAGTCCCCTGGATCAATGGGAGATTGCTTAATCATTTGTTGATTATTTGCTAAGTGGAAGTGGGATTTTTTTTTTTTTTTTTTGCTATAGTTAAATATTTAAACTCCTTTCCCTCTTTCAGAGACAATAAAATTGCACAAATGGCTGGCTTTGCAATAGAGGAGCTAACAGAGCTACTCTGTAGAACTCTGAGGGAATGTCTTTTTATTGCAGCTGCCATGAGTCACCCAACTTGATTAGGCAGACTCATGTTAGCTTGCTAAAAAAAAGCAGTGGGGCCACTTGTGGCTCATGCTGGAGTTTGGGTTCTCAAGGTGTTGATTGATTCAGGCTCTCAAGCCCACAATATCCGTGCTGCTATTTCCAGCTTGCTAGCTCAAGCCCCACTGTGAGACTGTCTGTATGGGCAGCCATCTGCACTCCAAGCTACAGATATACATACCCTAAGAACTCCCACAAAGCTCAACCACAGGATCCCAGCTTGTGTTTGATGGTGCCTCTTACATGCACAATAGATAGTATCTAGATATACAAAGGTATTGTATTTGAAGATCATAGACCTCTTCCAATGCCTATTTAAATGAATGGAAAGCCTCCAATTGACTGAAGTGTGGGTTTTTTTTGTTTTTTTTTGTTCTTGGGTTTTTTTTTTCCATCAGGCCTATGAATTCTGATTTCAAACACTACCAGGCAGTGTGTGTGATTATTTTGGATGACCACAAGTCTCTGGTGCATTCTTTTGAGGTACAAGGCAGAAAGCAGATAGCTAATGCAACTACACTTCAGGTGTTACAGCTTTTGGTCCTGATTCCATTAGGTATTTAAACAAATGCCTACCTTCAACCCCAGTAATTTTGTCTTCAGTGACATGATTTATATGCCTGATTAGGCACATGCTTAAATTGCTTGTTGAAACAGGCTCTTTATGTATACATATGTGTATTGTTTTTTTTTCTTTATATAGTTACCTAATACATTTGTAACCATAGGCAGTTATATTAGGATTCAACACAATGCTACATTTGTCTGTCAATCAGAATTGTATAACTTAGTGCTTCTTTGTTCAGATCTAACTTTTATCATTAATGTATCCAAAAAGAATATTCACTGAATAGTCTCAGAGAAATGTTGCTGAGTGGGAGTCATTTCATTGCAATTTCCTGGGCTGCCATCTGTTTTCCTCTTTTGTGTTCATCTTAGAATCTTTCATTTGATCAGATTTATAGAAGTTTCATAAAATATCTCCAATTTGTCCACTTTCTTAAAATGTGATGATCAAGGCTGGACAAAACACTTCAGCTGAAGCCTAACCAGGGTTGTATACAGCAGGACAATTAATTGCCTCACATATCTTGTATGTGATTCTCCTGTTAATAGACTTCAAAATTAGTTTTTTTTGCATGCGCATCATGTTGGATCATATTCAATTTGTGATCTGCTATAAAGCCCTCCAGATTCTTTCCTGTGGTAGTACTGCCTTGTCAGTTATTCCCCATTTTCTATTTCTGCTTTTGACTTTGTTCCTTCCTAACTGTAGTACTTTGCACCTGTCTTTTTATTGAATTTCATCTTGTTAATTTCAGATGTATCACAACCCTTTTGAACTGTAATCCTGTCCTCCAAGTGCCTATAGTCCCTCCCAGTTTGGTGTTATCCAAATAATAAAGAAATATTGACTAGTCCTGGATCTAGAACAGACTCCTATGGGGTCCCATTGTATGTGCCCTGCCTGTTTGACAGCAAATAATTGATAACTGCTCCTTGAGTATGATCTTTCAACTTGTCATGCAAACATCTTATAAATTTAATCAAGACCACATTTCCCTAATTTACATAGGAAAATATCTGCAGGACTGTGTCAATCTTTATAATAGTCAAGATGTATCACATATACAAGTTTCCCTCTATTCAAAGGCCAGTAACCCTATCAAAGAGGGAAATTAACTTAATTTGGCATGATCTGTTTGCTATTCCCTATAATCTTCTAGGTGCTTATAAATTGATGAGTTGCTCCAGTATCTTTTCAAGAATTAAATTTAAGCTAATGGACCTCTAATATCCTGGGTCACATCTGTTCCCCTTTTAAAATACAGGTACCATATGATCCCTTCTCCAGTCCTCTAGGACAGTGGTTCCTAACATTTTCAGTAACACGGCACACTTCAATGAGACAATTCTACAGCACACCCACTCTTTTCAGCTGAACTGATTGCTCATAAACACCACATTTACAATGGCTATGGACTTAATAGAGAGGTTTGCAACATAGTGATACAAAGGATCAAATACATTAATGTTTGAAATCCACTAGAAAAAAATAAGCTCTCAATGTTGCCCTTTGGCTACCTGCATTTACAATGTTCCTATTCTAGAACGGGAAGACCAAGACCTCACTTTTAATTTGATGATTAATTTTCATAAGTTTTGAATTGTAACCTTGGTTGGATAGAATATTGTTTTTACATTGATTTTTTTTCATTACTCTTGTACAAAATTTCATGGCCTACTTCTCTCAGTACACCATGGTCGAAAACCACTGCTCTAGGATCTAACTCCCCCTCTGAGTTCTCAAAGATAAAAGTAACAGGTCTGAGGATTGCTTCAGCTAATTTCTTAAGTATGATGGGGTGAATTTCATCATGACCTGCCAATTTGAATCCAATCTCATTTATCTAAATGACTATCCACAGTATTTCTGGTCCAATATTAGCTTAGAGAAAGAAGTGAATAAACCACACAAATGCATTTCTACAATGAGTTCAGAAACAACTTTATTTATAGCTCACACCTTTTCTTTTTGCTAAAAGTGCATAGTAATTATGTATATAGCAGTCAGCATTCAAGATGTTATAGAGCAAATGCCTCAAAAAAAAAAAAAACCCACTGAAATGAAGATTAATACTGTCTTTCAGTTGCATGCAGAAACCCTTTAACAAGATACCTCTTGTAGTGTGCTTGAGTCACTAGCTGATTAAAAAGATGCAATTATTGGTGTAGTTTCTTTATGCCTCTCCATACTATTGACTCCCAGTTGCAATTGCAAGCAATAAGGCATTCATCTACAGCAGGAATGCACAATAGCTGGCTCCTTAAGATCTGAACATAGCATCCCGGAAGAAGCTCCCAAGAAAGTGGAAGGCTGCTGGTTGTCTTTCCCCTTAAAGAATTATGGACATGTACTTGCTCCCAGTTAAGCAAATGGCTAAATTGCCATTGATTTTTAGTGGAGCAGAGCCAGGCCTTACTTCAGCAGATTGTGAGGGTAAAAAATTGTTTAGCTTTTTTTTGGCTCCTAGTCCTTACAAAAATAAACATGTTGTAGGGAGCTCTGTATCTTGTAATCCATGCAAAACCTTCAACTTCCTATATCTCACCTGAGTATGTAAAGGATGGTGCCCTGTGCTTAATACTTCTAGCTTTAAATTGTGCCTTAAAAGTTATGCAGCCTTGACCTACAGGCATGATACAGAAGCTATGATCGTGTTAGTGTAGGATGAATTACCAAAGGGTGGAGTTTGGCTTAGACTCTTAACCTATTCAAATTACTGGATTCCCTATTTCTTTCCTGTCCTTACTTCTACCACCACTTCAAACTAGCCCTTGGAGACCTTTCTAATCTATTCAGCTGTGCTGAATGTAGCTATGAGTCACAGGGGACTTCTGGAAAGAAGGGCAAACAAGGTAAAGAAAAGGATCAGATGAGTTGCATTCTATTTTAATGAATGTAAAAGCAAAGCCTGAATTAGCTCAAGTCAATGAGGAGGGGGAAAGGAGAGAGAGAGAGAGTGTGTGTGTGTGTGTGTGTGTGTGTGTGTGTGTGTGTGTGTGTGAGTGAGTGAGTGAGAGAATGACTCACTAGTCCAGTGTTTCCCCAACCAGTGTGCCATGGCCCAGATGTGCTGCCAGGCTTGAACAGGTGTGCCATGGAATTTTTTGAAAAACTACTCCAAGAGTTCTGGACTAGTTCATGAATATTCATGAACTCACATGGAGACATCTGGTGGTGTGCCTCAGATAAAGGTATCAAGGTGTGCCCCAGCAGAGAAGAGGCTGGGAACCACTGCACTAGTCAGCATTTATAAAAGAAAGGGAAACCTCTCATGCTCTCCTCCTTGTTCCACCACTGATTGCTTTGCAGTTAGCTGTAAAAAGGCATACTATTCATTCTGAGGCTTTCTGAGACCCCACTGAAGTCTACGGGAGTTTTGTTATTGACTTGAAAAGGAGCAGGCTCATGCTCTTCTAGAGATGGAGCTGTAAAGGTACATTGCCCACAAGCTCCTGGCTCTAAAAACAGCCATGGTCTTTTCTCAGAGAGCTAATGTGCCCCTTTGAATGTCACATTCCCTGTGCCCAAGGTCAGTGAAGAATATTTCTTAGCACTTAGAGTTCTTTGCATTATTATTAAACATTAGCTAATACTCAGAACACTCCTATGAGGTAGGTAAGGTTTATTATTCCAATTTAACAGATGGGGAAAGTAAAAGTCAAATTCATCCCTGGTATGTTTCCACTAAATAACCTGCCCAAGGTCACAGACCAGGTAAGATTCGGGGTTGGGAGATCCCAGCTCTCAGGACTCTATTCAGATGACTTGATCATGCTGCCTGTGATAGGCAATAAAACATGCTGTAGATATCTGGACCAGTACTGTCCACATTATTTGGTATTATAAGGCATGTAGCTGTCAACCTACTGTCTTTAGCCAATCATGAAGTGGAATGATGCTTTACAGTTGCACTGCCTGGAATATGTTACTGCAATGAAATTCATACATAAAAATAAAGCAACAGTCAGAAGTGCATTTTCATTGGGCACTGTTGACAAAACATGATGTGGCTGAGTTGAGCAAAGACACCATGAGCAGGAAACTTTAAACAAATAATCAGCTCTCACATGATAAAACATAACTGCCAAGTCTCTCCCCTTACAGCATTCAGACTAGAACTCTGTGTATCCATACCCTTTCACCTTGTTTCCAGAGCTCAGATGCTAGCTTTGCTATGAAACAGCTGTGAGCTGGCTCAGCATTCTAGCTTCTGTCATTCAAATTAATATACCAAGTTTCCTCCTTGAAGAATTCCAGCACTGACATTGCACTAGAGGAGCGTTTCTATTGGCCAGCTACACAATTCACAGGTGTAATTATTACTCCAGTTCACATTCTGCCTGGAGTTGGAAAGCAGTGGGAAGCTTAATTTGGCATGTTGATAGCTATGCTCCAGTGCTAGGCACATTCATTATAAACTAATGTCACTGTGCACCAACATTCTGCTTAGCAGCAGTTCCGCACTGGTTCCATACAAAGGTATCAGTAATAGAGACCATTTCTGTGCAGAGGTGTCAGTCTAGAGACCAAGAAAGCAAATATGCATATAAACTTATGGAGATCATGCAGCAGCACCCAGAACCTATCCCAGAGCTCCCCTCCCTGACTTCTTTCACTGAAGGCCTGAGATGTGCCTGCTATTGAGGATCAAAGCAGAAAACTTTCACCTTCTGCTCCTTATGCTTGTTTTCTGGCAGGTGCAAGATTGTGTCCCCCCAAATGCTCCTCAAGCTCATAGCTCTTAGAGAGCAAACCTGCTCTCTAAGCTGTGGACAGGATTGTGGATGCACTGAATTCTCTTCTCTAGGCTTACAAGCCAAAACTGGCTCCTGCTCCCACTTAAGCCAACAGGAATTTTGTCATTCACTTCAGTGAGAGCAGGAATGCATCCCATCATTGAGGATGGCTTGTTCCATTTTCAGCCTCTCTGACTCAATTATATTTTATCTATATTCATTTAAAAACTGGCCATGACAGAGACACTAAACACAATTTTAATCTACATAACGTGCCCTTCAACAAATAAATACAGGCATTCAAGTAACAGTTCCTTAGAAATTCTGCAGAGAAATTCAGCAATCATCTTGTAACCATTTAGTATTTAGCAGCATTTAAAACAAAACAAAACAAAACAAATCAGTTACAATTATGAAAAGCTACATAGACCTACCTGTACCCATTTATCCTTTGATAAATCCAGTGTACTATCAATACAATAGAACAGGGCTACACTTGCATTCATAAATCATTTTACAGCTGGAATTAGAATATACCTCAAATTTGCTGAAATACAAGTGTTTAGAATGCAGCAGTGTACTGAATATTACCTTGTGGTGCCCTATTGAGCACAAATCTGTAAGTCAAGTAGGGTTCACAGCTACCATTTATGAATGGAAATAAGATTCCAGTTACACTTGTAACCATAGATAATCCAACAACTGTGCACTGTTGTCTGTAATTGAGATATATATAGATGATCTCACATGGCCTAACTGCAAATATCAAATATATTTTTACAAGTTAGCCATGGCCTTTTTGACATTGCTTCTCAAGATGCCCTCTGCATTGTTACTGACAAGCACAACTAAAACTCATTATGTAATATGCTTTAAAGACTTTTTCTACATTTGGCTGATAGTCTCAGCTGTTTCTGAGATGCAGCTTAGCTTTGAGAGCTGTTCTTCCTGGCCTCTCTAGTTTCTCATATGTTTCCTAATTGCTGGTTGGGTATTCTAATGCCATCTCTTAAATTACTCTTCAAGATTTTTTTTTTAATTTATTTTTAAGCTTGCATGAGCCATCTAACCACTAAACATGGTTTATTTTAATGAGTGTATCACACCTGAAACAACAACATTGTTCTTAACACATCTTATTTCAAACTCAGTTTGTGTGCTGAATGTATGAAAAGACGCTAATTGTGTCATGGGTAAGGTACTGCATTGGTCCTCACTCAGAAATCCCTTGGAAGACAGGGAGTTTGGAGCATGGCACAGCTGGAGCAGCTGACTCTGTATTTTTTTATGTAAAGAATTTTTGAAACTTTTCACAGTGTGAGCCACATTCTAATGGAGATTGGTCATGAGACACCCTCTCCTCCTCCTGACTACTATGCAGACCACCCTGTCTTGCTGGAAAATTGAGTAACACCACTGGGGCAACTACAATCACTTACATGGATAAGTAATAAGGAAGCGTTTAATGTATGTGCATTTTAGCAGCTGCAAAGGAGGAGACAGCCACATGGGACTAGCCTGCTCTCTACAGACCATCAGTTAATACTCATGGGGTATGTCCACACAGGCTTCTTATTTCAAAACAACAAAGGTTGTTTCAAAATAAGAAGCAGCATGTCCACACAACGCACTGTTATTTCGAAACAACGGGACCCGTTGTTTTGAAATAACGGCCGTTATTTCGAAACCGTTAAACCTCGCATCTAATCGAAATAGCCGTTGTTTTGAAATGGTTGTTTCGAAACAACAGCGTTCAGACATGTTGTTTCGAAACAACACCATTGTTTCGAAACAACTGTTTTTAAACAACTTGTCCGAACGGCCTTGTTTTGAAATAGCCATTTTGAAACAACAGCTATTTTGAAAGCAGGCTTTCCCTTAATTCAAATTAACAAACTGTTAATTCGAAATAACTTATTTTGAAATAAGGACTTTATTTCGAAATAACTCATTTCGAAATGGGTTATTTCAAAATAACGATTATGTGTGGACACAGTCACAGACCACAGTTTGGGAACGACTGATTTATACAATTTAATCAAATACTTTGACTCCATAAGCAGCTCTGCCACAAGTTGTGTGTTAGCAGCCCCATGGCTGACAAAGACTGAATGCAATATATTTGTGTTGGGCTATAACTTATTAAATACGGTAGCTTGATAAAACCAAAACTACAATACTTTGAAAAACAGGAAGAGGAAAAAATGTGAAGTGGGCGTCCATTTCCTTTTATCATCTTCTTCCAAGGGGCATGAGAAAAACCCAATGTCACTGTGCTCAAGATACCTCAAAAATCACCAGATCAATGTCATGGAATGGGGAAGGAAGCATTCACTGCCTTAAGCAACCCCCAAGTAGGCAGAGAAGAGGAGCATTTATCTGTCGAGTCAAGCTTCCTTAATTCATGACAAGCATAATACGCCTTGTCAGACTGAAGCTTCTGACTTCAGTAGAAGTTGTGGGTGCACAAAGACTGCCAAGTGAGTCCTATATGAGAAGACCGGAAAAAGCCATTTGACCAAGAGGTCTTAATGATACACACTAGAGAAGGTCTCCTTCTGCTCAGGCACGAAAGACCCCAGTAATAAGTATTCTGGGGAAGATCTACAAAGGCATAAATGGAAATTTAGATGCTCCACTTCTGTTGACAGGGGTTACTAAAAGCCATTGAACCAAACTGTAAACCCGGTATATAATGGATATCATTTTAAGTCAAGAGTGGAGAAGCACTCCTTGCACACTTAGTTCTAGCCCCAATGTCCATTGAGTCTCAGTGGAAGTGGAGCATCTAAAGGCCTTTTGTGTCTTTGAACATCTCCCCCCAGTTATCAAAGCGGTGGAGGTTGGAGTGACCCAAGACCACCTCAATGCCAACTAGCAAGGGATTACAAGAATATGCTGATTCTGGTAGGTACATTCTGATTCCCCAGAGAACGTTCCATGAGTTCTTAAATGAGAGCCAGGTAACACTACTCACTGTCAGTGTTGTGAAATGCATGTATGAATATTATGTAGGGTGTTCTGTACGCATACTGAAAATATGTTCTTAAAGGTTGTATCACTGCAGGGGTGGACATAGGTTTCCTGTCAGACAGGGGATGGTTATTCACCTGTTTTGCTGAAGTGTAAATTAAGTATTGTCTCGTTTACCATGGGTCTTCCATCACCCACGTAAAGAGAGCACAGAAAGGACTGTAAGAATTTTAGGAAGGAATTAACAGAGAAACACAGCCTAAGGAATTGAACCTTATTTTACGTTACACTTCAAAGGTTTGCCCAACTGTATTTGGGAAACAAAACAGACATTCTACATTAAGATGTAAAGGGGAAGTGTGTTTTATATTAATTAAAATAGGATGACAATGACAACCAGCTGTCACTGAAGAAGTTGCAAAGGGGTTTGGATGAGAAACTGCATTAAATAAGGAGGCTAAGCTAACGGTTGAATTTAGTCCCTAGAAAGTGTTTATGACTTTATTTTATATGTAACCCTTGTTTCCATTACCCTTACTCACTATTTATTGATAATAAACTTATGGTTGTTTCTTCAGTATATATGTATCTCAGTGCTGAGCTTGCATCGAATCGTGCAAGCTGGTGTGTATGCTGTTCCCTTAGGGACAGCAGACTTGGTGTTTTTGTGTGTTTACTGGATAAGGGGTTTGGACATTACAAGGGAACACTTCAAAGAGGCTCAGGAACTGGGGTGCACCTGCTGTTAGCCTGCAAAGTAAAGTAAGGGCTGGCATAGCCCAGAGGAGAGTGCTTGGGTGACTAACAAACTGGTGATGTCACAGAACTCACACCCAGTTAAACCCCAGCAAGTTTCCCTCTTGCGGCAGGCAGGGGGAGAAGGAGGTGACACGGTCCTGGGTATCCTGAGAAACATCACAGTTCTCTCTAAATGAGAATCACTGATGCATTCAACCTTCAAAATCATGTTTTTGTGAAGGTTCCAACCACAAATTAAGGGCTTGATCCTTCAATCCCTAGTCAACCACAATTCCTGTTAATAACAAAGGGAGTTTTTCCTAAAGCAGGATTACATGAACGGGCTCCACCTAAAATACTTAATTGGGCCATGATTCCTGAAACGTGAAAACAAATGCATAGGTAGAAATGTGTTTCTGCAGGTAGAGATGAATCTGGTGTGTACAAAGAGCAATTAAATTATTATTATTGTGCAATGTAAGACTGGTGTTCCGTTAAGGAGTGACACCATACAGTTTGAAAATGGACCACAACCAGTAGTTTGTCAGCTGAACATTGCCTGTGATTTTCTTGTATGACATTATTGCATACTTCTATTTGTCCAGTCATAAACTTTAAAACATTTCTGTTTAAAACCCTGTTTAAAAATCCTTTGTTAGTATCGCTAGCATGTTGTCAATAATTCTAATCCCTGGACTGCTGTATCTGCATTTTTAAAAAAAACTGTTCATGGCTGTTAACCTGTAAACTGGAATAGCCACCTAGTTAAAAAATTCTGTCCCCTGAAACAGCCACTTAGGTAGTGCTGTAAAATGTTCAGCTGCTGTAGAGGTAAATTGAATTAGAAAGCAGCAGGGGAAGGATGTCCAAATATAATACTGAGTACTTATCTACAGCCAGATTCTGCCTCTTGTACCATGTTGGGTAGTTCTTCAAGTGGTCTCAGAGTGCCAGAATCTGGCCCCAAGTCATTAAAGAGCAGAAGATGGGAGTGGAAATCAATCAATATACTCCATAACTTTAAAAAATCAGTCAGATCTTGGATTAGGGCCTTCAGGTGAAATCCTACTCCCCTTAGCTCCACAAAACTCCTACAATGGGTGCTTGATGTGAGCAAGGAGCTAGGTTTGGATTCTGTAGGCTTGATCTGCTGCTGGCCCAATGGCTTGAGGGGAACTGTGCCAGTTTCTGCCAGCTCATATTTCCTTTTGCTTTGGAATGACTACCCCAACCATTCAAGATTCGCCTGACATGCTTTGACCAAAGTCCCCTGATCAGATTATCGCTCCACAATAGATGGCCATTGTTTTTACCAGCCCTGTCTAAAATCTTAACTATAGCTTCATCGCCTCCAAGGCTGTAACACTGAAACGAAAATTATGGATCCCTGTCAGCTTGCTTGCATTTCAAGTGCAGTCCCAGTGCATGTGACTTCAAAGGGCTATTAGAGCAGCACCGAAGAAGAGAAAAACTTCAGTGCAGGGGAACACTATGCAGGACTTGATTTAAGATCCGTGTACAATCGTGAGGCAGATGGACATATTGCTGAATTAAATAATCTCCCAAACAATTAGAAAACGGGCCTTGACCGTTCATGCATTTTTCCCCCTAGCAGGTTAGAGTAGCACTAAATGGTTGCCCTTGCTGTCCTAAGCAGCCGCCCAGGGGGAGTCTGAAACACCCGTGCCCGCTGGCTTCCCCCAGCCCCAAGTTTCAAGGGCCAGAGCCGTAGGGCGGCAGGTCAGCGCTTGGTCGTTTCCGCTTGTGAGCCTCACCTGAAAGGCACGGGCCTCTCTCGGCGACTGATCTGAGCCCAGAGAAGAGGAGGGCTAGTCGTGCTTGCAGAGCTCGGCGACGTTCAGAAACCTCCGGAGAACCAGGGCCAGGCCGAGCACCAAGAGCAGCATGTAGCCGACGGTGCCGAGCAGGGTGGGCGCGGCGGGCGGGGCCCGCAGGAACTGCAGCAGCCCCTCCTCGATGTAGTGCGCCTGGTCGTAGATGCTGAGGAAGGTGAAGAGGTGGAAGAGCTGGTGGCTGTGGCCCACGATGTCGAAGAGGCCGGGCTGGATGCGCTCGGGGATCTTGCTGACGTTGAAGAAGGCGGCCACCAGCAGCCAGAAGTAGCGGCGGTAGAAGTAGACGAAGAGCGTGGGGTTGTGGCCGCGCAGGTCGAAGAGGACGCTCTCCAGCATGATGGGGCAGGCCATGCTGAGCGGCATGGCGAAGACGAAGGTGCGGATGGCGAAGGGGTAGGCGCAGCACTCGGAGCGGCTCTTGCAGCAGGCCACGGTGCAGGTGAGGGCCAGCAGGAAGGCGACGGGCAGCACCAGGGCGCTGTAGAGGGCGATGGGGAGGCTGCAGTCCAGCTGCCAGCCCAGGCGCTGCTGCACGTAGCGGCTCATGGCCCGCGCGTCCAGCAGGCTGAGGCCGGGCAGCAGGTAGTAGGAATAGGCCACGGTGCTGGCGAAGCCGTAGTAGCTGATGGAGGCGTAGTCCAGGTAGAAGAAGGCGGCGCGCAGGCGCAGCGAGAGGCAGCTGAACACATGGGCCGTGCAGCTCATGGCCAGGGTGAGCAGCACGCCCGAGGCGTAGCACCAGAGGGGCAGCAGGAAGGGGTGGTGGAAGGGCAGCTCGCCGGCGCCGCGCAGGAGGAGCAGGCGGCAGAACTTGCTGAGGAAGAGGAGCAGGGGGATGAAGTGGGTCCAGAAGTTGAGCGTCTCGTTGGTGGGCTGCAGCACGGAGGCCAGGCACTCCTGGGCCGTGCAGTGCAGCCGCCGGTAGCCCGACAGGATGAAGCACTCCACCAAGTCCTCGGGCACCTCGTCCCAGCGCAGCAGGGGCGCCTGCTCCTTCGCCTCCCGCCCTGCGGCCATGCTGCCCCCCGCCCGGGCCGCTGCGGGAGGCGGCGCGGGGAAAGCCGCTTGGCCGGCGGCCGGAGGAGGAATCGCGGCGGATTCCTGCCGCTCCCGCTCCCGCGCCGCGCGACTCCGAGCATCCCTCGCTGCAGCCGCGCCGGCGCGCGCCAGCTCCCCCTGCAGCGCGCGCCCTCCGGCCCGCCCCGCCCAGTGACACGGCGCCGCCCCGGGCTCTTCCCGGGGACCCCCCGAGGTGCGGGCGCGTAGGGGCGACGCCGACGTCCTCCAGGCTGACCCGACGCCAGAGTCACCCCCCCCCGGCGAGATAACGGGTTAAACTTTAATTCGTTTGACTTTTCCCCTCCAACTTGCAATGAATGGGTCAGCCGGCCGCCTGGGCTTTTGATCGCATCGGGTGATGCAATGAGCAGGAGTCCGTGGGGGAGACTTGCCCTGAAATATTTGTTAGGCGGCCCGGGGGGAGAGGCTGGAGGAGTCGGGACGCTGGGGGTGCCCACGGGCACTGAATCAAACTGTCGGCCCTGCCCAGGATGGAAACCACGAGGAGCTCCAGCACCTGTGTGAACAGCGCCTCTCTGCCTGCCGCCTGAGACTGACAGTCTGCAAAGGGCTCCACAGCAGAGGAAGGCTCTGTGTTGATCCCTTGACAAATCCAGCTTTTATCAACTGTACGGTTATGTAATCTGGACAGTTACATAATCAGAATATGAAAGGGGATACAGAGAAAAATGCCCTGTAAGCATGTAACTACTCTTGAAGACGGTGACTAAAAGAGAGCCCAGAAAACTTAGCAAGGAGCTACAGGGTCTGGGTGATGGTCAGAGGGACAGGATGTTCTTCGCTGCTCTGGTGTGTTATCTCTTTTTTGTCTGTAATTTGGACAGATCTGTCAGAAACACCCTGGCAACCCTAAGTTCTGAAATAATATCTTTATTACATTGTAATAAATGAAGCACAAATGTGTTCTAGTAAAATCATATCCCTCAGTGGATGTGGAGAACAAGTGATCAAACGGTTCTTTTTGTACAAGCCTTTAACATATTTCAAGACCCCTTTCAGTTTTCTTTTCTCAAAACTAAACACGGCCAGTTAATTTAGCCATAACTCACTGATCAGATTTTTCTAAACCTTTTATAGTTTTTGTTGCTCTCCTCTGGACTCCCTCTAGTTTTGTTCACGTCTTTCCTAAAGTGTGGCATGCAGAACTGGACACAGTACTCCAACCGACACTTCACGTACATGGAGTCCATCTGACCAGTTACCTCCCTGGTTTTACACTCTGTGTTAATGCAGCCCAGAATGGCATTAGCCTTTTTCACGACCACCAAGATTGTCAACTCATATTCAGTTTGTGATTCACTAACCCTGATATCCTTTTCAGCAGCACTGCCACCTACCCACTCGTTCTCCAATTTACAGTTGTGCATTTGATTTTTTCCTTCCTATATTAAGTAATTCACACTTTTTTATGGAATTTCATCTTGTTTGGTTTTAGACCACTTCTCTTATTTGTCAAGATAACTTTGAATTGTAATCCTATCCTCCAAATTGCTTGTAACTCCTCCCACCTTGGTGGTACCTGCCCACATATATACTTAATATAAATTGTGGGAATTTCTGCAAGATATAATCTACTCCTAATGCCTCAACCCACTCAGCCTATACACCAGCATAGATCAAATTTAGAGCTGTCACTTGGAGTATTCTGTTGTGACACAGCTCTACCATTCCCTCCTCTTCTTTATCCAGTCCCATCTTCAGACCCACTCCTGCCAAACTCTCACTATGTGGGGAGCTTTGGCTGAGGAAGGACATTTTTCTATTCTTCCCTTTCTGTTCACTCCTAATTTCTGTTTTTCTTCAGCAGAACCAAGGGTCTAGAACAGTGGTTTTTCAAACTCTTTTCTCAGGACCCAGTTGAAAAAAATCATTTATGCCTGTGACCCAACAGTTACATCTTTCAGCAATGGATTCCAGTCTTTTGGTGATGGCAGCAGGGAGCACCATGACCCTGTACCTGAGGGTTTGCAAACCTGTACTGGGTCCCAACCTGTGATTTGAAAACCACTGGTCTAAATTGTATCCTGACTTACATCCCCTTGACTTAACAATGTAAGTCTGGGAAGAATTTAACTGCACGACAATAAGGTTAGATCTAAATTCCTATCCAGACTTCCCTTCCAATCCGCCTTCACGTTGACTTCAACATTAGGATCTAAGTACTTCAGACCAATTAATCATTCACAACTAGTCAAAACAGCCACATAAGCTACTGCAGTTGGTTCATCTTAGTTTCAGAAAAGAGTATATTTGGTGATAGGGTAAGGACCCTAACACTGAACCTCCTTTCTAAGCATAAGCAGAGTCCAGAGATGAGCAGTCTCGGATCAGAATTCCATGTCCACTTGTTCTATAAGGCCTTCTGGACAATATTTTTTAAAATCAAAATGTTAAGTCATTCTCTCCTTGCCAGCTTTCAGTAGAAATAAGGAATAAGAGGAGAATAAGAAAGAGAGAAGAAAAAGGGGGGGAGTCAGAATTTGAGCTCAGAGTTCTCTTTATGATATTATGAGTCAAATTCCTCGGAAAAGACATGTGCATCTCTTAAACCCTCAAACTAAAGTTTAAACAGGACTACAGTGGTGTGCCGGCTTTGGTCTGCCCTTCAGCAAAGGGATGTATGTTTCATCCTTGTAGTATTACCAGAATGTTTATGCCTGGTGCTTATACACAGCAGGGAGTGGCTATAACAGGCACCTGTTCATGGTTTCCATCTTCTCTGTTACAGAGAGTGGTCCATGCTGATCCAACATCCCATTATTGTTACATCTGGAACTCAGCTCTTTGTTTAATTTCCTTTATTTTTTTCCCCAAAAGGAGTAACATTTTCTTGGGGATGTATTCAACTAACATATCACAAAACATCATCTATAAGTTTCACTGAGTTAGTGAAAACTGCACATTGAAAGGATGCTAAGGACCCAATCCTTCACTGCACAGAGATGTGATTTGACTTGGAGCTGTGAGTACAAACGGATGCAGACTCTACCTGTACCCTTTCCAAGAATTCAACAGTAGCCTGTCTGTCCAAACCTCCTTGGCGTGACAGAGGAATCCCACGCGTCTTTCTCAGCAGGTAATATCTTCTTGCTTTCACAGTCCTTAGATAATTAGAAAACAATTCTCTTGTTGATCAGTTATCCCCCCCCAAGAAAACATCTGCGCTGCATAATCATGCAAACATGGACTAATTCTGGTAATTTCATTACGATTTCATATGAGCTCTTCTCCTTTGTCATGTTCATATCAAACCTTCACACAAAGTGTCCTCACAGGTAATTTTACTGTGCAGTGATTATCATCTTTCATAATAAATCAATACACACAATGATTTAATTTCGGAACTAGGTTAACTTGCCTCCAGACTCCCTTCATAGAGTTCCTTGCAAACTGGATAGACAGGAACCCTTGCATAATTTTCTATTTTATCTCTCTGGTGTGACTAATTAGAGCCAGTATAATATCTTTATAAATGGAGCTCCATTATGACACAAATAAAATGTGACTACCTGGATCTCCTGGAAAGACAAACATTATAAAGGGAGTGGAAACGACTGATATAATTCAAGTAACACATGATAGATTTTCTTCTAATCCCTTGCACTCACGATTTTTTATGTTTCTGATCATTTCATCTTTTCAGCACAGTTTTTCCAGGTTTGGTCTGTGCCTGAAGTTTATTTTCCTTTCACAAGTTTGATCAGAAATGGCTGGATTAATTCTGCCTGTAAGTGGACTGGAAAAAAATAACTTTTTACATTCCAAAACATGAATACAAGAAAAAAATCAGTGGTTCTCTTGAACAGCTCCTGCATCAGACTGTCTGAGGATTGCATTTGAAGGGGAAAGAGCCTACATTTAGGACAAATATTAAGGTGAAATTAGGTTTGTTTTGATTGAGCTACGAGTCTCTGAAAATGGTGGTAGACTTTGTGCTTTCTTGCTATTGGATCCCTATTCTGCTACCATAACTAACAAACCCTGTGTACTCTCCTTTGGGAGCAGTGCTGCTTGTCTGCAGTTACAGTGGCGAACTGGACCTTCTGCTTGTAAAATCTGCAGCTGAGAAGGACTGTATAATTGCTGCATGCATGGCTAATTCAACTGCATAATGAGAGTGTTGGTTAGAAGCACAAACACCCACAATGAAACCTGATTGAGTGAGTGTGTGGGCCAGAGAGGGAGATGGAACAGGAACCCTGGCCAACACATGGGAAGTGTTCTGTGTAACCTGTTCTCACTGGTTTTGGATATTTACACATCCGAAGTGCACACATAGGTTCCAGCCCCTCAGTCCATAATAAAGCAAAACTCTTCCTGATAACAAGCCCTGGTAAGGACTGTAGGACTTGACCCTTCACTTGATACACTAATGCAGTGGTTTTCAAACTTTTTCCCCCCAGGATCCAGTTGAGAAAAGTCACCTATGCTGGTGATTATGTTCCTAACAATTACATCTTTGACAATGTGTTCCAGTCTTTCAGCAGCGGCAGCAGGGGGCACCACAACCCGGTACCTGAGGGTCTGTGTCCTAGTATTGGGTCCTTACCCATGGTTTGAAAACCACTGCACTAATGAGTGGGAGATGCAGTTCAAATGATTGAATTTTGCTAGTCAGAAAACAGGGGTCATATCCTGTGCCCTGTGAACAGTCTGAGTAGTGAGGTAGAGTGCTGAGGAGTTCTGCAGCTGAGAAGGAAGCCATAGAGAAACAGCAGAGCCATTCCGTGGACACTTCTGCAGCTTTAATGTGACTATTCTCCAACTGAACGTGGAAAGTGACTGACTGGTGAAGCTCCACCAGCTACCTTTTTGCCCCCTTCTAGCCTGCCCTTGTTTTGCTCTCAAATGTCCTTTCTGTGCTAGAGTGCACAAAGCCTTGGAGCTCTCCCAATTGTTCCTTTTCACCACCTGTGCACTGAAATTGTAGCAGTTCTGCTGCATTCAAGCCCATCCATGCTGAGGGACTGGGGTGGGGGGTGGGGGGAATCTAAAGATCTGCCCGTAAGCAAACAAAGACAGTAAGAAAAGCAAGGATAATGCACCACAGCACATGGTTTGCTCACTGCAGTTTAAAGTTAATTATTTATGAGATCACACAATTTTCTAGTAACTAGTTTATGGTATATTGGCTAATGATGGTTATTATTGTGATGACATTAACTGAGTATCTTCAGTACCTGTATCCTTCCAGACTGGGTACATTTTGCTGAGTATATAAAGTGCAAGACAAGTGCCAAATAACATTCTTACTGTTTATTTCTTATCAGTGCATCCTCCCAGTAGTGATTCTCCATCGATTCCTGCATCTCTGTGGTACCTCATTTTAGCCCAAGAGATGGAATGATATTATCATTCACTCACAATGTGCTAGCTGCTGTTGTACTACAGTGCTTCTGCACTGCTTTATAAATAGCATGCATTCAGGAATACACTTCAGCATGAAAGGTATTGTTAGAGAGATGACATTTAAAAGGGCAGTTCTGGCTTTGTCACCCCAGCCTTTCACAGCATACTCTGGATTATATTGCTCTTAATTTGGTACTGTTTGGTTCAGAAGCTGAACAAGAAACGGGTAGACTGAGACAATAAAATGAGTAATTAAAAGAATTAAGTAGATTTAAATGAATGGATTAAAGCCAAAATGGGGCCTGCAATCACCAAAATGGTAGGGCTCTCCAAAAACATTGTAGTTCCCACAAAACACACTAGCTTCCAGCTGGACATTTGGCTTTTGGCAAGATTTCTTGATCTTCCTCCTAAACCAGGTATCTGAGCCAGTACAATACCAGCTTAGTTCAGTACCATTTTGTATCCCTTTGTACTGCATCATCTCCTGCCTCTTTATGTATTTTCTATATACTTCATATTGTCTTGCTGCACTGCATCTTACAGACAGTTTTGCGTGGGCCCAGAGCCACATAATAAAAGATGGCAACGAGTGGGTGACAACGCATCTTAATCCTGTATTAAATGGGTAGGCATTCACAGTAAGAAGCTGGGGGGGAGGTCCCTATTCACTTTCATAAATGCTTGTCCAGACCACAAAAAATAAAAGAATCATTCCTTATCCCCTCCCTACCCTCCCAACATTCACTGGCCCAGATCACCCTTCCTGTGGAATTAGCTGTATGGCTAGATTTGGAGGGATGTAAAGACTCTCTAAGTTTTTCCTAAATCCTTCTCTTAGGGGGAGGAATTATCTCCCTCCTACTTCTCCCCTCAGAACTTAGAGTGGTTCCACTTCAAAATCCAGGATGAATCCCAGTGAATTTGTAAGAGGCTTATGCCCTCCTGGTGTATAAGAAGGTAGGTGTGGCTGTGGAGATCAAACTCATTTTTCAGTTCAGACAGTGGTGTTCAGAATAGTGGGGAACAGAACAGACTGCTGCAGGCTGTACTTTACAGCAGGCTTTGGTTGCTGTGTTATATAACATTAAAATAAAATCAATGCAGTTGTTAGACATAAGCTCTCTGTGCCTTAATAAGAACAACACGCTTCCTAGGAAGATTAATGGCTCCATGCCAATTGCAGGGGCCTCTGCTGCTGTCCCCAGCTTCTTATCTACACTACTTATCTACATAGAGTTGTTTTGCATAGAGTTTTGTGTGTTGTGTTTGATGTCTTGCACTCTATGTTTATCCTTATAGTATGATTATGTATTATCTAATGCAAAATCTGTGGCTATGTCCACACATATATGCTTAAATCGATTCAAGTTCAATCAATTTAAGCTAAATAGATATAAGAACCATTAAATCGATTCAAGCTGAGTCAATTTAACAAGGCCAGGCAAAACAAAAAAAAATTGAACTAGCATGTCCTGACACAGGACTTGCTAGTTCGATTTTAGAGAGGGGCAACATGGGAGGTGTGGCAACATAGCCCCCTGGCAGGGCCATGTTGCCACCCAATCCCCTGCCACTGGCTCTCCAGAGGCAGTGGCAGGAAAAAAAGCCCCCAGGGCACAGATGCGGGTGCTCCTGAATCCTCACTGCTTCCCCAGCGGCGGGGAAAGGATCGGGGGCGCCCTGCATCCCCACCACTACCCAGGCGGCGGGGAAAGGATCGGGAGTGTCCCTCTCCCCACTGCTTCCTGGGTGGCAGGGAAAAGATTGGGGGTGCCCTGCATCCCTGCCACTTCCTGATACTTTCCCCATCACCTGGGTAGCAGCGGTGATGCAGGGCGCCCACAATCCTTTCCCTATTGCCTGGGAAGCAGCAGGAAAGAGGGGTGCCCCTGATCCTTTCCCCGCTGCTGGGGAAGTGGCGGGGAAGAGGGGCGCCAGATCTCTCCCCTGCCCCCCCCCACCCTCCCAGTCCAGGGTACTGAGAGGGTGGACCTTCCTTCCAGGGTGCCATGCACCCTGGGAGGAAGGTCAGAGCCTTCCATTCAAAACAATGTTGTTTTGAAACAATGCGTCCTAACGGTGTTGTTTCAAAACAACTGTTTCGATCTAGGCACCATTTTGATTTTAAACCAGGTTTTACGGATTCAATACAACCTCCCCTGTATCGCAGTGACAGAGCTTGTCATTTTGATACAAGGGAATGTCATGTGGACTAAATGATTTTTTAATCAAAATAACCAGCGTTATTTCGATTCAGTGCCTGTGTGTGGACATACCTTGTCACGTTAGATGTCGTTGGAATGCTCATGCTATACTGGTCATTATTGTTATAACAGTATGTTGGTTGCAATTTGGTACATGTCATTATGGGGCTACACTATGTAATATTCCCAAGGATGTGTCTTCATTGCTTAAAACTGTCCAGGCAAAACTTTTGAGGAGCAGAGCACACCTCATCAAGGCATGTATATGACAAACCCAGTTTAGCCTTCCTGGAACAAAGGACTGGCCTGGAGAATCAAGTGGACTCTGGAGTAAGTTACCTCCCTTCCTTTGGTCAGTTTGGAACCATGATAAGATGATGCTCACTGACTCAGGACATAAATGAGCCCACATAAGGACTTTTGACCAAATCTGACTTGTTATGCTTTAACTTATAATCACTTACAATCCTTCTGTAGTTAATAAATTTGTTTGCTCTACTTAAAGCAGTGCTGTTGCTTTGAAGTATGTTGGAGACTCCACTTGGACTTACAAGGCTGGATCATATCCATTTCTTTGAGCTTCCACTGTTCAGATAGCACAACTAGATATTGCAAGATGAAGGTGCCAAGGGTTGTTTCTGGGATTGGGGGTGTTAGCTAGTGTCACTCTCTTGTATAATCAGCTAGAAGCATTCACTTACTTAGTTGGGAGCAGCATGCATGTGTATGAACAGTCTAGGAGTGGGGGTTCTCACAGCAGAGCAGAGTCAGATCAGCTCCTGAAGTGTGTAATTGCAGTGACATAGCAATTCACCAGTACACATTGCACGAGGGGAATGTCACAGCGTGAGTGTGGCTGTGAGAGGTGTGGAGGGGCAGAGAGAAATTAGCATTCCCCCACATGCCTCCTTTATGTACAGTCACCCTCTCCTCAACCACCTCAATGTGACCCTTCTACTCTACCATACTGGAAAGTAATCCTATTTGTTTTTGCCAAATTTCCTTTGTTTAAGTTTATCTTTTCTATGAATTATTCCAATAAAAATCATACTTGTAAAATGCAAAATCAACACCCATTCCAAATTTAAAATAACGGCAGGTTACTTACCAGTAACCGTCCTTCTTCAAGATGCGCTGCTCACGTTACGGGTGTATACGTGCCGCACCGCATGATAGCTCAGAAAGTCTTTAGCCATAGCTTCAGGTTAGGGCACATGGCCAATGCCCCCTCCGTGCCGTGACCGCAGCTATATAGATGACCATGACCCTGACCCTCCCGGTCCCTCATTCCTTCACCAACTCCGGTTAGCAGGGACGGTGGGAAGGATTTGAATGTATGTGAGCAGCCCACCTCGAAGGAGGACAGTTCCTGGTAAGTAACCCACTGTTCTTCGAGTGCTGCTCATGTCATGCAGTTATAGGTGACTGCTAGCCATATCCAAGGATGATGGGAGGAGTTAGTCTGCTCACGCTGAGTTCAGCTCTGCCCAACGTGGCATCCTCTCTAGCCTGTTGGACGATAGCGTAGTGCATCATGAAGGGATGCACCAATGACCACAGAGCTGCCCTGCAGATCTGAAGTGGGGCCTTGGCAAAGAAGGCCATTGATGAAGCCTCGGCCCTGGTAGAATGAGCCATGACGGTCCCCGGGAAGGGCATATTTGACCTTTTGTAGCAGTCTTTGATGCAGTTTACTATCTGTCTGGAAATGCACTGTGAAGACACTGGGAGACCTCTTTTGCGTTCAGTGACTGCCACGAAGAGTTGAGAAGTCCTGTGGAACAGATGTGTGTGCTCAGTATATGTCAAGAGCGCTTTCCTCACATCCAGGGTATGCCACCTCCTTTGGTTCTCCATAACCTGAGGGTCCGGAAGGAATACTGGCAGACAAATATCATGATTACGGTGAAAAGGGGAAACTACCTTAAGAAGGAAGGATGGATGAGGGCATAACACCACTTTATCAGGAAAGAACCTCGTATACCGGGGTTCTGAGGAAAGGGCCTTCAACTTGGAGACCCTTCCAGCTGAGGTAATTGCCACCAAAAAGGCTACCTTTCAGGTGAGAACCAGTAAGGAACACGAGTCCAAGAGTTCATAAGGGGACTCCGTTAGTGCGTGGAGCACCACATTAAGATCCAATTGAGGGATAGGTTCATGGGGTTGCAGGAAGAGTCTTTCAGAACCCTTCAAAAATCTAGTGGAAGTAGGATGGGAGAAAGGGACACCATCCACCTTTTCATTGAGGGCCAAAATTGCTGCTAAGTGGACTCTCAGGGAGGAAAAGGGAGAGGCCACTGTCTCTAAGGTCCAACAGATAATCAAGGATTATGTGCATGGGGGCTAGTGCAGGCTTGATCCCTTTAGCTCAAGCCCAGCGGGAGAAACATTTCCACTTGGCTATGTAAGTGGTCGTGGTGGATGGCTTTCTACTACCAACCAGTATCCTCCTGACCCTGTCCGAGCAGGGGCTTTCCTGCTCACTCAGCCACAGAGTCTCCAGGCTGTCAGATGCAGGAGACCAGGGTTTGAACTCTATGCTTTGGGACAGGTGGAATTTTGAGTTTTCTCGATTGACGCAGAGACCGAGGTACTTGCACAGGCGGATTACTGCTCTGACGCTGTGCTCTACCTGAGCTCTCGATTCCCTGGGTATCGAGCAATTGTCTAGACAGAGAGAGATCTTTATGCACTGCTCGTGTAGGAAGGCAGTGACCGGTGCCATGCACTTTGTGAACACCCTGGGGTCCAGCGAGTGCCTGAAGGGGAGTGATATGAACTGGAAATATTTTCCCCCCCACCATGAACCTTAGAAACCTTCTGTGGTGGGGACATATTGCTATGTTGAAGTAAGTGTCTTCTAGATCGAGGGCTGTGAACCAATCCCCAGGAGTCAAGAGATGGGACAATCTGTGACAGGGAGACCATATGGAACTTTATTTTCCTTATGTGTTTGTTTAAAACTCTGAGGTCTAGAATGGGTCTCAGGTCCCTGTTCAGTTTGTGGACCAGAAAGTACCAAGAGTAGAATCCTTTTCCCTGCTCTGGCTTTGGGACCCTTTCTATGGACCCAAGGGAGAGGAGCTTCTCGCATTCTGTCTTGAGCATACGATCTAGTTCCTGGCTCTCGAGATTTATGCGAGAGGGTGGTTTTATGTCCCAAGGAGTTGACCGAAACTGTATGTGATACCCTTTTGAGAAACATCTCGAGGACCCACTGGTTGATTGTGATGTCGGCCCAGTGGTGTGCAAATCAATGCAGGTGGTTGGCAAAGGCTGTGGTCAAGGCTGCAGGTCCACTGCCCTCAGTGTAACTGTCAAAAACGCTGCTTCTTCCCTGTCGACTGGTTGGTACCTTGCCCACACCTGCTGGACTGAGAGGCTTGGGGTTTATGATCTTTACTCAAACGAGAGTTGTCCTTATCCAGACCCCTGAGTGGGTGCTGGGGGTACTGGCAGGACTGGGCAAAGGAGACCTGCATCTGGACCTGCTGTTTTAGCTGCTGTAGTTGCTGTTGCAGCAGCTGTTGGGATTTTGAGGAGTGCCAGTGGATTGCTGCATGTACATCCCCAGAAATCTGAGGGTAGCTCTTGAAGCTTTCATGCCATGCAGCTTTGTATCTGTGGACTCAGCGAAGAGATCGGGACCTTCGAATAGTAGGTCCTGAATGATAAGCTGCATTTGGGGGACAAGCCCGAGCCCTGGAGCCAAGCAGAGTGGAGCGTAGCCACGGCGGATGCCATGTTACACTAAGCTGTGTCAGACGTGTCCCAGGTAGACATCAGAGTGTCTCTGGAGACTGAGAACCCTTCCTCCACCATCGCCACAAAATCCCTGAGGCGGTCTCTAGAGACATTATTGTGGAAGCCCTCCACGGCTCTCTAAAGGTTGAAAATGTACCTCACCATAAGGGCTTAGTAATCAGCAGCTGCAAAGCTGAGGTAAACTTTCCTACCAAATAAGGCAAGCTTTCTTGCTTCCTTAGGAGTAGAGCCAGACTGGCTCTGCCTCTCTTTTTGGTTGACTGCGTCCACCACCAGAAAGCCCAGCATAGGGTGTTGGAAGAGGAACGCAAACTTGTCAGAGGGGACATCGTACTTGTGATCTGCCACCTTAGATACTGGCGGAATTGATGATGTGGTCTGCCATTGCACTCTGGCGATCCTATACACCCCTTCGTGAAGGGGAACAGATACCTTGGCTGGTGGAGCAATGTTCTCTACATCAAAGAGCGGGTCTGTCTTCTCCTGGTCCACTACCAGTTCCATGTTGAGGTTTGCTGCCATGTGGTGGAGTAAGTCCTGCTGCGTGCGGGGGTTGTCCTTGTACGCAAGGAACCTTTGGAAGGTATGCTTGTCTGGGGAGGAAGACGAGGGGCCTCAAGATCTGCTGCGCTGAGTCCAGTCCAGATTGGGCTCATCATCGGAGACATCCAAGGAGTTTGGGGTCTGCGATGGAGATGGTACCGACCGGTGCCGAGAGACTGAACTATTGTCAACCGTCGGGTTGAGCCATTCGTGTGACCAGTCATTGAAGGAATCCCTGGATGTGATATAGCGCGAGAGGGAATGGCCCCTATCCGTCTGGTGAGTCTTTGCGGCATGGGTGGAACTAGGCCGTGACGCCTGTATCAGAGTTTCCGGGGTCATACCCCTTGTTGGCTTGGGCGTCGGGGAACGCTTCCAGTGCCACTGGCCCGCTCATTCCCCGGTATCAGAGGTCTCTTTCGGAGAACCAGGGGAGTGAATGAAGCCGGCAGATGAAGATGAAGACGAGCTAGTCCTCTGTCTCCTCGGGCCCTGGTAACAAAGGCTCGCGGGATGAGTGCCGGGAGGAACAGTCATCGGAGTGATCATCGTTACTTTCATGATGCTGGAGGAGGACTCAGCGGTACTGGAGTGGAGAGCGTTACTGGGCCCTGTGTCGACCATTCCTTAGATGGGAGCACCGGCTTATTCTTCAACTGGGCTTTCTTCATCAGTACTGGGGCTGGGTCTTGGAACAAGGCCCGTGCAGTTGCTAGGGCCTCCGGTGTCAATGGTATGGAAGGCAGCCCTGGTCCCGACTCTCGTGAGGGGGAACGCGGGGACGGAGGCAAGTGGTGCTGTGTCAGTACCGAAGTCAGTGGTGATCGCAGCTTCGAATTCTGAGCTGGAGAGCAGCATTGGGTGAGCTCCAGTGCAGGAATCGCATGCGGTGCTGGCGGAGTGCTTGTCGCCTGGGTGGCACTGGACGCCGACGCACGGTCCTCAGCAGGAGTGCGTAAGCGTTGCTCTCTATCCTTGTGAGTCCTTCATTTGAAGGACTTGCAGATGGAGTAGCTCTCCACAAGATGTGACTCACCAAGGCATGCAAGGCATTTCTCGTGGGGATTGTCGAGCAGGAAGGCTTTGCAGCACAACGGGCACGGTTTAAACCCTGGCATTTTAATTATGAACCAAGACGTGGAAGACAGGCACTTGCTTTCACAAGTTTTTGGCTGTTCCAAAACTGTTGCTGTGGGTGGAAAAAAAAGAACTGGGAAGGTCAGGGTCACGGTCACCTATATAGCTGCGGCATGGAGGGGATGTTGGCCATATGCCCTGACCTGACAGGCTAAGGCTAAAGACTTTCCGAACTACCGTGCGCTGTGGCACATATACACCTGTAACTGAATGATGTGAGCTGCGCTTGAAGAAGAAACTATTTTATAATTGGAATTTACTGCATAAAGGTAACAGATTTCCTTACCAGTGGTCTCAGATTATTTTCTATTGTGAATAATTTGTATTTCCTCTTCTTTTTTTAAATGTGCTCATGGAGATAACTTCCATGCTGTGCATAGCTAGCAACTTGAAAGTTGGGCCCTTACTTTCTCTATTGTCTGCCTTCAGTAGAATGCATAGTTCATAATCTCTCAGTGTACACTGAAAATAACTCACAAGAGGGACAAAGGCATCCCTGAAGTAACTCAGACTGAAGTTGGTGGCGTTGCATGAGGGATGATTTTAGCCCAATATGATCACTAACAAAGCAAGTGCACTTAGACATAGAGATGTAGCGACATGGAAACAAATGGTTGACAAAGAAACTTGCCAGTCTTCCACAGGGAATGCTGCCTCCAGGAATTAAAAATCTGTGTCTTGTGGAGTACATGACGTACGCTTGCTTATATTCACGGCTGTATGTATATTTTTCCTTTTGAAAATAAAACTGTGTCATAGCAGCCCTCTAGTGGGGACTGAATAACAACACAGTCTGGTTTTGCACTGAACAGTGGCTGTACATTTTTATTCAGCTGTAATTAGTCACATCTACTCACTTTAGGTTCCAAAAAAGCTGTGTACAGCTTTTTACTCTTAGTGCTGCAAAGCCAATGCAACAATCAGCAAGTGAGCTGGATTTAATTCTTGCTGTGTGCCATCACAGAATTTATTAACAAATTCAAACTGCAGCACCAGATCCTGTGTTCAGTTACACTTGTGCTACCCCGCTGAAGACTTAGAATTTATAGTGGAAATTGAGGGAAGAACTGGGAGACCCAAAAGGTGATCTGAAGTCAGTGCAATATAGAGCAGTAGTGTAAAATGCTCTCACCAGCTCAGCTTGCCCAGAAGCTGGGCAGCTATATCCGGCACTAGCTGATGTTTCCTAAACCATGTCTGCACTATGAGAAGAAACTGGTGGCAGAGTCACAGAGTCCAGGTTAGCTGACTTGGACTAGCAGAGCTCGGCCTGTGGGGCTAAAAAGAGCATTGTAGACATTCCGGCTCAGGCTGGAGCCTTGGTTCCGAAACCCTCTCCAGTCCTACTCATGGTATCTCAGAGCCTCTAACATCTTACTTCCCTATAGCCTGAGTCCTCAAAGCCTGAATCAGCTGACCCAGGCTAACTGCAGCTGCGCCATGGGTCTTTTACTACAGTGAAGACATATCCCTTGTGACCCTTTTAGTCAGCTAGGTAGAGCCTGTTGCAATAATCTAATCTAGAGATAATAAAGGTATAGGTATAGTTTCTTCCTCCCATCTATGCTGAGGTCCAGATTCAGCAAGATACTTAAATACTTGCTTAGTTTTAAGCCAGGGCTGTCAAACTTATTTGCTATGCTGGGCCAGATTTGACTTAAATGTATGTCAAGTGGGCCATTCAGACCATAAATCAGAAAACTAAGGCACTCTTGTGGCATCAGCACTCCGTGCATGTGAAACTGCATTCCATGATACCACACACTCTTTCTCTGTTAGGGAGAGTGCGAGCCGTGTGATATCCAGTGCTCTGTGGTGTTGCAAGACCTGACACTCTCAGAGCTCTGGGTATGCATGAGGCCGCATTCTCTCACCCTCTCTCTCTCTTTCTCTGTAGGGAAGAGAGTATGGTTCAGCAAAGCACAATTAGGGGGCCAGATGAAAGTGGTGCATGGGCTGCACCCAGCCCATGGGCCACATGCTTGACACCCCAAAAGTACATGTACAGTTCCACTGAAGTCAGTAGGATTACTCATATGCTTGAGTACCTTGCTGATTCAGGATATATGTGTCTTTCTCCTCATTCATTTCCCTTCCCTTCCCTGTTCTTGGTTTCTCTTCCATCCCTCTTCCTCTAGCCCTTTCTTTCTGCTCATGCTCTCTTCCCCTATTACCTCTCTGTCCACTTTCAGTTCCCTACCAATCTTCCCTCACTTGGCTTTACATCCTACTCATACTGTTTTTTTACCCTTATGCTACCATCAATTTTTTCTTTTCTCTGTACTTTCCCCAGGTTTCTTTCCTAAACAGCAAGGGGCGTTTGGCTTTCAAAATTCTCTCTCTTCCAGGGCTCTTATCTCATGAGCTCCAGGTTTCCCTCACTATCCTACCCATTGCAATGGCTTGGCAGAAGAACCCACTTGTACAGCACTCTCTCGCTGACAGTTAATCCTCTCCTTGCCTCACAGTGACAGGCATGCTACAGGCAGAATAAGCAGCAAAGTCCCAGCTACAGGGAAGAGCTTACATCTGGTGGCATGGGAACTGGATGAAGAGAGCAGCTCCTGACATTAACAGTAGGATCAGAAAAGGATCTGTCATTTGACAAAAGTACCGGAGTGAACATAAAAACCATAAGAACAACCATACTGGGTCAGACCAATAGTTCATCTAGCCAAGTATCCTGTCTTCTGACTGTGAGCTGCACTACCTGTTCCTCCACTCTACTACACCTGTGCTGGAACACTACACTCCTGGGGCATCGTTCTCTGTGCTCTTGCACCAGTTTTAAGTTGGTGTGACTCTGGTGAAATCAAGGAAGTTACACTGGGGTAAAACTTGTGTGAGGGGAGAGTCTGGTCTCTTGATAAAATGCAGCAAACTTCACTAGCATTAGTTTTTCAAGTTCTCCGTCTCTGTAGTACATGATAGTGCTCCTGTTTAATGTGGAGTCAAGGTGCATGAGGCAATATCTTTTATTGGACCAATGCCTGTTAGTGAGAGAGACAAGCTTACAGAGCTCCTCTTAGGTCTGGGAAACTTGCTCAGAGTTTTGCAGCTAAATAAAAAGTGGAACGGATTGTTTAGCATAAAGAGTATATCTCTGTGGGGTGTTCACGCTCATCTGAAAACATCTGGAGGAGATGAGTGGGCTGTTTCATATTGCTGCAATTCTCCTAGGTTACAGAGGGTCTTGTAGAGCTCTTCCCCCTACACTAGCTCCCAAACTGAAGCTCTTTGATGTCTTGCTGCCTCCTACTGGTGCTCTTTACAACCCATCAATTACCACTTTCCTTCCTCTTCATGGTCTCTAGTACAGTTCCATGGGGAGGGGAAGAATGAGTCAGAAGGACTGAGGTGGTAGCAGAGTTGTGATGATGAGGTGTTCCCCAGAGGCCTCCATGTGTCTCCTTCACTACCTCCATTTCCTTAAAAGGGAAATTCACTGTCCAACCTTAACCCTGCATAAAAGTTTTGGGTTACTGAATAATAATACAAAGGAGGCAGTTCTTGAGCTCCAGTGTAGGCACACATGAGTAAAATAAACATCTGATCTGTTTGAAACAAACTCAGTTTATAAGCTATCACAGAGATTTTCTGAAAGGTTGAGAAGGGAGGATTCCTGTTTCCTGGAGTCCCATGGCAGGCAAATGGGCATATCGGGGTATTGCTGGTGCTGGGCACAGGGGGGCACAGGCCCCCTATTCCAGTGCCCCAAGTTCTGGCCTGACTCTGGCTGGAGACACAGGGCCAGCTTGCTGTGGTGGCAGCAGCTGGGTCTGGCCCCAGCAATTGGATCCTGGGAACACAGGGCTAGATTGGACCCAGAGGCCATGGCCACAGGCAGATTAACACATGGGCATGCCCAGTGCCCCACACAATGTGGGAGGGGCTCCACTGTGTGGCACAGTGGGGGAGCAGAGCCAGCTCTCGCCCTAGCCCCACCCTGGCAGAAGCCGGTCTTTGCTCTCATCAATCAATCAAATCATAGGGCTGGAAGGGACCTCATGAGATCATCGAGTCCAACCCCCTGGGAATTGAACCCAGGACCTTCTGCATGTTAAGCAGAGGTGCTAGCCACTACACATGCCCTGTCCCGGGCTGGCCAGTCCATCTCCAGAGGTGAGGCTGGCTGCTATACTATACTATGCAGTATGGCACAGCCTCCGGTACAGCTGGGCTGCAATGGAAGCTGCTCCAGGCACCAAACAGACTGGCTGGGGCTGGTCTGACCCCAGACCCTGCCTCCCCAAGCACCTGCCCCGCTGTGGAGGGCTGGCTGTAGACTGAGGGGAGGACTGCAGCCACAGGCAAGGGCAAGTGGGGCCACAGGTGGGGCTCACCAGTGCTAGAGGCCTGGAGCCTAGAGACCGCCACTGGCAGGGGCTGGGATGGGCATGGACACATTGTTGAGGCCAGTCACGCCCCTAGGGCAGAGATGATGCTTTCCCAGAGTGCTCAAGAGCCGAAGATTTGTTTGTGTTTGACTGAACATCAGCTCCCTAAAAATACCAGCATCTTAGTTCCACCATCTCCTTAAACCTAGCTAGTCCTGATTTTGCCCTGCAGGTATCTCACTCTGCATCTCTCTGAAAGCATCGCCCATAGTATCCACTCTGTTATTGGACACTTAGAGAAACATTCAAGCCTTGTTGTCTCCAGGGGAAACAGTGCACACACAGCTTGAGTGGTAATGCAGGACCCAGTCCTTCACAGCTGAATGTGACCTGTGAACCTCTTCCATCTGGTCTGTGAGTGTGCTCTGCGGGACCACACCCTCTCCTGACAGAGACAGAGAGCCAGTGCGTGTGTGAGAGAGAGAGAGATCATGGAGCGCAGTTTCATGTCCACAGCACTCTCAGATGCCATGAGAGTGCCATAGTATTTTGATTTACAGTATGTATGGCCCACCTGAAGGACATTCATGCCAAATCTGGCCTGCCATAGCAAAGGTGTTTGACACCCCTGCTCTACGGCATCTCAGCAGCTGTCAGTTAGTGACATAGTCTGGAGTTTGTTATTAACAGCTGATTGTGAAGAAGGATAATGCAACCAGAAATGGTTACATGATATAAAAGAAGGGTGTAACAAATATCTTAGAGCAGTGGTTCCTGACCTTTTCTCTGCTGAGGCACACCTTGATACCTTTAATTAATTTGAGGCACACCACCATATAGTTTCCAAATGAACATTCATGAGCCAATCCGGAGCTCTTTGAGCAGTTTTTCAAAAAATCCTGTGGCACACTCTGCTCAGACCTGACGGCACACCTGCGTGCCATGGCACATTGGGTGGGAAACTCTGTCTCGGAGTGTAAACTTAACTTTCACAGGCCAGAGTCCTGCGCTGAAATAGATTCTCACCTCAGCGATCGCCCAGTGGCACCAGCCCGCACGGCTGGGATCCAGCTCTCAGGCATACAAACAGCGCTGGCCTGACTGCTGCCTCACTGACGGATAAACTGGTGCCCTTTGACCTTCTTCTCACACCCCAAAATTCAGCCCCTCTCCGCGGCAGGACAAGTCCCCATTCTGTAGCTTCCGACCATCCTCCTCTACTTCCTCTGCAGACCGAGCGGCCCCCAGCGCGACCGCAGCTCCCCTCACCTCCTGCTCCCACGCACGTGCAGCCAGCAGGGGCCGGACAACCGGGGCGTGAGGCGCGAGGGGCGCGTGCGCCTCCCCTGTCGCGCGCTCAGCCCGCAGCGCGCCGCTCCACATCGCTAGCTCGGCCATCGACTCGCCGCACTCTGCCCGCCTCATCCCGGCCGGTCCCCTCCCCTTCCCTCTGCAATCGGCGCTCGATTGTTCGCCGCCAGGGCCGCGCTGGGCCAGGGAGAGAGGCAAGATGGCGGACAAAACGCCTGGCGGCTCGCAGAAAAGCGGCGCGAAGGTGAGGCCGCCCCGCGGGCCTTGCAAGCGGCGCCGCTGGCGGGGGCCGGCGGGAGGCGGGGCGGGCAGCAACAGCACGCGCCGGCGGGGCCGGGGGCGCTGGGGGGCGCGGAGCCGGCGGCGCGGGCTGTGCGGCCTGCTCCTCCCCTGCGCGCGGTGCTGGCGGCGGGCGGGGAGGCGCCGGGCTTCTGCTGCTGCCTGGCCGCAATCGGGGGGCAGAGGCCTGCGGGGGCTCCCCGCCCCGCCAGCCAGCAGCCTCCCGGCGGGCCTTGTGCTGGGGCGGGGGGGCCCGCGGCGGCCGTGCTCCTCCGGCCTGGGCCCTGCTGCCCCCTTCCCCCCGCGCTGCACCTTTTCTTCCCGGGGGGGCTGGGGTCTGCGCCCCCGTTACCCGGCTCGCCCAGCTGGGAGGGATCTGGCCGTTTTGTTTCACTGAGGCTCTCCCCGCGTCGGTGGCTTTCCGGGCCTTGTGTGCAGGCGTTATTTCCTAGAGCGGCTGGCTCTGGGGGTGAAGTTCGGTTGTGAGTTTCATTTCCGGATTGGAAACGTGTTCCCCTCAGTCTGGGGTTGATGCCTGACTCGTTTGTCCTGACGTCTCTGAGCGAGGTGGGGGTGCGCAGGTGTCCTTGTTTGCAGAGGAGGCCCCGGACAAGCTGACAGAGGCTTGGGCCAAATCACATGGCAGATCGTGGTCTCGTCTCATTCCTGGTCCTCTGTTTAGGTTACTGGCTCAGTGGGTCTCAGCCTTTTGTGGGTCATAACATGCTTGGTGGCATTTTGTGATCCTACAGGTCACACCGGACTAGCCCAAATCTAGACATCTCCTCAGCTCTTGGTGACACACTTATTGCTGTGCGGTGATAGTAATGTGTCCCCACACAATGGTTGAGAACTGCTGTGCCAGGCAATGCCCTTTCCTCAGTAGTCTCTTACATTTTTCAGATGTTTCTGGCTTGACAACTTTGCAGCCTTGGGCAAAGTATTTTTTTCATTCCATCTCTGTGCTCTAGATCCTCATGGCTGATGTTATTTTCTATAGCAGCCCAATCCAGCAGTAGCATTTGTACAGGTCCTCTGTCCACATGAAACCACATTGCAGTTGTAGAATTGGGACCTAAGAACTATTCTTTCGACTCAAAAATCAGTGGTTGAAGTTTATATTTTTGTGGTAGGGATGGAAGTGAGAAAGAGGTTATAATAATCAAAGGTTCCTGTCCTGCAGGCAAGTGCATGTGCTTAACTTGACTTGCAAAGTAGTCCCCCATTTCCTATTTTGGAAACATGTAAACCTGTTTTGGACTGGAAACTTGTTAACTTGAAACTAATTTTTCTGTCTCCATCTTTCTCCTCTCACGTGTGGCTGAAGGCATGCATTACTGTACGATGTATCTTTTTACCTTAGTGAACCAACTTTATTTTCCATAATTTATCATTGCTGAGGATTGAGAGGCTCAACTCAGAATTGTATGGTAGCCACTGACTGACTTGCCTAAAGCCACACAGGGAATCAGCATTTGATTAGCATGAATGCTCAAGAGTCATAATATACTTGGAGGTGGGAGAACTTTTCATTACCTGAATCTGCCGCAAAAGTAAGTAGTTTACTGCCATGGTTGGGTGTGCACTAGCACCTGTCAATGATCCTGCGGATTCCGAAACCATAAATTTTCTCCCACTGTAGTAGTGTCCCATATAGGAAAGGTCTCAATTGCTGAGAGCCATACAAATGGAAGGATATAGTCTCTGTATCTAAGAGCTAATAATTTGTTTTCCTTCATTTAGAACCACAAAAAATGTGCCTCCTCTACCCCAACTCCAAAACACTCATCAGGGTATTTACAATTAAAAATGCAGATTTGTCATTTCACCCTTACAACCAAACCACCTACATAAATACAAATAACATGTCAATATCGCATGTCCCTCCTCCAAAGGTCAGGAAAAACAACTGTAGCATGCTCTGAAAAATCTGTAAATTTGGGCACTTTTGAGTGAGGGAGAGAGAGACGTTCCAGAGCCCTGCGATCCTTATGAAGAATACCCCTTGACATGGTAGAGAAGGGGACTGCTGTCAGGACATCGGGCTTTATTGCCTTCACTCGCAGCCGCCATGGTAATGTATGATATAGAAGGACTTAAGTAGATTGGTCTCAAGCTGGTTAGGACTTCATGGGTAAAACCAGCACCTTAAAAATAGATCCATAAACTCATGCATGAACAGTGGAAATCGTGGAGCATGGATGGCATGTGCAGTCAGTCTGGCTTTCCAAGTGTGCAGCTGCTGTTTGCAGCAGTTCCAGCTTCTAAACAGGTTAAAGATGTCCTGTGTAGAGTGATTTGCAGTAGGCTAATCTTAAAGTAACAAGGGCATGAACGATGGTAGACAGATCTGCACCAGGCAAAGGATGAGAGGGGAAGCAGACCTGCAGAAGTAAAGTAAGGGGCCAAAGATTACACAGAAGTTCAAAGTCAGAACCATTATAAAAATCCAGGTGGTCTGTGCTCTATCCACTGGATAACTCTACCATTTTTGCTGCCTCTGTCTTCTGAAGATTAATGAAATGTACAGTATTGCAAATTTGCTGCTCATAAGAAGGCTTGGCAGAATTCAATTTTTAAAATAATTTAGATGGATAATTATTGATATTTGTTTTAAAGAATTTTTCAGCTTTTCATTGAAATTTTCACAGTTGTGGGAAGTTTTATCAGAAAGTGGGGGGGGGGAGTCAAAAGTTATCTGATGACAGAAATTGAGATTCAAAATGTTAAAACACAAACTGTCAATATCACATATGTTGTAGACTTTAAAGCCTGAAGGTACTGTCTTGATAATATAATCAAGCCACAGACTCTCTCCCACCTGCTCCTACAATAGGTCTACAATCTCTGGATGAGTTACTAAAATTCTCAAATCATGATTTAAAGTTACAGGGAATCTACAGTTTGCTCTGGTGACCCATGTCTAGTACTGCAGAAGAAGATAAAAAAATCCCAGAGTCAAACTATACAAAATACATACTGTTAAATCAAACTCTAAGTTCTTGAGCAGCAGTTTTCATACTTTGTCAGCAAATTTTCATTATCAGCAATTTTTTTTGTCAATTTGTGTATGATGAACTTGATGTTTCCTGACATTTATCAATAAAAATATAATCCTTCCAAGTCGAATTACAAGGAGGAACAGCATATCCAAATTGTATCCTGTATTGCCATGGGGCCAACTTTAGCTGCCAAGACCAGGACTATAGGCTTTTTGTTTTCTTTTGCAAAAATTGACATTTTCATCACTTAACAGTGCAAGGAAGTGCTCTCCCTGTAGTGCTTTAAGCGAGGCAGTGTATTAAAAAAAGCTTGCAAATAACATTCACCTACTTGGTGAGTTTCATTGTGGTTGCTCTCCATAAGAATTGAAGGGGCAAGCAGTATTAACTGTCAAATGGTATTTTAACTTTCCTTGTGCTGCTGCTTAAACTTGTAAGCAGGAATAAGAGAGGCAGGTGTTCACTCTTTGGCTGGTTGAAATATAAAAGAAGAATGTGTCCTCCTGCTTTCCTGTAGTGGAGGGTTGAATTCTTCTCCTCTTATAAGTTTAGGAATATTAGTATAGTAATAAATTCAAACATCAAGAGCCTCAGAAGAAACAATTTCTAATGCTGTATTCAGCTCTACAAGCAGTATGGATCTAAGTAGTGGAATAGCAAATACTCTGTTAGGTATAAAATTTAATTCCCAGAAATTTGAACTTACTTTAATGTATGTGTATTGTAGACAGGCGTGTTGAAGGGGAGCGTTGAAGACAAAAATGCACCTTGAAGAATGCACTTGCTGTTAGTGAATGGGAAGATTTCCTTTGTGGATATTGGAACTTAAGCTATTAATGTATATAAACTTTAATTCCATATACAAGTATAGGCTTCTAGTCTTTACGATTTCAAGATAACCCTTATAATGTGGACAGATGTAATGTATTCTTTCTGATGTGTTAGGTCAGTGGTTCTCAACCTTTTGCAGGTGGCGTGGTGTGGTGTGAGCCTATAGGGTGCTTGGTGGCATGGTATGGTCCTACAGGAGAGACGCACCCCCACCCCCAGTGAAATCCAGCCATCTTCCTGGCTTCCTACAACACATTTACCACTGTGTGGCATGAGAACCACTGTTTTAGGCATTACTACCTTTTGCTAGTTTTCATAGTCTTTCCTGGCAGCAGCAGTATGAATTTAACAAAACTTAAGTTTCAGTGCTGCTATTCAGAAGCCCCTGAGCAGTAGTGAAACTATCAAAAATCCTGTCAGTTTCACCCTGTGACTTGCATATTAGTAACTTTTGAAGAACAGGAGTGGTGTTATTTATAGAGAAAAAGGCTTAGAATAAGAGGTTGAAGGGGAACTTTTTTTCCTCACATTTTCTTTGCAGCAGCCATGAAGGTGGAGGAGAATTTAAATATGAAAAGCTGCAACCAGATTTTCATTTCTTATGTAGGGCTCTTTGCTGTAGGGCTGTTTTGCTTTGGTGATTAAAAAGCAGATGTAAATCTGGCTTCTCTGGTACCATGAGAATTGCTGTTATTTAAGTAGAATACTTAAGTGGTGTAGGGTCAATGTAATGCCATGATCTTGCTACTTCTCTCAGGCCTGGTTTATCCTTAAAAATTAGATCAGCCTAGCTGCTTGCTCAGGACAGTGAAAAGTTTTGTGCCCTGAGTGCCAAAATTAGGTCGACTAAGCCCCTGATGTAGTAGTGTGTAGGTCAATGAACTCTCAGCAAGATAGATGAACTGTATTGATGGGAAAAACTACTTACGTCAGTGTAGGGAGCATCTAAGCTATGGCATTGCAGCTCTGTGGCAGTAGCAGTTGTACATGTATGCTCCCAGTATGAGGGAGGATATGATGGGGTGTCCTTAAGCCTCAGTGATCCCCTGCTGCCCAAATAGATCCATGGGGATTGTTGGTCGCTGGTACAGCTTAGAGCTGGCCGTGTCAAGTTGTACCTTGAGGTCTGCTCGGCAACTTCATGATCAAGGAGCCACAAATGGTGACTTAAAGCTGTGAGACTCTGCATCTTCATAGCATTCAGAAGGTTCTCAGTGAAAAGGAGAGACTCTTCCTTTGTGGAGTTAGTGGGGAGAGACATTTGAAACTCTGTCGGAAACTTGTTAGCTAGAAGCTGATATGAATGATGGAGCATCAAGATGTGGCATAGGGTAGTATCTTGATAATTCCAGCATCTGGCAGAGTGGAGGCTCACTTTCTTTCCAGTGCAGTGACTCTTGCTTATAGGCTGCCTTGTTTTTTTCTGTCTGCTTGTGTCTAGTAGGCTAAATATTCTGATTAGCAATTTTGGGTGCCTTAGTTTCTGGCATCTCAATTTGACACCTGAAAGGGGCCTGACTTTTAAAAAATGTTGAGCACCCACCTTTGAAAATTGAGACCCCACAAGGTTTTTCATGTTGCGCTCTCAAAAGACGTCACTTGAAAATCTTGAGCTTTACCTAATTTTACCTTAGCTTATAGACTATATGGTGCAAAATGGCATGCTTGCTGTGTTATAGGAGTCTTGTAATCTGTCAATATTAGGGAATTTAAATACAAAAATTAAATTGTAGACATTGCTTTCAAAATAGAGGAGAAACACACTGATAGCTAAAAATTTCTAATTTTTGTGGAGTATGTTTTTTTGTTTACTATCTATCCATCCACTGGAACCCACAAGAATGAGAAGATCTAACTGTAAAAATATCTATGTTTTTGTGTGTTCTGAGCTTTTTTCTTTACTTTTGCAGTAGAAAAAAGCAACTATCCTAAGAACCAATGGTCCATCTGTTCTAGTATACTGTCATCCAGCTTTGACAAGAGCCAGATGCTTTAGAGCAAGGGTTCTTAACGTAGGGTGTCTGCAGCCTTAGGGTCCAAGGACTGTGGGAGTAATATATAATTTAAAGATAGAATGACTACCCAATATACTTCAAATGTGGCATCATCATGACATGATTTTTTTTTTTTTTTTGGTGGGGCTGCGGGGTTACCATGTATCCTTGAAGGGGATGTGGGACCTCTGAAAAGGTTAAGAACCCCTGCTTTAGAGGTAGTGAACAGGGTAGTTATTAAGTGATCCATCCCTTGTCATGTAGAGAGTGAAGTTTGGGTCCTGATCATCTTGGCTAACAGCCACCGATGAACCTATTCTTTATTCTGTATGAGCTTAACTATATGTTTCTTTTGAACCCAGTTATAATACTGGCCTTTCACAGCATCACCTATTAATACTTTCTATTGGTTGACTGTACATTGTGTGAAGAAGTACTTACTTAGATTTGTGTTAAATCTGCTGCCTATAAATTCCATAGTTTCTCCAGTTCTTTTGTTATAGAAGGGGTAGATGACAATTTTTTTCTGTACCATTCATGATTTTACACACCTCTACTGTGTTGCCCCAAGTCATCACTTTTCAAGGATGAACAGTTAATCTTCGAATCTCTCATGGAAGTTGTTCTATGTTCAGATTTTTGTTGCCCTTCTCTGTACCCTTTCCAAATCTAATATATCTTTTCTAAGGTTGGATGACCAGAACTGCATGCAATATTTAAGATGTTACTGTATCATGGATTTATAGTGGCATTATGATATTTCTGTCTTATCTATCCCTTTCCTAATGATTCCTAACCTTCTGTCAGCTTTTTGACTGCCACTTCACACTGAGCAGATGTTTTCAGAGAACTGTACATGATGATGCTAGGATCCTTTTCACAAATGGGAACAGCTATTTTGGACCTCATAATTTTTTGCAGTTATGTTTTCTAATGTGCTGCTTTTGCTTGTTGACATTGAATTTCATCCGTTGTTTTCTTGACTTCTCACCCAGTTTTATGAGATCCCTTTGTAATTCTTGGCAATAAGTTTTGGACTTGAGTAATTTAGAATCATTTGCAACCTTTGTCACTCAATTGTTTACTGCTATTTTCTGATCATTTAAGAATATGATCAATGGTACTGGTCCTCTTACAGATTCTTGGTGGACCCCCTTTATTTACTCCTTTCTGTTTTGAAAACACCATGTATACCTACACATTTCCTATCTTTAACCAGTTATTGATCCATGAGAAAACCTCTCTTATTCCATGACTCTTAACTTTGTTTAAGAACCTTTTATGAGAGATCTTATCAGGGACAGGCTTTCTGAAGGACCTATGTACACTATATCCACTCGATCAGCCTTAACTACATTTGTTGACCTCCCTCAGAGAATTCTAGTAGTTTAGGGAGTTATGATTTCCCTCTTCAAAAACATGTTGACTCTTTCCTCTCATATTGTGTTTATTAGTGTGTCTGATGATTTTGTTCTTTTATTACCATTTCAACCAGTTTGTCTGGTTCTGAAGTGAGGCTTACCAGCCTATAATTGTCAGGATTGCCTCTGAAGTCTCTCAAAAATTTGCATTGCATTAGTTACTCTCAAGTCCTTTGGTATGGAAGCTGATTTAAACAATATGTTACATACCACAGTTAATAGTTCTGTAATTTCATAGATGAGTTCCTTCAGAATTCTTAAGTGAATCTTATCTAATTCCTGGTGATTTCATATTAGCTTCTTTACAATGGGCACATCTGTTGTCCAATGATCCCACTTATTAATGCCCACTTTTGATATACTTAAAATTGCCATTAGTTTTTTTGTCCTTTGCTAATTGGCCTTCAAATATTTTTGCTTGCCTAATTCTGTTTTACACTTGACTTGCCAGAGTGCATGTTCTTTTCTGTTTTCCACAGTAGGATGTTTCTGAGTTTTCAGAGAACTTGCAGCTCCTCTTAGCTTAGTATCCACAGCAAACTTTAAGTGTATTTTCCATGCCATTGATGAAGATATTGAACAGAAGCAAACCTAGAACTGATCCCTATGGGATTCCACTTGATGTTGTCTTCCAGCTGACTATGAGCCATTGATAAGTACTCTCTGGGAGCAGTTATCTGCACAGTTATGCACCAGTAGCGTAGTAGATCCATCTCAGGTGTAGGCAATAATACTAACAGGTGGGCTGGTGCAGTGGTGGTGAACTGGCCCTAGGGCTGTAGAGGGGAGGAAGGGAGCAGGTGGGAGAGCTGGCATGGGGGCAGCAGAGAGCCAGTTGGAGGGTGGTGTGGTACTGGTGGCAGGTGTGGAGAGCTGAGGTAGGGGTGGGGTTCAGAGAGCTGTCGGGCCAGACAAAGATGTCCAGTGGGCAGGATCCAGCCTCCAGGCTGTATTTTGCCTACCCCTGATTTAGTTCTGTAGGGGCTATGTAATATTAGTATTTTGTTTGTGCTGTTATTCTCAACAAATCCTGATAAAATAAGAATTACAATTCACTGCTTTACAACAAGGCAGAAGGTGGTTTCCCCAGTTGTCATTTCCAACAAGTAACAGAATTAGAATTTCCTACTCACCTTTCATTGAAATTCTAGGTATCTGAAACTACTGTGAAGGAAGATTTGCTAGCATCTTCAGGAGATACGCCTTGCCAAAGACATGGTACTTGGCAACAAGTTGGAATGAGGTTAAGTCAGCCTAAATCCCCTTGTAGACAGCACTACATGTATGGAAGAATTCTTCTGCTGATGTAGCTATCACCTCTTAAAAAAATGAATTATCTATACCAGTGGGAGAACTGCACCAAGATTCAAGTGCAGAGAAGCCCACAGCCACAAAATCCAACAAAGAGAGACAAAGCACCTCCAGGCTTCAAAAACAGAAAATAATAGCTGTCACCTCATAGCTTTCCTACAATTATCTTAACATTACTCAGTTCACCTACACGACACAAGGCATACCTTCCTACTGAGGTAACACAAGGCATAGCTCAAGTGCAGTGGTGCTAGCAGCAACAGTTTGCTGTCACGGCCAGGGATATTTCTGTAAACTGAACTCCCACACTTATTTTCTGAGCACACTTTCTCCTCTTTCCAGTTACTGACCTCCATACCCCATTATGTGTTACACAGTCCCTGAGGGTCCCAATCTACAAACAAGGATGCATTCTTCTAGGCTAGAAGTGAGCAAACTACAGTCTACAGGAGCCATTCATCCATCACTTCAGCGGGGCCTGGCCAGAGGCCTGGAGCATTGCAGCCACACCATCTCCCAGCCATGCCCCTTCCCAGTCATGTGGACACAACGGCAGCACCCTAGCCAAGTGTGGCGGTCATTCCTCCCACTCAGCCCTGCCCACCATGTGGGTTCAGTGGCCTTTGCTCTGCCTCCCAGTACTGCCTTTTCCCACCAGGAGGTCCATCAAGTTTGCTGGTTTTTAATAATAAAAAATTAATTACTAGAAAAGCTATGTAGTTCACGGTAAAGGAATACTCTTGTTTGGTCTCTGACAGCATACATCAAATTGATGCAGATTGAATGAACCTTTTTCCTCCTTCCATCCTTCTCTCAAAGAGCTTACAGTTTTGGGATGGCACATTTCTGGAATGGGCATTATGATTCTGGGCATGAATTTCAAATGCTTTGTCCAATGTGTAATGTTTCACATTCACCAAAGATGTTATCCAGTCTATTGCCATATAGATGAAATTTCGTGTTCTACGTATCCCTAGTTTTGTTGAAGAAGTTACGTTCTAATGAACAAATACATCACTCAGGAGGACAATTCCTCAATCTCCTGTATGAAGCTTAATGAAAAGGCTTCATTTACTTATGGCAATATAGTGGGACTCAGACTTACGTTTTGGTCTGGATGGTCTTAGAGTTCTTTATAGATTCTCTACAAATATATTGTACTTCTGGATGTAAAATAGTTGCTTTAATCTTCAGTTCTGCAGTTTTGAGGATTATGATGTTGCGGAAATTCTCTTGTATACATAACTCCTTTAGTTTTTCTATGCCCAAGTGTGAGAGATGTTTTCAAATGCATTACAATTGTTTTGTCTGTCTGTCTTGGTAATTATGGGACCCTTCTTTTTTGTGGTTATAGCTGTCTTGTATACCTACAGAACCTCTCAGTGTTCAAGTGAAAAAACTCATTACAAAATAAAGATTATAAATGTCTGCCAGCTACAAAATTAAAGGCTCATAAGAAAAGATATCAAGAAGTAGAAACAGGCATATCTTTCAAAAATGTTAAATTTACTATTCAGAGAAAAGCAACAGTGATCTTTACTTATCAATAACATTTATTCATCAAGCTAATACAACATAAAATACATTTAATGTTAAAATAAAATTTGGTGTCAGCTAGTATACATGTGTCACTTGTAGGAGTTAACTTGATTGGGGTGAGGGTGAGGGGGAAGGACCTCAGATTACTTCCTTCTAATTCTGGTTAATCACATCATACTAATAACATGTACTAATATCAACAGATCCAATTTAGTAAATACCTTTAAACACAAGACATAATGAAACAAATAATGTTACATTTGAAGTTATTTTTGTAATGACATTTTCAAGATGTGAGCAGGCTCAATGCAACAGATCTGGTATTAAAGTCTTTAAGGTGTCGTCCTCTTCCTGGTTGAAATGGTGAGTTTGTGAAATCCAGAGTGCAGAATTCAGAAGTTTCTGGGTAAGGGTGGAGGCCTTGTCTGCTCTTTTCCCTTCACTGCCTTGGACGTTATCAAACTACACTGAGTATACCTTTTGTATTACTCAAGTACTTAAAAAAAATCTTAAATATGAGGGCAAAGCTGCATGCTAGGGTGTTGGTGGAAGAAATTGAAATGAAAATGGAATCCCAGCAGCTTCAGCTGAAAGGGCCAAGGTTTTTTGCTTATCAGTGAATGCTACTTATGCATTCCTTTTCCTCCCTATCATTTGCAGGTCAGACTTCCAGATGCAGTACACACTGCTGGATCTGCTGACAGTCAAGTAAGTTGAAAAGATCTGAATACTGCTGTTAGATTGCAAAGAATACTTCACCCATTTTGTCACAGTAAACTCTCATTGGTGGGTAATTAAAAATACGCTTTTGATATTCATTAGTAAATGATTTGTAGAATAATTTTAACCTTACTTCCACTTCGACTTGTCAGTGTCATGCATTTGTGTCTGCTTCCTGGCTTTTTAGCATAATCTGCATGTTCAGAGATATAATTGTCCTCATTTTAGCCATTCAGAATGTTCTCTTAAATAATTATGTAAATGATAATTGATCAGTTCCAAAGGGGTAGTTGTGTTAATCTAGTTCAGCAAAACAAACAGTCCTGTGGCACTTTTAAGGACTAACAGATTTATTTATCACATGAGCTCTCATGGGAGAAAATTCCACTCTGTCAGAGAGTCGGTCTTCCCCTCACCTCTCTTTCTTGCCACAAAATGATGGAATACTAAAACTATATACTTTGTGATAATTACCAATTTAAGAAGAGCTGTAGAAGCAAGGCAATAGATATTTTACAAAACTTGTTATGAAGAGAGTTTATATGTTTGAACAATTTCTTCAGTGTTATCACCAAAGTGTACCTCCTTGCCTGACAAATTCAGTGATCCTTTAAGTGATCTAGTTGTGAAAAATTATTTTCTAATTTAAACCTCTTCTTTTTAGAATGTCTCGTAAAGCACATTTCTACACAATTGACTGATTAGGTTTCTTGCGCTTGCTTTTTGGAATGCGTGTGCGCACATGTGTGCCATCTCTTGAAGATGGCTTATCCCCATTATAAAGCTAGTAAATTGCCTGATATTCACAGCTATAAAACAAATGGTCAGCGAGATAAAACAGAGCTTTAGCATACAGGAGCAAACTTGATTTGTGAACAGAATTTTTTTTTCAAAATTTCAGATTGTTCCGTTATCAGCTGCAAAATTGCTTATAAATCACCAAAGTTGTTGTTTAAGGAATGCTGCATAAGCAGCTTCATTACAACAAGCTTGGACTTGGTCTTTTGTAGTGGCTTGGCCTCTCCCTCTCCATCCTGATGTGCTGCTTTTGTATGAGCTAGACCTAGTTCAAGTTCAGTTTTAGGTTGAATTTACAGGTCTGGTAGCTATATTATACCATTTTCCTTTATTTAATTTTTTTTACTTGATTTGATTGGAAAATTGAGGCAGAAAACCTATAGGGCCATCACTCCTGTTTAAGATGACTTTTTTAGATTATAGTTGCACCTCAACTGAACCACAGGTCAAAAGAACCCTAGAATGTTGATGATTTAGAAGCAGTTTTGAAGCCTACGATGAAACATGTCATATACAGCATCCAGCACACAAACTGTGTATCGGGTACTGTCAGTAGTTACAAAGGTCACTTTTGTTCTGAGCAGCTTGCTCTTAATGGTCATGTCCAAATAATCTATTTGGTTTGCACCTGTCTGCACTACAGGTGAGAGAACCATTGCAGGGACACTGCATAAAATGGTTAATTGTTTGTTTGACTTTGCAACAGTTTATTATGTTGAACATTGATTTTTCTGACAGCCCCTAGTTTGACTCTTCTAAAACAGTTCATCATACAACTGAACTCCTGAAGCACCTCTCCCATAGTGACTTGCACTTTTCACAAGATGTGGGAGATTTTATATGACCTCCATATGTGAAAAAGCTATATATGATGAGCTAAAAGAATGGATTGAGCCAGTCAAGGCTGGTGGTGCTGGTACTTTTGTATCTTTGTATACTCTTGGGGAGAAACCACTGTAGAGTGCACCAGTTCAGTTGGGCCTGGACTAAACACTTGCTCTGCTGTGGAAAGCTTGCTAGCCACATGGACACACAAAAGATACAGGGTTTGTCAACAGGCTCTTCTTACTGTGCCTTGGTGAAGGATCCTTTGGTTATCCCAAATTCTAGAAAGGAAGTAGGTGCTAACAGAGCACTGATCTTACATCCGTCCTTTGTATCAGGCTCTAGTTAGCAAAGCACCTGGTAAATGAGTAGATTCCTTGCCCCTCTGTGTCCCAACTTGAATGCTTAAAGGGAACTTTCTCCTCTTTCTTTCTAGCTCAATTTCTTCTCTTTCTGGCAACCTATTCCCCCCCCCCCCCGCCCCCATATGCATTCAAACACCTAGCTCTATTTATAGTTTTCCGGGGCAGTATGTGATTCTTGTCAGTTTTGTAGCTGCCTACAGGATTTAGAATCACAGCAATGAAACAATCTAGAGCCTTGTTAATTCATGCTACTTGGGGAATTATTTTTTTTTCCAAGTCTACTGGCAACATGATATAGGTTATTTGGAAGGCTTTCCTGGCAGTCATAGGGACACACAAGTTTGTCAAGAAGAGTGAGCCACTTCACTCTTTAAGCCAAACATCTCTGTGTTCAAGAGGAGTGAATCTTTGGCCTTTTGATTCTGTCATTTTAATTGTTGGGCTCTATTTTTGCCACACATCTAGAATGGTGCACTTGTGGATGTCAAACAAGTATAGTAGCTCTAATTATTTCAAATAATAGCTTCATACAGCACTTTTACATGTTGTGTACAAATGGCTTTGAGTAGGAAACCTCTGTTAGAAGTGGGGTTAAATGACTAAGGCATTGAAATTCCTGGAAAATTCCATTCAATATGTTTTCTCAAAGGAAACATATTATCTTACCCCCACCCCAGCACAGGATGACCCTTTTGTCAATTCGACTGCTCAGAGCAGTGAAATTGGCAAGTATGACAGCTCCCCACCATTGCAGAACATCCAGACTGACACTCTGCCACCTTAGCTTTGCCAGCAAAAGCCCTATGCTGCTTGTTTAAGTGGTGTTATTTTGTCAGCAAAGAGGGCAGTATAGTATGTACACGAGGACTGTTATGCTGACAGAAGCTGACTTTTGTCACCCAAACCTCCTAGTGTAGACAAGGTCTTATTTTACTGACTTTAATTTTTTGCATACTGGAGCCTGCTGTTTAAATTGTTTGTATATTGTTGAGATAACAGTTGTTAGTATCATTGTTATAAATGATGGTAAGGATTTGAAAATGTTTTGAGAAGTGCCACACCATATATAGTTGTTTGGGTGATTACTGGGAAGGTTTCTTATTCCTATATTGAGTCTTAGTTTCAACAACAAACAGAATTTAGTTAAAAAATGGAGATAAATTTCTGCTGTCTTTTGAACTATAGGCCTCTCAAAAGAAGTTTGCTTTCTTGTGTCTTCCTCTCTCCCCACTGCCCCTTACTTGAGGAAGTTGTCCTCGGATATTATTCTCCTTCTCCATGCTTTATCATCTTTCTTCACTCAGCCAAGAGGGGGAGTCTTGCAGTTAATCAGTTGTTGCTAATTCAGTTGCATATGAGTAATTGTGCTGTGTGATTTTCCTTTATATATAATAAAAAATATAGTTTTAAGAGGGACAGATTAAATTGGGAGAAGCAAGGAGAAAGAGAAATTGGAAGCTGAAGGTTTTAATTGTGCTGGGAATGAAAAGGCTCAAGAATATAACCTTCCTCTGTATCTTTCCTTAGCAAAAGCATAAGTTTGAACTCCTCTGCATGCCTTTAATTTTATTTTCATTAAAATCCTCCATCACAGCCTGCTGAGATCACAAAATTATTGTTCTGGCCAGGAGTATTTTATCTAGCTACAACTTTTTCTCTGTTTCTTAAATGGTTGCAGATATTGCCATGCAGTGATGGTAAAGCATATTGTTCTCCAGGTTTTAGCAACCAGGCATTGTCAGTAGCCTCAGCTTCTGCTGACCTATGTATTGGGCTCACAGACTGTTAGATTTTGCTCAAGTTACTGAAGAACATATCTCAAGATCACCAGGCTAGCTTAGCTAAGTTTGGATGTCAAAAGCTTTCTCCATGAGCAGTTGCTGAACAGTTTTAAATTATCAAAATATTTCAAAATTATATTGCTTTTGGAAAACTACCTGTACTGAGGGCCAAGTCCAGGCAGACTTGATTTTTTACCCCCAAGTAACTGAACCAGCTGGTTTGTGGGCGAGTCCTTGCAGATAGAATGTCACTTTGAATGTTAAAGATAAATTTGCTTTTTCTATTCCTTTTGTAGCCTCTTTTAGAAAACAAACTTAAGTCATTCAGTATTGGCAAAATGAGTGCTGCCAAGAGGACTTTAAGCAAGAAGGAACAAGAAGAGTTAAAAAAGAAGGTAATGGTAAATAGCAAAGATTTTTTTCTTGTTATACAGGTGACGTTATCTTGACATTAACTTATCCAAACAAAGAACTGCTAGTGAAAATAATAATGCTGTGAAACTTTCTTTGTAACACTTCAAAAATTTAAGTAAATAATACCTTTCGTAACTGTACTTGTTAATATCGTGGTAATTTTTAATATTTGCTGCCCACTGTAATGGGAGGCACAAAGACATGCCTTTGAAATGGTCAGAGAGCCAGGATGAAGCTAAATGAAACATCATATCTTGTGACTTTCCTGATGTTTTGGGTTATGACAGTCCGGTTACTGCTGTGGTGTTCAGTCTGTGAATTCAGCCCCTACCTTTGACCTACTACCACCTCAGATCACTTTCGTTTTTTGTGGTTTTATGTTGTTTGACTTTAATTGCTAATAAGAGACTCAGTGTTGCATTTTTTCATCTTATAAAATAGATTTTACTTTCAAATTAGAGATTTTTTTCTCTGAATTTTCAGTGGGATTTGACTTCCTAAAGACTCTCTTGAAAAAAAAAATCTCTGAATTGCTTTACATTAAGTGAGACAACAAAGTAATCACCCTAAATTTTATTAATTTGCCATTTGTGAAACACACCATTTAAATCTCATGCCATTATTAATTTAATCCACACACCCCTTTTGACTTGCATAGTATGCTCAGCACATTTCTTGCGAGACAGGCTAGAGCAGAGTCTGGTCTTCTAATGATGAACTATGTAGTATTTTTGTGTTTACCGTCTTCTTTTTAGCTCTGAAATTATTAATAATTTTAAAAAATCAACTCTGCATTTTTAAAATGAGTAATATTTGTCTGTACAGAGCTAGCTGTTTGTCTCTAGCTCTTAATATTCCCACACTTCTTCCCTAAAAAAGTGTAGTGTGAGCTCTAAAAAATAAAAAGGAAAGTCCATATGGCTGCTTAAGGCTATAAGTCTCAGGGATGCTGTTTGTAAAAATAGTAAACAGATTGACATTTGGTGTGTAGGAGGATGAGAAGGCAGCTGCAGAAATTTATGAAGAATTCCTTGCTGCCTTTGAAGGAAGTGATGGCAATAAAGTGAAAACATTTGTAAGAGGAGGAATTGTTAATGCAACTAAAGGTAAGGCTGAATATTTTATCCCCCACAACATCTGTGTAACTACAAAGAAAAGGCTAAGTTTGGATTTTATTTTATGTTAGATCTAATAAAGCATGGTGCTTTCCAAATTTTTTCATTGTGTTTTAGGAGATGTTTGCATAACTTGTTAGCATATTGGTAAATTATCATTTTTTATATTAAAAGGAAAGCATTCTTTTTTTAGCAGCTAAATTTATTTCATGCCTTTCCTGAATATTAAGTGTGATACTATTACAGCTTTTCATTTTGATTTATAAATAACTTAATTTTTAGATTGTGGGTTGAGTGGACAGAACTTCAGAAATAAATTTAAAAAAAACCTCTTTTTTAGCTTATTATGCAGTGACAGTTAATCAGATTCCTTTTTTAAAATCAGACGAACATGAAACAGACGAAAAACGAGGTAAAATCTACAAACCTTCATCACGATTTGCAGATCAAAAAAATCAGCAAAATCAGCCATCTTCTAATGAGAAGCCTCCATCCCTTCTAATGATAGAAACCAAAAAGCCTGTAAGTTGTTCTTTACAGCGTTTTTAGTACCTGTTTAATTCATCTTCAAAGTATTTATTCAGTTTAACTACGTAATCCTATGGGGTAGTTTTATCCCCATTTTTTATATTAGAGGAACCAAGACATGGATATTAAGTGACTTACCCAAACTGTATAGTAAGTCATTGTGGAGATTAGCATGCAAAGGTCTGCTAATCCTGTACTCAACCAGAATCCCATGATGTTCTAAAAATGGCACTCTGTCTTGATTTTGAGCAGAAGAAATATTGTACATGTTCTGGTATTCATTTTGATCAAGACAACTTTATCATGAGTTATTAAAAGAACGTTCCCAATCAGTACTGAAGCATATATACTTGGTAGCACCAACTATTGTGAAGCTTTCAAAACAGTTTTCATTTTAACCATCTGTTTTCAGATGTTTGTAACTTTAAGAAACTTTCACCTTTTGGACTGATCTACATTTTCCATGCTTGGTCTCTGTCTCAAGGTGAATTTTTTTGAAGCTTAAGCAAAATCCCTTCAGTTCTTTGAGTTATGATAAATAGCCTGCACCACTTGCAAGTCTTCTAAAATGAAGCACTTGCTTTCTCTTTCATTTTTCGCTTTTCTGTCAGTTTGCACGTATATTGTTAGTTCAGTTTGGTTTTGCTTATAAGAAAACTGAAATTAATTGCAAAAACTGTTAGGGGCACATTAAGACTGTGTGACTGAACACTCAAGTCAGAAAATGTGAAAGTAAGGTTTAACTCACGGGTCTCAAACTCAAATCACCACAAGAGCCATATGAGGACTAGCACATTAGCCTGAGGGCTGCATCACTGAACCCTTTTCATACGACGATATTGCAAATATCAGTAAAAATGTCATAGTGTGCTGCAGGAAATAGCTTTAGGGGCCATATGTTTGAAACCTCTGGTTTAACGTGTATCCTTAATACTGTTCCTGTGTCAGTTCACTATGATGAACTAATTAATCATGTGTCCTAAGCAGAATACTTTCTGTGATTTTTTTTTTTTTTTTTTTAGATGGACGTGAAGCCTCTATAGCATTGTGTGTTAATGTGGGAAAGTAACAAATGATATTAAAGTTATGCAAACCCATCCTAAATCTAAAATGTAGTTCAGTGGATTTAGAATAGTAGGATGGGATGCTAATGGACAACATGGTAAATAATTCAGTGTGTGTAAAGATTTTCAGTTACAGAAAAGAGCTTTTTAGTTGCACTTTTGGAGTACCTCAACTCATCTCACTGAGCCCTTCACTGTCATGTTTCTTTAAAAAATGTTGTCACTAACACTTACCAGAAAAGGGAAGCATATTACTCACTTTACCGTTACTCTGATGATTGAGATATTTGATTTGCTTGCCAACACCCCTACTGAAATAAACTCCCAAACCCCCCACACCTCAAAAAACTTAGTCTCTGCAATGAATGGGCTGTAGCATTTTTCCAAAGCTGTGATAAGTAACGCAACAAATATTTAGCAATTAGGGAAAAAACATACTTTTGTTTGTCAGGTAATTGGGAAAACATTTTCAGTTTAGTTACATGAAACCCATCTTAGAGAAGAAAAGAGGGGCTGCATTAATTAGATAAGGTATATATGTTAACATGTCATCTAAAGAAAACATGAAATTTTAGAATATCCATATGCTTAATGCAAGTCAGGTTTCTTTCTGGCACTCTTTCCTTGTAAGAGTAAAATCTCTTCAGAAATGTATCTACTGGTATATCCAAAGTGGAAGTGGGGGAAGGAACTATTGCTCAAGTACAGTGCTTACATATGGCTAGTCACATATTTCAGTATATGGTACTTAATAGAACATAGACTATAACCTGAGAAGTCTGAGTCACTAAGGATGTAATCAACTTTTGCAATAAAATGAGCGTTGACTGACAAAGTGCATTCTAACCTGTTAAATATTTATTTTAAGTTGTGATGATAATGTTTAAGAATAAGAACACAATCAAAAGCTACATTGTAATGTGTAAGCATGAAGACAGAGTTAAGGTTTACGTTCAACCTTAACTTTCGCATTTCCAGACTTTGTGTTCATAGGGCTCCGCCTTAATGTTTTTAAAGGTTGGATTTTTGTCTGCAATTTCAGTCATTTGGAAACCCATGGATGATATGGATTGGAAGAGATCTGAAATACAGGTCACATGAATGTTCCTTTGAGAATCCATTTCATTGTGTGTTCTTCTGAAATCTTGTCTGATATATCCTTTATTTTAGCCTTTGAAGAAGGGGGAGAAGGAAAAGAAAAAGAGCAATTTAGAACTTTTCAAAGAAGAACTAAAACAGTAAGTCTGGAATGCTGTCATAAATCAGAAAAAATGGCACAGATGTTTGAATTCTCCCCCTTTACAGAGCTCAGACCAGGGCAGAGATCATCACATCAGGATTTCAAACATTTGAGTGTAACTCCCAGCAAAGTGCATAGCATCTGCTAGCCCTTATCTTTGGGGGAAGTCAGATTTCACTGTTAGTAACCAAAGAATTTGGTTCTTCAGTTAATTTCTTTTAAGGGCCATGTATCACATGGATTTCATTGAGCAGTTGCGGACAGAAGCCAACAGGATTTGTTACCTTTAAACTTTTACAGTAACAGACAGTTCAAGGCGATAAGCAGTAAGCCTTTGACCCTTACTGACTTGCTAGAGTCAGTCTTTGTTCCACCTTAGGCAGAAATTCAGGAAAGGTTGTTAAGGCCTAAAGCATCTAAAATGTTAAAAGGTCTGTCTTGTCTTATTAAATTTTGTGGGATTATAATAGATTATTTTTATTAAAAAAAGAGAGACATGATGCTTGCTGCAAAGGGGAGGGGGGAATATGGGTGAAAAGTTTTGGGGTCTGCATCATACCTGGAATAAGGGTGAGGGGTTTGGGGCTTTGTCACGGGGGCGGGGGGGAGGTTAAGTGGTGTTCAGGTGGAGGGACACTCAAGAAGAATATGGGGGTGACTTGAAGATAAAGTGGATAGAGGGTAGAGGTACCTGTCCACCCACCATTCTCCCTTTCTTTGTGTGTACCAGGATTGGGGGGGGGCAGATCCTGAGCCCCTCTTCCTACCTCCATATATAATATGCCAGTGTCAGGGCACCTCCTGCCTCCTCATGGAAGCTGGAGTATTATGGGCCTTTCTTTTCTGGAGGCGTCTTCAGCCAACATCATCTGATAGGGAGAGAGGCTTTGGGTTGCCTGTCTGTGATTCAAGTTCTGGAGAGGGTTTACCTTTTGGTAAAGTCTATCTCTTTGCCACTCTGAGCTCCTCTCCCTACCCGCTTGGTGTGAGCTGACTTTTCGGCACGATGGCCCCTTTTACTGCCTCTTTCGTGACCCAGGACATGGGGAAGCCCTGCCCTTCTGGGTGAAGAGTTGAAACCCACCATATTGGGAGTGTACCCCGAGAACACATGGCTGACATGGGAATGAGTTGAGACTAGGCATGCTGGATGCGGATTTGAGGTCACCAGCATAGTGCAACATGGATGGAAACACTGCCATGAATGGTGCCTACGCATCTCAGAGATGTAGTTCAAGCAGTATTTATCTATGAGAACACTTCATTATGATGAAAGGATCACATCGCATCTCTCTGAACATCTTAGGCTTTCAGAATTTATCTTGCATGCAGAACTGCATGCAGCAAAGCAGCTGCTGTCCATCAGTTTCATAAATAGTGCAGTGGAGCTGCAGTTAGAAGTGAGAATATTTTTCTCTTTAAAGAAATGTTTTTTCTCAAAATCGGCATGAAATATGTGGATTTTCTGGAATGTTGCTGTTCCTGATGAGTGTGCAGGATGGGGCCAGTCATCCAAATTTGGGGTCATTGAGAAAAGGTATTTGAGGTACATCGCCCACCTACCCCCCTCATATTCTTTCTTCTTAAGTTTAGATTCCACCGACTTTTGTGGTGCAGATTCAACATCTGAAGTACTAGTGGTTTAATAGGCTTCGAAGGGAAAGGCAAGCTGGAAATGGTGATGGGGAGGGGATGTATGTTGTAAGGGTGAAGGGTGGGGGAGGAGAGAGACATGCTTAAAGTTACTGTAACCACAGTGTAATAGAATTGTAATGTTCTTGGGAAATAGACCATAACTGAGAGTCCTCTCACTGATTCTGTTAGCAACCACAAACGCAAAACATTTCAGAGCATAACCATTGCTTTCCTTCCATTGCAAGAGAGTGTTCTAGGTGGGGTGGACACAACACTTAGGAATCACATAGCAAATGGAGAACAGGGAGCTGGAGCTCAAAAATCCTGGGCCCTGTATTTATTTTGCCACTGTCTTGCTGGGTGAACATGGCCAAATCACAATACCTTTCTGTGCCTCAGTTTCCCCATCCTGCGAGGGGAATAATGTTTCCTGCCTTTAGATCTAGTGATAATCATATCTAAAAGCTAGATATAATTATCATTACTTGTCCATGGGTGATTAACATGTCATTAACTTCTTACTTGCATAGTAACTGCAACTTACATCTAGAATACTGTGTTCAGCTTTGGGCTCCCCACTACAAAAAGGACAGGGACATGCTAGAGAGAGTTCAGAGGAGGGCAACCAAAATGATCAAAGGGCTGGAGCACAAGCCCTATGAGGAAAGACTGAAAGCATTAGGCTTATTTAGTTTGCAGAAGAGAAGATTGAGGGGGGATTTGATAGCAACCTTCAACTACTTGAAGGGATGCTCTAAGGAAGACGGAGCTCGACTGTTCTCGGTAATAACAGGACAGAATGAGGAGCAATGGTCTCAAGTTGTGGTTAGGGAGGTTGAGGCTGAATATTAGAAAAATCTTTTTTACTAGGAGAGTGGTGAAGCCTTGGAATGAGCTGCCAAGGGAGGTGGCAAAATCTCCATTTCTGGAGGTGTTTAAGGCCCGGCTGGACAAAACCATGACTGGGATGGTTTAGTGGGAGTGGTCCTGCCTCTGGCAGGGGGTTGGACTAGATGACCTATGAGGTCCCTTCCAACCCTATGGTTCTATGATTCTATGATTCTTAAATGACAGGTAACTTTTAGCAACATTATTTCTCATTCTGTTTAAAAACACTGGACAATTAAATGCAGGAAAAGAAAAATAGTTAACCCAGAGGTAAAGTTGTCTGTTGATAGCTATCTTGTGCTCTTCCAGGGTGTTGAGTTCAGCAGAAAGTCCAACTAATGAAAACTGAGAAATAGTGATTTAAGGTACAAGGCCATGCAACCTTAACTTTGCCCTCGCTAAGCCATTTTCCAACAAGTCCATAACACTCTACTTTTGCTTGACACAGAATAATAGCTGGATCCTTGTATTTTACCTACTTCACAAAAAGAACACCACATCTAGATATTACAGCTTCTTCAACACCATTTGCTCGCCTTTTGCCGTTTGGGAAACATCTATCTAAGTTCCAAAGGAGTAGCTGTGTTCATCCAGTTCAGCAAAATGAACAAGAAGACCAGCAAATTTATTTATCACATAAGCTTTCTTGGGAGAAAAATCCCACTTTGTCAGACTCTTGAAGATGGCAGACTTACAGAAGAGGAGCAAAATAAGTGCAGGGTAATGTAAATCATAGCCTCGGTTCAGATGTTTACAGCAAATGAAAGCAGTTGCCTGGAGTCAAACAGTGTATGGCAGTTAGCGCAGGGGAGGGGGAAGGAAAGCAAAGTTACCTGTTATAATGGGAAAAATCCACAGGATCTGTTTAGCCCCAAGACTACAGTGCCAAATGTATATATGAATTCCAATTCTGCAGTTTTTCTTTGAATTCAGACGTAGATCTGATGCAGTCACCTTGGGGCTGAATAGAGACTATAGATCCCCCCCCCCCATTATGACAGGCAACTTTGCTTTCCTTCCCCCACTCTGATAATTGGTGTACTCCACTGTTTGAATCCAGACAACTGCTTCGATTTGCTGTAACTGTCTAACCTGAGCCTGTGATTTACACACCCTGCATTTATTTTGCTGCCCTTCTGTAAGTTTGCCATCTTCAACCATCTGACAAAGCAGGATTTCTCCCAAGAAGGCTCATGAGATAAATTTGTTAGTTTAAGTGCCACCAAATTCATCTAACACTGCTTTCACTTGTCATTCATTGGGCCAGAGCCACACTCATCTCTCACCTAACCGCTAACGGTCCCAAAGGCAAGAAATAACTGTGCCTCACTAGTGACACAACCCCACAACTCTGTGCTGAAATGAAGCATATTGGGTTTCCGACAGCACATATACACCTCTTTCCTTTGATCTGTGATATAGGATTTAGGAAAGGGGTTACATGTACCCTAAATGTCACAGCCCCCCGGATTATATAATATCACAATCACAGATTGTCTAAACCAGGGGTTGGCAACCCAAAAGAGCAGAAGAGCCATTTCCCACCACCCTCCCACCACAACCGCATGAGCCCAAGCCGGCCCAACAGCTGTGCCGTGGTCCCTAGTGCTGGCAGGGGGTGGTGGTGGTGCGTGTGGCCTCTCCCTCTGCACTGGCAGGGTGGGGCAGTGCTGCCTAGCCTACCCCCAGCCAGCCGCTCCCCCATGAGCAGCCAGCAGAGAGTTGCAACTTGTGGAGGCAGGGCCCTAGAATGGGCTGCTCTGTGGAGTTCAGGCTGCTTTGACCTGGCCACCCCAGGGCTGAAGGGGCCCAGTCCAGGGCCTGGGGGCAAGGCAGCCTTTGTCCAGACCATGAGTGGCCAGCTTGAAGCAGCCTGAACTCTGTGGAGCAAGCCATTCAAAGGCCCTGCCTCTGCAAGCTCCAGCTCTCTGCTGGCCGTGCCTGGGGAGGCAGCCAGCTGAGTGTAGGCGGGACAGTAGTACTCTACCACACCAGTGGAGGGAGGGAGCGCGTGCCTCCTGTACACCCCCTGCCATCGCTAGGGGCCGCGGTATGGCCGCTGGGCTGCATTTGGCTCATACAGTTGTGGTGGGACGGTGGGGGCCACCCCAGCACCCCTGATTTGGCAGCAGTGCTGGGGCCAGCTGGGAGTCCCTGGAGTACACCTGGCTCCCTGGAGGAGATTGCCAGGGAGCCACAGGTGGCTCACTGAGCCTGCTTTGCTGATCCCTGGTCTAAACTGTGCCAATTAATTGATCCACTGTATGGCTACACGTACACAGTGAGGCTCCTGCAGGTAAATCCCAGTGGCTGTTGTCAGCTGGAGGTGGGCAGAGTTAGGGTTGCAGGGGTTGTGCACCATAACTCTGTACATCCTATTTTTCACAAGTTTAAATTTAACTGAACTTGATGTTCTGGAAGGGCACAGCTTTTGTTGTTGCTCTATCATTGCCATTCAATTTTTGCTGATGTTCCTGCTGCTACTGCCACCTATGGGACTGAACTGATGATAGCAACAGTGGTAAATGTTCACCAAAAAAAAAAAAAAAAAAAATCTACTACAAGACTCAGCATTAGTTGGAGGTCTCTACTGAAGCATTCAGTAAAAGTAGTCAACAAATGTTTCTCTGTAGCTTTAAGTCATTAGAATGACAGGTGTTTGTCTGTCTGATTATGGCCTTTAAAATGGTACAATATTGTCTTCCAAGTTAGAAAAATTAGAAATGTAATACAGTTTAAAATGAGACCTAATTTTTGCAAAAGATGGTAAAAATGCAAAACTCTATAGGGAGAACCTAAATTGCACAGAATGTATGAAATATTTCCATGGACTAGCAATGAGTAATATTTGTTAAGGGTTTTTGGTTTTTTTGTGGATGATCCATTGTGATGGCATTTTGGATCAGTTAACTGCTCTTACAGTTTAAAGGGTGAGGGGAGGTTAGGGTTTGGATTGGATCAACCAGTGTTATGAGTTACATTATGAGTTAACATTACTGCAGAAAAAGCAAACACCATTCTGGGATATATTAACAGGAATATTATAAGGAACACATGAGAAATAATTCTTCTGCTCTACTCCACCCTGATTAGGCCTCAGCTGGAATAGTGTGTCCAGTTCTGGGTGCCTTTTTTCAGGAAAGATGGCACATTGGAGAAAGTCCAGAGAAGAGCAACAAGGATGATTAGAGGTCTGAAACACTTGACTTGTGAGGGAAGGTTGAAAGAGCTGGGTTTGTTTAGGTTGGAAGAGACGAGACTGAGACAGATCATGATGATAGTTGTCAAGTACCTAAAAGGTTGTCATGAAAAGGAGGGAGAAAAATTGTTCTCCATAGTTGTTGATGATAGGACAAGCAGCGATGGCCTTAAATTATGACAAGGGAGGTTTAGGTTGGCCATTAGGAAAAAATTCCGAACTGTCAGGTGATTAACCCCTGGAATAAATTGCCTGGGCAAGTTGTGGAATCTCCTTCACTGGAAGTTTTTAAGAGCAGGCCAGACAAACACCTGTCAGGGATGATTTAAGAGGATACTTAGTCCTGCCATGAGTGCAGGGGACTGGACTCGACTTTTGTGGTTCCTTCCAGTTTGTATGACTCTATAGTCTACTTTCCAGCTAGAAAAACTAAGACCAGGGCTTCCCCCATTTTACTTACATTTGAAAGAAGACCCTTAGTAATTTTATTTTTTTTTCCCCTTCTATTACTTGGAAGTCAGCCCCACTGAATGAGTTCTAGTTTTTAGCATGGTGGTGGTGCAAAGCAGCAAAGAGCCTTTTTCATTAAGTTAATTGAAGAGCAACAATCAGTCTATAGCAGGGGTGGCCAAACTTTTATGGAATTCAGGAGCCACACAAGTTCATTATTAAACCTTCAAGAGCTGCACTGAGGCATATAGCCGTATATGTTTACTTACTAAATTGATTTGCTGATGTTCTTCTATGAGCCACACTTTTTCCTTCCAGAGCCACATGTGGCTCCCGAGCTGCAGTTTGGCCACACCTGGTCTATAGTTTGGATGATTTTTTTTAAATGAATGGAATTGTCCTTTAAAAACTGCAGAAAGCTCTTTTATAACTGAGTGTAAAAGCAGTTGGAGAGAGTCTGAAAATAAGGTACAGTCTGCATCACAGATGATGAAATACCTGTGAACCATGATATTACACTTTTCATCTTGATGAGGTGGACTAGGTGAAAAAGACGCATGGGTATTAGAGGACTATTAATTGATATAGAGTCACTCGGTAATAAATACAGAAATAACCCTTGTTGATAGTGATCGAACTTTATTACTGCCTCATTACTAGTTGATGTATATGTAATGAATTGGTGGCCTTACTCTAACTGCTAAAATACAGATATCTACATTAAGAAAAATCACTACATTCAACAGCTACAGCAAAACTTCCAATGATTGAATATTAATTTGTATGACACTGATGTCCAGAAGCCCCAACTATGATTAGTGCTCAGTTGTTACACACTGTACAAATACGAGAACAGGTCCTACACCAAACAGATTTTACAGTCTAAATTTAGACAAGGCAGAGAAAAGAGAGGAGAGGAACCCTGTGCTTGATCTTGTAAATGGAAAAAATTTCTCACACCTATAGTTGGCTTGTTCAGGTTGGGGTTAAGGCGTAATAGTGTGGTGAAATGGAGAAGTTTACCCTTAGGACTGTTGTAGTGGTCCTATTTCTGTGGCTAAGTGGAAAACTTTAGACTGGTCCTGGCAATTTGATACTTTATACCAGCACGAACTTCATTTTAAAATGGTTACTAGCCAAATGTTGAAGATTGATATTTTGAAAGATATTACCAAAATCATTTTAGAAATCAGTAATATTGTCATTAATTGCTACCTGTATTTTGCATTTTTGTAGAATTCAAGAGGAGCGTGACGAAAGGCATAAAACAAAAGGTAGATTAAGTCGTTTTGAGCCACCTCAGTCAGATGCAGATGGCCAGCGCCGTTCCAGTAAGTAATCATTATTTTATTATGTTTGCTTGTTCTGTAAAATTTGTAGACTAAATATACATATTCTCTTTTTATTTAGTGGATGCTCCTTCAAGAAGAAACAGATCTTCTGGTGGTAATAGAGATTCTTTTTTCAATCAGTACCATATTGTGTTGCGTAAATTTATTGCTTTGTATTATAATCATCTTCTCTTCAATTTTAGTACTGGATGATTATGCACCAGGGTCACATGATGTTGGAGATCCAAGCACAACAAACTTGTACCTTGGAAATATCAATCCTCAGGTAATGTGGGATGTAGCCAAGTAAGTAAGATCAGCTGTTGCATTGGATCTGATTAAACTCTTTCCAGAGTTTTGTGTAGATTTTTATCTTGGTGAAATTTTGTTTTGTGGGGTCCAGTTGTAGTTAAACTGCACGCACGCATGCACGCACGCATTATGAAAAAGTTATGGCTCTGTAGAGACCCAGGTTTTGATGTTCAATTACTGGGGGGGGGTAAGGCATTCTTAATGGAAGTAGTTCAATCAAATCAAATCAAATCATAGGGTTGGAAGGGACCTCGTGAGATCATCGAGTCCAACCCCCCAGGCCTTGAACCCAGGACCTTCTGCATATTAAGCAGAGGTGCTAGCCACTACACTATTCGCAGGGCTTCTTCTATAGAATTCCTTGCTGGAAAAGATAGGCTGAGCTGAAGCCTGATTGGGGTTGGATCAGAATATGAGTGAGGTGTTCCCTTTTAAGAGAGCCATCTCCCTAGAATTGCACCCATAGACAGTACCCCCTTGTAAACTCCCAAACATCTACAGTGTCCTGTTTTTCCTGGAATCGAAAGAGAGAATATCATGCTACTTAAATACCAAGGCGATAGAGATGCCTTAGAAAAACTGTAACTAGATGCTAATTCTGGTTTCTTTCCTATAGATGAATGAAGAAATGTTATGTCAAGAATTTGGGCGCTTTGGACCATTAGCTAGTGTTAAAATTATGTGGCCAAGAACTGATGAGGAAAGAGCAAGAGAGAGGAACTGTGGCTTTGTTGCATTTATGAACAGGAGAGATGCTGAACGAGCATTAAAGAATTTAAATGGTAAACGGGGCTTTAAATTGTATCAAGTCACAAATTACTTTTCAGGGGGAAACAAAGTATAAGCTTAGCAAACTGTACCTTAGAGTTGAGTTCTTTCAAAATGAAATAATAGAAAGTACTGTGTGTCATAGAAAAGATGTGGAATCTTGCCTTTATTTTTACTTGCCAGTGCAGTTTGAAACAACGTTTAAAAATCAGTGACTGAGGTCTTACATTAGCTTCCTTTCCTCTGACAATAAAAAAAGGTTTTTCCGTTTGCACATGGTCAGAGGGATGCAACCATGTTATAGTTTGCGTGGATTGAGGCCAAGTCTACGTGTAAAACTTGTGCAGGTACTGTCTAGTAATACTGATTTGGGGTGTAATTTTTACATAATTTTGCAGAAGCCTCACTATGAATGCGTGTATAGTGGCAAAAAAAAGTATTTCAGCAGCTTGATAGCTTATTTCATTTTGGGGAAATAGAATAACTATAGCAGTGAAGACAAGTTCCAAAAGGGTGGCCCTGTTAGACTAGTTCAGCAAACAAACAAGGAGTCCTGTGGCACTTAAAAGACTAACAAATTTATTTATTGCATGAGCTTTTCATGGGAGAAAATTCCACTTTTTCATCTTCAAAATGTCTGACAAAGTGGGATTTTTTTTCCCAAGACAGCTCACGTGGCAGATAAATTTGGTAGTCTTTAAGCACCGCAGGACTCCTTGTTTGTATAGCGGTTCTGGTATGCTCTTGCTGCTATAAGCTAGGCTTGTCTGCATAGTACTGTTGTATTGGCAAACCTTTTCTAGTGCAGTGATTTCTTAAGCTTCTGCAGGTTGCGACACACTTGGTGGCATATCGCAACCCCTACAGGACACACCAACCCCCTCCCCCCACGCCAAATCCAGCCATCTCCCTGGTGCCTCGTAACACATCACTGTGTGGTGACACGGTAATGAGTCCCGACACAGTGGTTGAGAACCACTGGTCTTTAATGTAGCGTAGGCCCTAACATAACGCTGTACAAACTGTTTTATGGCTCATCAAGTTGATCTGAGTAATGGATTTTAATATAATGATGATAAAGTTTTAGTCTAGATGCACAAACCATGTGCTGTAATACTGGCAAGGTGTAAAGAGAAGAGCATGCCAAGTAAAGATGCAACATCATTATTGAAAGAAGTGGTACTTATTAAAGTACTGCTTTTATGTAAACGTTAGTGAGGGGAAAGGTCTCTCCGCAACTCACAGTTCCTATTTTTTTATTGTTGCCAGTTAGTGTGGTAGAGGAATACATTTTCACTTGGATTAGGAAAGGTATGATGACCAACTCCAAAATGGCTAGTTGTGATTTCAGTTTTGCCACTATGATTGCTAGTGTTTGCTTTGCAGTTGGAAGTTCTCAGAGAACATTTTGGCAGACCTTTTGAACAATGATGATGAAGTGATCATGCTGCAAAATGCGAGCTTATAATTTTTACTTGCATTCACTAAACCATTTATCTATGAATAAAACTTCAGGTTTTTTTAATATGTCAGTTACTTAATTATACAATTTGGATAAATATTTAACAATTTGTATTATCCTTGCCTTGTATACTTCCTGTTTTGAACAAGAGACTCGTACCTTTGCTATATTCTGCATGCATTCTATCTTTGACTTTCCCTCAGGAATATCTTTTAATTTAATGTTTAAACTCATTTCAGAATTTCCATGTGGAAAAACTTAGAATTTGGGAGCATGGTGTTTCTGAAGCTTTTACCACTCTGATACCATTTAGGGTTTAAACATAGTTAGCTCACACACTGCTGATCATGTTTCATTCAGTTTCACATGCATTGCATAACAGCATTCAGCTTTGGATCAGCCAGAATGATTGGCAGATGTAGTTAGACATAGTGAAATGTCATCATATTGTAGAACAGGGCTTGGAGACTAGAGTGGTAAGCTCCATTATATGTGCAAAGAACCTGTGTTTAGTCTGGTTTTGGTGGTTCTTTAAAAATTCAACAGTTACATGCACTGTATGGTCCCAAAGGCATAACTGGAAACAGTACAAAATCTGTTATGTAGTGGGCTTTCATTTCAGTATGATGTCACCAGCAGTCTTACCATCTGCATAAGTGTAATTAGATTAACCTTAATATAGACAGATACAGGCCTGAAAAGTGTAATAAAACATTGCAAACAGTGGCACAGTACCAATTTATAACTTTCATTTTTATTCATTATAATCTTTCACATTTTCAGGCAAGATGATTATGTCCTTTGAAATGAAGTTAGGCTGGGGTAAAGCTGTACCTATTCCACCACATCCAATATACATTCCGCCTTCCATGATGGAGCACACCCTCCCACCACCTCCATCAGGACTGCCTTTTAATGCTCAGCCTAGAGAGAGGTTGAAGAACCCTAATGCTCCAATGTTACCACCACCAAAAAACAAGGAGGATTTTGAGAAGGTAACTTAAAAACATACCGTGGGCCATATCTAATTGATAAATATTAAATCTGTCGTAGACTTTTTCAATGCCTTTATAGAATTGCATTGTTCAGTCTGTTTCTGGTGGCCCTTAACATCACAAACTGAGCTGTTCCCTGCCTTAGCCCAAGGGACCTTTTATCCTTGAGGCATTGTCCGAGTACGTTAGGCCATGGTATTGGGCCTTCTCTTATTTTTATTACTCTTTTAAAATCTGACCATCATTTTCCCCCTCCAAGCTCCCTGGTTTTTTGTCTCCTACGTCCCCCTTTTTGTAAGCTGCCAAATTTGCAGTATCTAAATTATTTCCTTTAAAGCAAATGCTACATTTGAAATCAGCTTAATTTTTTCACTAGAATGAGCTCATTTTAGTTCTTTTGTGTAGATGGCTACTAGTAAATTCAGACACTGAATCAGTATTTGAGGATAGTTGTGGAGTCAGTATATTTTCAGAGGTTTTTAGAACATTAGCCATGATGATAAAAATGATGGGTAAGTATTTTTTTAAAATACAAACCAATTTGATTTACATTTGTAAGAATTTGTTGATTCTTTGATGAATGACACTTAAAATGGTAGGTTTATTTTTAAAAGGCTGGGAACAGAGTAGAAAAATTAGTATGATTCAGGTCAAATAGTTGAGAATTGTTTCATAACTTAAAACTCCTTAATTATTCTCAGCATAGTACCTATTCCGTGCATTGGTGTGCATTCCAGCAGGAATGCTCTAATACTTTGCAGTTAGTGAACTTTTGTGATTCACTGAACCCAACCATCTGCCTTTTATGTAATTGCTTAGTTATAACTTCCCAGCAGTGATTGCCTGCAAATCTTGTGATAGATGTGTAGTGTTTTCAATGCATATGTATATTTTTGCTTGTTACTTGTTAACAATACTCACATATTCTATGTTTATTATCTGATGTGACTTCATATACAGACTCTGTCGCAAGCCATAGTCAAAGTGGTTATCCCAACAGAAAGGTACATGTTTTTCTTTATTATTACTGATCTAAATATAGAAAATATCCCCTTCGGAATTTTAAAGACAAATTGTGATGTTGAGGAAAAGATAATGGCTTGACTGAGCAATGGTTCTTTCATACTATTTATGATGCAAAATCATTTAGTTTTACAGCCTATATTTCGTGTTTAATATTTACCTCAGCAGTTCATTTGTGTGGAGGTGAACAGAATTATGATTCTCAGCTGCCAGACTTGACTACTAGGGTATAGTTTCAGGGTAATTTCATTCATTAGTCTGAGAAGTATTTAAGATTAGCAGTTTTGTAGGTCTTGCCGTTAACATCCGAATACTTCAGAGCTATAACATTTCTCTATCTGATGTGAAACTCCTTTTTTTATGATGATGATGATGATGATGAAGACAAAACTCACAACTCTCTGGTTCAGTTGACTCTATTAATTGAGCTTTAAGTTCTTTTTTAAATTTTGCCCACAACAGGTATGTAGTCCTGGGGAAAAGGTGGCTTTGTAATGCAAGGGCTATGTATATAATTTTAGCCTTACATTAGTGTAGTGGTAGAGGCATCTATGGAGGTTATACCCTTGCTCAGTTAAGCCAAAACCTTTTCCCAAACATAGGAACACAACACTTGTTTAAAAGTAAATAAGCGCAAAACAATACCAAATTCTCTTTGACATTGGCCTTGGTGAGCAACACCAGCTGAACTGTCTGCGGCAGCGGGGGACCAGGAAAACATCATGGGATGGATTGGGAAAGTATACAGTTTTTGACCAGACATTGGTACGATCGGCTCCAATAAATGTGGTTTTATTGTAACTGAAAGACTTTTTTGTTGGCCAACTTAAGATAATTGCCATTTTTAAATAATGCACTTTAAACTATCATCCTTTTGTACTACACTGTTTTTATTGTCATAAAATAGATAAAATAGCCCTCCTCTTTTTTTTTTTTTTTTTTTTTGTATAAAGGCTTTTTAAAAAAATAGGTTAAGGTAGTATTATAAACATATTTTCCAGTATGCACAAATGCAGTGGTAATGTTGCTAAATTTCAGGGTGGTGCAACTTTTGAATAGTGGTGTGGGATAGTTAAAGTGACCAGCAGGTGTTTCCCTGTAAAATCAGACTTAGAAAGATCTGTTGGCTAGTGAAGCAAGTGTTAAACTATGGAACGCTTGTAGTGTAAGTATCTTTCAAAGAAAACTATGCTCCTGTTTTTCATATTGCAGCATTTTGAAAGCTCACGTGGAAAGGAGTACTCATAACATATTAACTAAACTGTATTTGAAAATAACTTTAAATTCAATATTTGTTTGCTTCCTGCTTGGTAACTTCCTTGAAGTGACAGTAATATTACCACTAGTGTGGGGAAAAAACTATACAGTGTCCCAGTTGGTCAAACATTTAATTTATGTGACTAACTTCAGTGGGACCACTCGTGATTATAGTACCATGTATAAGTGTCTGCAAGATTAGGGTCCTAAAATTATAAAAGGCAGTTCCCTTCCTGTTCATTTGAACAAATATTTAATATTGCATATATTTTAGTTTAAATACTATAGATTTTCTGTTGTCTGTTCATAATTTTGCAAGAGGAACTGGTTTTAAAGTATTAGAAGTGATACAAACTTTTCAGAAGTGTGATGTGCTAAATCCTTTTGCATATAAAGTCTTAAAATTAAGACTATCTTTCTTAAAAATATGTTCTTGTTAAATCACAGAATAATGGATTTGTTGGGTTAACTTCCATAGCTGTATTATGCAGGAAGTTGGGCTGAATGATCACATTGGTCCCATCAGGCCTCTAAAGATCTATGATTTGATCAGCAATAGGAGGCTTGCAAAGTTAAATGTAATTTTATGCTGATATTTTCAAATACAGTTACTTTGCATATTATAAAAAACATTCTTCCTACTTGAACTTTCAGAACACTGCACTGAATAAAATAGCAGCAGAATTATTTTGAGTATATTCTCTGCAGAATGTTTCTAAGATTGTCAAATATATTAACATACAAAAGAACCCTGAGTTTTAGGTAGGGTTTAACTGAAGTACTGCTTTTAGTCTTTTATGTAGCATATGAAGGAAATGTAGTCCTAGCAATAATTAATGTATAATTCAGACCATTTGCCAATTTCTAAAGCTATAGGGGCAAATTTTATTTCTTTAGTCTTAAATTTATTTTTCATTACATTTTCTAGTTTTGTGGGGGGAAAATTGCCCAGTTATGAACTTTACGTCTGTGAGGGTTTTGAGCTATTACAATGGTAAAAAAATAAAATAGCCGTAACATAGTAATCATTATTAAGCACTTTGTTACATGGAGACACAAATGAAGTAATTCTGTATCTTGTTTTATGCACAGTTACCAAATTTTAAATGTAACACTTTCTGGGTTGTAACCTGTTTTGGGGGTCACTGAAAGGGAAATTGCCTGTGGTGTTCAAAGAGCCATTATCCCTTTGTTTTCTTTTAAATAACTCACATGAAGTAAAAATACAAACCAGCTAAACATATAGCTGCATCTGTTTTGCTTGCAACATATCCTGAAGATTTAAATTGTAAAGGTGTTTGTTGATATGTGTAGCCTATGAACTATATTTGAATACTTCAGGCCCTATTTCAAAATGTAAACCAGTTTCCATCCTACTGTAATAGTAATATAGCCAACAGGGCATTTAAAATAGTAAATATTTTTTATTGAAAATCCATTTCTACCCTCTTGTAGGAGTTATCTATCAGTCTTGTAAATGGGTCTATATTTTCAAATTAAAAAAAAAACACTTTTCAGATTTTTATCTGACAGATTCTTCTAATTGTGAATGTCTTAGGATATTGTGTGGAGCAAAATGGGGTCTGATTTTCTTTATAGGTTTTGGAATTATAATTTGGCTCATTGCATTTCATTTGCAACAAAATGAATGGAACATTGAATGATATATCTTGATAAATGATGTACAATTTGGTTTTAATGGCATACATGTTAAATACTGACCAAAAGGATGTTGGCTCCTTAATGGCCTAATTTTAATAAAATCTCCGTCCGGTGTGTGTCAGGAAATCTGATGCACAATTGTGCAACCTTTGGTACTTTTTCTTAGTCTGGAAGCTGGATGGAGTTTCTATTAAATAGGTTAAATTATAATTTGTATTAATTTTGGGCACAACTTGCAAGCAAAAGAACATGGCTGTTTTTTTCAGATGAATCAGCGGTAGATGAATTAGTTCAGGGATTACTTTTTATTGACTAACTTAGATGGCTTTTTGGTGTTCAGTTGCCCTTTTTTATAGTTAAGACCATTATGCTAGTTTTCATTAAGGCAAAGGCTAGTATTGACTAAGGTAGAAGATGACTTGCAAGCTAAGTTGTTGAAGTTTAGGGGTAAGAGCTTCACTTAGAAAATGCACACTCCACCTTTATCAGGCATCTTTTCATTTTAGTATGCCTGTGTTCTTGATGCACGGCTATATTGTTATTCCATATCACTTTATTTTTATACTATTTTTTTTAACAGTACAGCAAAATAATTTCCTGCACACAGTTGTAGTATCTTAGGTGGAGTGTAGTTTTATATAGTGTTAGGTCTGAATCCATTTTTCTTTAACTCTGTTGTTGTTGTAGGAATTTGCTCGCATTGATACATCGAATGATAGAGTTTGTGGTACGTGAGGGGCCTATGTTTGAAGCTATGATCATGAACCGAGAAATCAACAACCCAATGTTCAGGTGCTTATTTTTGTTTAATATGCAGTAATGTAGAATCTGTTTAAGTCATTGGTAATCATCTTTTTTAAAAAAAAACTGTAGTGGGAGATGCCTTCTGAGTGGATTTCTTGAATGTAAATAAGATAAATTTTGGAAATTCAGTGAGTTTTAGTAATTGTTCATTTACCTTGAATCAAGATAAAATGCTTTCAGAATTTTTTGTGAAATGAAATCTGCCCCCTTCTAATTTTGAAAAAAGTAGTTTTAAAATGATAAATTATAGATTTTTGTTAAAGAACAAAACATTGAGGTTTAATATTTTCAGCATGATTACATTTTGTAATTTTTTTAAAAGTTTGAAATTTTGCCAGTGTGTTTGAGTGAAATTTTAGTTTTGCCAAAAGGGCATTTTCCAGTAGTAAAATTTCAGTGAGCTCTAATGCTCATGCCATCAAGGCTATTGGTAGAGTCAAAATCTTACTATTAATCAACAGTAAAATCATCTTTCAAATGACGTGACTCTTGGTAGTCTGAAGAGTTTAATGTCAATGTTAAACATGCATTTTGCACTCTATTTACTTAATATAGTATATGAAAACCAGTCCTCTTAGGCCTCAGTCTGTTGACTTCAGTAAAAGTTGGGGCTCTTTACATCAGGGGTCTCAAACTCACATCACCATGAGGGCCGCATGAGGACTAGTAGGAGGCCACGTGGGGACTAGTACATTAGCCCAAGGGCCGCAACACTGAAACTTTTTCATAAAACAATATTGCAGATATTGGTAACAATAGTGTTGTTGCAGGCCGCAGGAAATAGCTTTAGGGGCCACATGTTTGAGACCCCTGCTTTACATTAACTTTGAACAGGAATTGACTGAAATCTCCCTGATAGAGCTGTTTGAAACTTGGGATTTCTGTTCCACAAGAAACTCTGGCATTTTGAAATTTTCTTTTGTCCTGAATCTGAATGAAATTTCAGAATTTTCCACAAAACGAAATTTAAGAAACTTCAGAAAAACCAAAACAACCTTATCTATTCATGATGATATATTATACAATCCTGAACAAAGCACTTTGACTTGCCAGATGTTAACACAGAATGTTTAGATTTTGCTGAATGAACATTTTCAAGTGGTCACACTGTTCAGTTAGAAGACTTTTGGTCAGCTCTTGTCCTTCATATATCATTTGAGTAACTATTCTGGAGAGTACCTATGTGGCTTCTATTGCAGTTTAGGAGCTGTGGTAGCTCTTCAAGCTGATGCGTCTCCCCTTTACAGTGGAACAAGTCACTTCATTTTTGTAGGACCAGCAGCTCTGCTACCAAAATCTTTGGTACTGAGGTACTGGAGCTCTAATGGAATTTCACTTTTCATCATGCTTTGTGCATGTCTCTCTTCGTTGGTTCCCCAAATTCACTGTGCAGGGGAAGCATTATACTTCTGTTCTTGGGTCCTTCTGTTGCCAGAATGAGACAAAAGGTGGGAGTTGCCTATTGATGCCTTTCATTTTCCTAAATAATGTTTCTTTTGAGTTGTGTTTCAAATATATACTTGTAGTAACATGATTTATTTTTTCCTCCCATCCATCTCCCCGGTTTAGGTTTTTGTTTGAAAACCAGACTCCAGCCCATGTGTATTACAGATGGAAGCTTTATTCAATTTTACAGGCAAGTAAAATGTTAGTGATAATTTACAATCTTGTACATGATAAAGTACAGGTACACTGAAATGTAATTGCTCTTTTTAGGGAGACGCTCCAACCAAGTGGAGGACAGAAGATTTTCGTATGTTCAAAAATGGATCATTTTGGAGACCACCACCATTAAATCCATACCTGCATGGGATGTCGGAAGAACAAGAGACTGAGGCGTTTGTAGAGGAGCCTAACAAGAAGGGTGCACTTAAGGAAGAGTAAGAACTTCTTTTGTAGATTTAAAGTTCTGATTTTTATAAAGATACATTGTACTGTCTTTCTTGCAAATTTGTTCCTTTAAAGTAGGATAATATGCCATCTATGACATCATTCTGGTTTGTTTTTTTTTTTGTTTTTTTTTTTTACTGTAATGTTAGGAACTGGAATGTTAGAAGTTTGGAACTCTTCTAGAAATATTTTTATAGTCATTATTTTAGTACAGTTAATGAATTTTTGTTGTGATTAATTTTTAGTTAACTTTTGCTTTTGATTTAGTTTTTGTTAGTTTGCTGACCTTGGCTTGAACAGCTTGAGAAGTGCTCAGACTAAGTCAGTGCAACCCCATATCTTAAATTATGGAGGTTGGGAAGATAATGTCAAAATATTAGTCTGTATTTTATCTTTGTCTGTTGGTAGGCGAATATAGTTTCAGAGTCTGGGCTGGCATGTTTTTGATACTTAGAGAAAATAAATAAGCAGGTAAAACATTAAGGAGTTGTGTGGCACTTTAAGACTAACAGATTTATTTTTTGCAGGAGCTTTCGTGGGAGAAGATCCCACTTCCTCAGATGCTTACTTTCTGTAAGTTCACCCATCTTCGAAGCATCTGAGGAAGTGGGATCTTCTCCCACGAAAGCTCCTGCAAAAAATAAATCTGTTAGTCTTAAAGTGCCACACAACTCCTTGTTGTTTTTTCAGTGGACTAGACTAACACGGCTATCCCTTTTAAAGTAGGTAAAACATTGCCTGCTTTGGATGTCTGAAAAGAGTTAAATGTGAATGTTGTCTGTTTGATCAAATTCTGGTGATAGAATGTGTAATCTTGACATTATTCTAATCTGATAGACTTCATTGTTAATAGTTGATTTATATCTACTGATTTCATTGACTAGCAATTAAATTCATTGACTGGAAATAGCTAATTGGCAGAGGGAAATGTAGTTCATGGGCCAAAACAAAGTTTTGTTCTCCTACTTCCTGTAACTGTGGTGACCGTTGTCACAACAGTAGTGCACAAAAGTGTTACAAAAGAATCCTTGTATCTGAACTTATTGAAAACAGCCATGTTTAACTTTACCTTAGCTGAAAGCAGAAGCTGAAAAATTAAATTATTCTCTCTAATCTTGTCTTTCATTTGGAAACAGATTCTAAGATTATACACATTGGAGAGTTCACAATAAGTGTTCTTGTACGTGATTCTTTTGTATTCAAAAGGCTCATAAAAGCTTGAAATTCACATGCCTGATAGTCTTCTCATGCAGCCATAAATTAGGAGTAACTATTGATGTAAATCACTTATGATACTATTATGAGATGAAAATAGATTTAACACTTATACATGTCTTCCATTTGCCAACATCTTTTCCCAGGGGTTGCTGAGAGCAACCCTGTGGGCTTCTGTTCTTTGTTCTTTCTTTTCACCAACATAAGGATTTCAGTGCATGTTGGTCTAGAAGTAGGGTATAATTTGCAATAGACTAGAGGACAGTTTCCACTAGTCAGTTTGTTTAATAGTGACTGGTTTGTCTTTTAATTTTGTGTGTAATTTGATTGGAGCTTACATACCTTCTCAATGAACATATAGATCATAGTAATTGAATATATACAACAGATTATAATAGTAGAGAGGTATTTTGACCCTAAACAAGTTGATCTCACTGAAAGATTAATTAGAAATTTTTTAGGCAGTGCTGTTATGTTATATGAAAACATGATAAATACTGTGTGAAATTTTAGACAGAGGGACAAACTAGAAGAAATCCTGCGTGGATTAACGCCTCGTAAGAACGATATTGGTGATGCAATGGTCTTCTGTCTTAATAATGCTGAAGCTGCTGAAGAAATTGTAGACTGCATTACTGAGTCATTGTCTATCCTGAAGACTCCTCTTCCTAAGAAGGTATAAAGAATTTCTTTAATCATACTGTATATAATTTGGGGTCCTTTCTCTATAATGTGTACGCACAGTTAAAGGTTTTGTTCTCCGTGTTAAAAATGATGCTGTTTTTGTATTAAAACCACTTTAAGGTTTGATTTTTCCATTCTTCTGAAAGGTGCTGTTTTATTGAAGCAAATTCGTATTCCTCTGTTGCCTAGTATTTTTTTCCATTTGAAACTTCTTAAGTTTTCCAGTCCTTCCAAATTAGCCTTTTATACATGGTGGGAGGTTGCTGTTTCACTGCCTGAGTAGAGTATTGAGTTTTCCTACGTATGGAAAGCAAATCAGTTCTAATTTTTACCTTGTAAGGTTGTACAGCGAATATATGTACTGAAGTTCTGATGTCTGGTCTCACTAGAAATGTATACAAACATAGGAAAGGATATTAGTTGCCTGCCAATATATGGTATTAAAGGGGAAAAAAGTCTGACATCAAGCTAGTTTAATTTAAAATGGCCAAATGTCTCTTACATTTATCCCAAGAAATCACAACCATATGACAATATAATTTGTTTTAAAAAGTTGATCTTAAGTTGGATGCTTTTTATTGCAGATTGCAAGATTATATTTGGTATCAGATGTGTTATACAACTCTTCAGCTAAAGTTGCCAATGCTTCGTATTATAGAAAATTGTAAGTATCAGGTTTTTTAAATTAATTATAGAAATAAATGAATGTAATCATCAAGCTTTAAAACTACATTTTCCCTTTGTATAAAAGGGGCAATACAATATTATATTGTAAATAGGCTGGGATAAACCTTCTTTACTTTGGTGGTTGGTATCACTATTGCTTTTTATCACGGTATATATAGGATGCTTCTGAAAAATGTAGTGCTCTTTTTGCTTGCTTTTTTCTCTCAGGGCTACCTCTTCATCTATGCATTTGACTTTCATTGGTTTGGATTTTAGAAGTGACCGTAAGATACTAATGCGCATTTGCAGCAATCAGGCTGCTGCCTTGAACTACAGTTTTCAGCGTGTGTTTTTTTTCTTACTTCCAATCCAGTTTTCCTTACCTAGTTTCTTAGTTTTCATTTTACTTCTGTCAGTCTTTTGTAACCTAGTTCATATCTGTGGATCTCATAGCATCAGGGATTAGAGTGATAGGAACATCTGCTCCTTTAAACATAGTTTTTCACCACAGTTTTTTATTTTGTTGTACTAAATTTACTTCCAACTGTATTGAACTCTTGGAATGAAAGAACAGCATCAACTTGAAATTAAATTAGTTAAAAAAAAAAGTTAGGAGTTTGATACATCCATCCCTAAGTTTCTTGATTTTTATTGTTTTACAATCACATTTCTTTCTCATGTTGTTGTATAAAAGGCCCATAACAATCAGGAGAAACACATTGTACAGGGAAATCAAGAAACTGACAGTATGTAAAGTGCTGTCAAATACACAAAGAATAGAACTAAGAGAATATAGAAGTATTTTTCCTCCAGTTTGTTCAGTTCCAATGTTAGTTTTCCCCTCCTCCAGTTCTGCAGTGAGTCAAGTAGGTGGCTTTTCATATTAATGTGGAGCCCCATTAAAGAATCAGAGCAGTTCATGTTACTTGTAACAATAGTAGAGCAAGTAAAGTTTGTATGTAGAAGTGTCTTAAAAGCTGAATTTGTTCTTTGAAAATCTGCAAGATAGATATAATACAGAATTTCACTCTCAGAATTTTCCAAGCCCTATAAGAGGTACAGTACAGAATTATGGTTGGGGATAGTGAACCAGCCTTTGTACTGCTTCTTCTGGGTGTTTTTGGAGGGCGTATAAATTTTAATAGCTTCCCAAGGCTTCATTATGGGCCACAACACTGGTCAGATTCTCTAAAACATTGTAGCCCTCCACTCAGCATGCCTGTTATGTGAAGTATGGGTGTCTTCCACAAAATTGTCACAGAAAGACTCCTTTCTGCCTTGATAGAGTGCTGCAGGGCCCCTCGCTGCCACTCCATCCTATTACATAGTGTAAATGGGTTGAAGCAGTGAGGAGTATTTCCCATATAATTCTGCTATTTGCTGAAGTAAATTTCACATAGTTGGTTTGTAGTTCAGGTAATGGCTGCAAATCCCAGTGATGAAGCCATAGCATATGCAAGGGTTAATTCCAGGTGCACTAAACTACAATCTTCATGTTATACTGTTTAACTTAAGAAATGTGCTTCATTCCAGTTTTGAAACAAAACTGTGTCAGATATTTTCTGATCTCAATGCTACCTACCGTACAATACAAGGCCATTTGCAGTCTGAAAATTTCAAGGTATGTGAATAAATTATTAATAGGACATACTGAGAAAGTGAATTGGTAATATACTTCTGCACAAGAGAATGTGTACATAACAACAAAAGTTGATAGTGTCATTTTGGATTTGCAGAATTCCATCTTTGTTTCTTCTATCAGAGAGATAGTAGCTTTGAATTTATGTTCAAATTGTGTCCGTATGCAAATGTTACTTTTAAAATGCTTAAAAGAAGAATAACAGCTCTTCTATTAGAAAGTATTCACCTGCGGGCAGAGATCAGTATAAATGAAGAGACTACAACACTTAATACATGAAATATGTAATCAAGTATATATTTATGGGATTGGAAAAGAAATGTAACATGAGAATAGATTTGTTCTATTAGCATCACTTTAGTTTTATGTATTTGAATTAGACCATGTACATTTCAGTGCAAGAAATCTTAATGTGGGAAGAAATTGCCAGGTTCAGAATGTACAATCTTATTTTCATACCTTTATGATTAAACCTGAATAGAAAATGGGCATTTGCTACTTTTCAGCTGAAAATATTTTTATTTATGTGTACAGAGAACACACTATTGTTTTCTACTGAAAATAGATATGTCAAAGGCATGTTTTAAAATTGATAGTTTTGTAGTGTGCTATAAACTTCTGATAATTTAAAAATACCTTTTATACAAATTACTAGCATTTTTGTATTTTTTAGCAACGGGTAATGACATGCTTCAGAGCATGGGAAGACTGGGCGATTTACCCAGAACCTTTTTTGATCAAACTTCAGAATATTTTCTTGGGGCTTGTAAATATTATAGAAGAAAAAGACACAGAGGTAAGTACATGGCTAAATTTAAAACTAAACCTTAATAATGATGCAGATATGGGGAAAGCAACCGGAAACACTGGCGAGGATTATTTTGGCACCCCTGATTGAGCAAGCAGAACTGCTGTTTATGACAGGTTTGAAATTTGTGGATTTTAATAAACTCTAAGTGGCTGTTGGATGCATATGTAGCAACTAAGAGAACATCTTTCCGTCTATGCTTCGGAAGATAAATGTTGACAGTTCCTTTCAGATATGGCTGTTGCTACCATAATTCTTTCCTTTGTCACTTTCAGACCAGACTGCCATAGTTTAGCATATCATGGGGTTACATCCTGAGACTATTTGGAAATTGAAGGTGGTGCAGAATGTGCCAGGCCATCTACTTTGTATTCTTAAGTACTTTGTAGAGCTGACTTCTGAACTTCCAGGTGGAATTTAAAGTATTGGTATTAACTTTTTAAAGTCTTAAATGGCCTGAGGCCTGGTTACATGAATCATCCTCTCCTTTCTGTTCCTCTGCCATAGTTTCACGGTTAGAATTAGTGGAGTTACTTGAGTATCTCAGATTAAATGAGGAAACTGTTAGTATGTCATTATGCAGCGTAGCCTCTGCAGTTTGCTTACCCCCTGCCTTAGTCTGTCAGAGCCAGGAATTGCTTTTGGTTTTTTGTTTTTTTGTTTTTTGTGGTTTGTTTTTTTTTGTTTTTTTGTTTTTTTTTTTTGTTTTTGGGGGGCGGTTCCTCCAGGAGAGGAAGTCAGAAGGATGTTCTTATGAGGTGCCTAGATGTATAATTACAGTGGGATTCATTGTCTGCTTCTAATTGTTAGAACATCCAGAGCATGGGTTGGGTGGTTACTGGTGTTTTTTATAACTAAATGTGTATCTTAAATGAGGAAGATCAAGTCACAGGAAGCTAGTAAAAAGTTATAGCATCAGAACAAGTCTTTGCATTGCAGCACTAACGAAATATAGTGTACAAAAGATGGTACTAACTGCAATGTGAACGGGAGATAGGGTTGTTCTTATTGTATTGTCAATGCAGCCAATACTGTCAAGAAAATATACAAGTCGAAAGGAAAGTGCTTGTACGTAATGGATTAGAAAGATTCTTTAGGAGTGGTTAATGATGTGAATATTGCTTTGTGTTGTATCCAAAGAAGGAAGCTGTTTGCCAGTTGCTCAGCTAAAAGCCTTTCAGGGAATCTTTACATGTCTGTTTGCAGTTGGTTCATCCTCTATTTTGTGTATTGTTTTCCTCCTTTCCTTTGGATATGGATATTGCAGGACTTAAGTAATATGTAGACAAATTCTAGTTTTGTATGAGATAATTGAACCACCTCTGTTGAAATTACAGAGCAATCTTGCTTATGTAGGAAGCAAATATTAATTTAGAGTAACATGCTAATGTATGTGCTACCAGGAATACTCCCCCCCACCCTTTAAGATGTATTTGAAACTGTAACTAGAAATATCAACATGAAAATAAATATACCTGAAATGAAGTAATAATTGAAATTCAAGTCAACAGTATAGATCACTCACAGGTTGTCCCTAGCTGAAGGCATTTGTTGTAATATATTTGCCTACAGGATGTACCAGATGATCTTGATGGTGCACCCATTGAGGAAGAGCTTGATGGTGCCCCACTGGAAGATGTTGATGGAATTCCTATTGATGCTGCACCCATTGATGATCTTGATGGAGTCCCTATTAAGTCACTCGATGATGATCTTGATGGTATACCTTGTAAGTTCAAATTTGTAATTTAGAATTCTAGGTTTCCTGTTGTAATGTATTTAATGCTGATATGGGAACTTGGCGTGAAAAAAATTAATAACCAAGTGCCTCCTTTGTAAACTTGAATTTCAAAATGAAATATGCCTAAAAATTGAGCAACAGCAAGCAATAAGGCGGAGTATGTAGCAGATAACATATTGAGTTGATGAGTCACTCTGTTTTCAATCTTGTGATGTAAATAAGAATGAATATATTGCTGTTCAGCTGTAATCTCTTGGGGCAGGGACCATGTCTTCATAAGTGTGTTAGTACAACACCTCCCATGACAGGGCCCTAATCTTGATCCTTTTGGATGTTAACAGTGATGTAAATAATAAATAAGATGGCATAAGGCACTTAAGTACTTTATTACACTGCAAATATTCTAATAAAAATAATTCAGAGTTTAAGAACTACTGAGAGAAATTTGAACGATTTTTTTTAAATATATTTTTTTCCCCTCAACAGTGGACACTTCTGAAGAGACTAAAAAGCATGAGCCCATATTCAAAGTTGCCCCTTCAAAATGGGAAGCAGTGGATGAATCGGAATTGGAAGCTCAGGGTTAGTTTAAAAATATGTTTAAAATTGAGGCACTATCGTAAGTAAATTTGGAAGCTTAATTTTTTTTATTTCATTATCACTTGACTGCTTTACTTGAACACTTCTAAGTAGGTTAGCTAAAACAATTAATTTAGTTTAAATAGTAATAAGGCAGTACTTTCAATGGTCTTCCTTCAGTTGTATTATTTTGAGAAGTAAATTCTCAAAATTCTTCTTCTCTGTTTTTCTTATTTAAGTAACACGTCAACTTTTAAATTACTCTTCCGGTGCATAACAAATAAACTTTTGGAAAACATTTAGTGATGTACTATATATCAGAAAACATTTAGTGTTATAGTACAGATTACGCATTCCCAAATATTTATTCTAGGGATAACATTTTTAAAAAACACCCAGGTACATTTTCAAAAGTAATGTAAGGTATTGGGCTCCCAAGTCCCATTTGATTGTTATTAATACTTAGACGTGCCTATATCACTTTTGAAAATGGAAATTAGACCCCAAAAAGTTATTCAGGTGCTTTTGAAAATTTTACCCTAAGTGATCAGTATGTTGTCATTAAACTAAAAAATCAGAAATATATTTAACTATTCTGATTAAGTGCAGTTTTGAGCAAAGGTGTAACTGATAGTCCAAGTAGGGATATTTGTAGCAAACACTGGGTTCTACAAAGTTTTACGTTTTGCATTTTATATTTGCATAAGATTGTCAAATTTCAAATGGAGTAATTTTATTTTTATAACTTATTTGTTTTTTCTTCCAGCTGTTACAACTTCTAAATGGGAGCTGTTTGACCAGCATGAGGAATCAGAAGAGGAAGAAAATCAAAAGTAAGGCTCTAGATGTGTTTAGTTTACTTGTGTAGGCTTCTTTCTGAAAGGTAGGGAATGTTTTGTAGAAGTCTAAGGCAAAAGTCCCTTTGACTTCAGTGGGTCCTGGATTTTCACCCAAGATGATGTAATAACTACCTTGATGTAAGATTACAAATTCTAAATCCTATCCAGGAATTTTTTGAAATTCAGACTGCATACAGATAAGTTTGATAAACCATTAGCCCCTCTGATTTAAGATTTTCCCAATGTGTTTGTAGATACAGTAGTTCGTTAGGTAATAGCGTCCCATATGACAGCTAAGTGTGAATGGCAAACTAGCAGTCTATTGATTTTTAGTGTAAAGATCCATTCCGAGTTGGGATTTTGATACGAAAGAAACGTCGTCGTCTTTATTGAAGAAAGGTTGTATTTGAAATATTTTCATTTACATAAACACCCGTGTCTGTTTTTTATTTTCAGATTTCTTTGAAAGCGATATTTAACATATAACTTGATGCAAAAATGCATATGTACATATAACTGTAACTGAGAAGGATCCTAGAACAGTCTCAAATTGTGTTAACTATCCATTCTGCCTGCCTTTAGACATGTCTTCTTTAGACGCTCCTTAATTCATAATACATGAAAAGCTACAACTTTCTTGTGTATCTGTGCTGAATCCTTCTACTATGTAGCCAATGTGTATGATGGTGTTAATCCCCAATCCAATACATTTATCTTTCCTGTTTATCTACCTCCCAGAATGTCCAGTAGTGGATTTGCTTCTATTCTATCTTTGAATAATTGTCATTTTTCACTAATGATTCAGGAAGTTTAGTACCTTCTCATAATCTCATAAAATGTACCCACCTTCATCCAGTGCTTTCATTACTCCTTTTGAAGGATTTGGACAAAGTAGCTGGCGTTTAGATACAATTGGTAGAATGTTTTTATGAAACATTTAAGCATAGCCTGTTTGGGATGCTAACAAAAGCCAGTTCCCAGACTCTTTCCAGTTCTGCTTCTCAAGCTCATTCACATAGGCCATTTCTACCCTTACAAAATGATGGTGACTTAACTTATGTTGACATACAACCACAGTTACAAAATTGTATATGCGTGCACACATTTGGCTCCTTATGTAATTGGTGTGCATTCTTGCCAGAAGTGCTTGTATAGATTGTGGGGCATTGTGGGATGGCTCTGAAAGGCCAGTAACAGTTAATGTAAGAAATGCAGTGTCTACCCTGACACTGTTGACCTGATTACATTAACTGTGACTCTCCACCAGTTTACTGAATTGAAATAGACACTTATAACAGAAGGAGCCAAAAGTGAAGACATTTGCCAAAAATGTTACAACAAAGCATTGTATTTTGACATAATTTTGTAGTGTAGGCAAAGTCAAAGTCTATGTCCCTGTGGTAATGGTTATGTACTTGAGTCAACAATATGTAGCTGTTTGCTTCCCCTGAGGTGGTGGAAGGTTGTGCGTGTGCATGTGCACACACATGGATTACTTTATAATTAAAAAAAGTCATTGAAAATCTTTGTATTTACCAGCCATTTCCACTAGCATTAGGCTCACGTGGCTCTTATAATCTCAGCTTGTTTGCGATAGACCTTTCTAAGAATAGATGTTTTTTCCCCAGTGAAGGAGAGTGCTTAAGGAACATCTCTGTATTGTCAGGATAGTGAATGCACAAGGTGGCTTGTTAAGTCTTTTCCATCTCTGATACTTGGTTCCTTTGGAAAAGCCATAATAAATACATGGGTTAAAATCCAAATTAAATTTGAAAAGAGACACACTGTGAAAACGTAGATATGAGCAAAGTTTTTAGCACTGGATGCCTTTCTGTCAACCTTTGCTATATTCTGATTTCTTCGGTTTTTCTCTGTAGTAGTGTACTATTGGCACTTTCTCAGAGGAAGTTGTGTTCAGTAATGCATTAATGTCAAATATCATGTGTCCAATACTGCCTGAGATTTGGCATGTGGGACTCCCATAGTTAGGTGATCCTGTCTAAAAATTCTTTTTCTACATGGAATCAAAAGAGCAGCAAGTAGCTGTCCCGTATATGTACTTCTCTGGATCCTGTTAGACCTCAAAACAAACAAGGAGTCCTGTGGCACTTTTAAAGCCTAATAAATGTATTTATTGTATGAGCTTTCGTGGGAGAAAATCCCACTTTGTCAGACACTTGAGAAGGGATTTTCTCCTGAAAGCTCATGCAGTAAATACATTTGTTAGTCTTTAAAAGTGCCACTAGAGTCCTTGTTTGTTTTGCTGAAGTAGACAGACATGGCTACTCCTTTGGAACTATTAGATCTCATGCAGTGTTAATAGTTCTTGAGCAGTCTCGGGTCTTTTGTTCTGTAAATAGTTTGAGAATATGAGTAATAATAATTATGGCATCTGACACTGCATTATGTGTTTAGCAACAGCACTCTAGTGGCCAGTTTGGGAGTACTGTTACAGAGTCTGATGCTTCTGATATCAGTTCCCAGGACTGAGTGAACAAATATAACAAAATAAAAATATTATGTTTTTATGGGACTAATTACATTTAAAGAGCATACATTGCATCACTTAGACTGATCCTGTGGGCCGCATGTGGCCCGTGAACCTCTTCTATCCAGCCTGTGACTGTGCTCCACTGGGCCACACTCGCCCTAACAGAGAGAAAGAGAGTGTGGTCTCAGATACCCTGTACTCCTCAGTGCCACAAGAGCGTCAGGTCTCACGACATCATGGAGCACTGGGTATGCGAGACTGCGCTCTGAGAGACCACATTTTCCCTAACTCAGTTAGAGAGAGAGAGAGAGAGAGAGAGAGAGAGAGAGAGAGACGGAGAGATCTCGGAGCACAGTTTCTCATACACAGCACTCGACGATGTCATGAGAGTTCTGTACTATTTTGATTTATAGTGTGTACAGTCCACCTGAAGTCTACGTAAGTCAAATCTGGCCCGCCATAGCAAACGAGTTTGATGCTCTGTTATAACTGGTGTTGTATCAGCATTCTTATTGTCAAAATTGTAGACCAAATGACTGAGTTCATAAGGTTTTTAAAATGATTTGTTGGGATGTGTTTATGTGTAGTATAAAATAACTGAAACCTAAATGTTAATGTTTTAATTAAAAAAAAAATTAGGGTAACTCCCTCTTGCTCCACGTCAATGCCTGATGCAGTACACCATTAATTGCAAGTTTAGGTTGATTAATTTAGAATTCTGCCGGGGCTAGACTGTAAGATGTACAGATATTTCAGTTAGTAAGATTTGTAATGTTCAAGCAAATTAGAGCCTCGGGTAGATATCCATATAACAAAAAAAATTCTGTGCTCTTGCCTTTTAAAGTCAGGAAGAGGAGAGTGAAGATGAGGAGGATACTCAGAGTTCTAAATCAGAAGAGCAGCATATGTACTCCAATCCTATCAAAGAAGAGATGCCTGAATCCAAGTCATCAATTAAGTACTCAGAAATGAGTGAAGAAAAGCGTGCCAAACTCCGAGAGATTGAGGTCAGTGTTGGTTTTTTAAATTGTTTTTTTATGAAAAATCGTTATTTTGAAATAAAGAATTCAAGTCCTGCAATGTGGCTTCTCCTAAGTTAATTCTAGTTTATTGAGTGTGTATATGCACTACGAATATCCATCCACAAAGATGCAGTAAAGAGTGAAAAATGGGGGCAAGTAGGGTCATATGAAATATAGCCCCAGTGTTGAGTTTGTTTTATTTTCCTTCCACACAACCACCAGCCTCAGCTTGCTCCCTGATTTTTTTTCTACACTTTCCCCTCTTCTAACAAATGAGAATAATTCTCAGGCCATTTGGGGACTGTTAAATCTTTGTGGCTCTGCCTCTAACTTCCCTGACTGGAAGTTTCTTCTCATTCCCTTTTTTCTTCCCATCTGTTATCATAGATAGAACACTAAGGCTAGAAGTTGTCCCTTCAGGTACCAGGGCCACAGTGCAAGGGGGACAGTAACCACCTAGGTGGTTGGGGAGTTAACTGACAGTCTTAAATTGGGAGGTAGTACTTGCTTCTTCTCTCTTCCTCTTCTACACATGGTTTCAAGAGCTTCTCCTGAAGTTACGGAGGGCAGATTCTGCAACCCTTCTTCTTCCACACACCTATGAGATTGATACGCTGAAGAACTAAAGGTCCTTACTTAGCGCAGGTTCAATCAGCAATAGGGGCTTTTGGTCTTATACAAAAATGCAAGAGCAAGCTTAAAACTGCACTGTTCTCTCCAATTTTTATTCAGTAAGAACTCTGTGAATTGGGCTGCAATGCTTTAGAAGCCAAGCTCTTAGACAATAAATAAATATTACAAGGCTATTAAGGTACTAATTGTAGATTCAGCATCTGCTGGTGAGAAAACATGATTTATGTTTTGTCAGTGTACTGTACCTGGAATTTTAACTGCCTACACATCACTACCAATGCACAATTTTTATATAAAACTGGTATATAAATATGTTCCCATAGTACTTTTAAAAGACATGAAAGAATAATATTTTGAGCATGCCAGTTCTTATTTTCCACAAATGAGTTTTGATATGCTCTCTTTAACAACTCAGGTTATCAAAATTAACAGGCCATAATTGTGTTGTCCTCTCCAGTACTTTAAAAATTCACATGTTAAGAAGCAGTTCTGATGAATGAAATCTAAATTGTTTGAAAATTTAAATAGAATTTATTTTTGATTCTACTGTTGGTGGCAATAATCTTGCAAAAAACAAAAAAAACAAAAAAAAACCCCAACCAACAACCCCCCTCCCCATGTAATGGTAGCATAATAAAAGTTTGTTTATAAGCTAATTTCCAATTTTCTATAATACTTTAAGGGACTCTGTGCGGTATGGATATTTTGTAATATACTGAGCATCCTCATGAATACTGACACAACCTTCAAACTGGCTTACTATTTCCCATAACATTTCTATATTGCTAGTGTTAGTCGTGTCTTCAGCAATGCACCAGTTTCAGCTAGCAAATGTAATTGAACAGTTTAAAAAATGGTCTCTTACTGTTTGTTCTTGGTTCTAAGCATACTGCCATTTGAATTTCAGACTTCTGGGTCATTAAACATCTTTATTTTTAATTCTTTAATTTTCATCTCAAAAATTGCCTAGTAAAACTTAGATTTTGAACTTTCTGCTTCAGGTCACCACTGATAGCAAAAAGCTCCTGAGCAAAAGTATACTAGGGCATATTTCTATTCTTTTTCCGTTTTAGTCTCAGAAATAAAGTTTGTAGCCTGACATGAAAATAGTCTTTACTGAAGAGCAAATCCACAACCAGATTTGGGGTGGGGGGGAACCCCCGTAATGGTTCTAAGCAGTTGTGCAGTCGTTTTCCTGGACCCTGCCTTTTGGCCAGTACTGTGGATATTTGTTTCAATATCTCTTTTCTAAGTTGCCCAGATTTAAGTTTTTGTCTCTGAATGAATTTTCCTTCTGTTGAATTGTTAAGTCTGATGATTTAAGAGGCATCTTCCCTATTTTAAACAAAACACTTTTTATTGCTGACAAGTTCCAAAGGGGTAGCTGTGTTAGTCTACTTCAGTAAAACAAACAAGGGGAGTCCATCTGATGAAATTTATTAGTCTTCGAAACTGCCACAGGACTCCCTGTTTACTTTTCATTGCTGAGACAATCGTTGTTCTTGATGCTGGTTAGAGTGTTACTGTTAGTCTTTGTTTTTCGGGGTGTTCCTCAAGCTACTTGCCATGAGGACTGGATCTATGTTTTGGGAGGAGGCGCTCTAAAGGAGAGGGAAATTTATACTTTATATAGGCCTGCTTTAGTGAGTATATTATTCTGATAGAACTGGCTCTTCTAAAGACATTTTTTCTGCAGAGTTTACAGGGGCACCTTTTGGTTATATGTTTATGGTGCTACCTTTTTTTTAAGGTACTGTGTTGTGTTTGTTTTTTTTTTTTCAGTCTTTTTATTTTTGTGATTGGCTTGCCTTCTTTGGGGAGTGCTGGAAAGTTACCGAGGCGGAAGCAAAGAGTAGCATGTAGAATGTGGGCTGCCTTTTGTCCCAGTCCAGTGCAGCTGACCTTACTAGCCCTAAGACCTTTGGCTTTCTTCCTGCCTGCTACTAGGGATCATAAAACCCAGAAGTAAGAATCCTGCAGAATATCTACACAAAAGCATTCACAAGGTGTTTCCTCCAAGTGCAAAGTGGCTGAGTTACTTTGCTCTAGAAACACTTACCTGTTCATTTTCTGACTCTAAGCTAACTCATGTTAACAGTTCTTGGCTTTAATAAATATATTTTTTAAAAAGTGGCTTTTTTAGTAAAAGTAAGTTTGACTTTAAGTGAGCCATGGAAACTGCAGCAAATGTTTAAAAGCACTGGAAGACGTAATGTAAATAGAGTGCACCTGTCAGGGTTGGGACAGGTAAATAAAAGTAGGAGGCATAGAGCATAGTCAGTTGGAAGAGAGCTTAATGATTCAGAGCTGCTTATGTGTAGAAACTGAATAGAGCTAAATGAAGGCTTAGAAAAAAGTGAGAAATTGGAGTAAAATTTTATGAATCTGTTTGATGGAAAGGCTGTGCAGAGGAAGAGTGGGAAGTTCCTCACAGGAACAATTCCAAAAACTACCTGGATACTACTATGACTTTGGGTGCAGGTGCTACCACAGGAAGGGCTACTGAGCTGAAGGTCACTGGTATAATGCAAACAAGGAGTCCTGTGGCACTTAAAGACTAACAAATTTATTTATTGCATGAGCTTTCATGGGAGAATATCCCATATTATCAGACATCATAAAAATAATCCTTCTTGAAAGTAAATTAGTTTACCCAAAGGTCCCAGAAGTGAAAGAATTTTTGGCTTGTCCATCATAATCACATGATTTCAGTTGAGTAGAATTTGGGGCTAAATGAAGAAACGCAGTTTCTAGGAAAACCTGCAAACAAGGTTGACACAGGATATGCAAGACACCCTCAGTAAACTTTCATTTGCAACTGATAAATAGCGTTTCAAGACAATTAAGATCAAATGATGGACCCAGATTGAACAGATAACTGAAAACAAATTTCAGTCTTTATCAGGTGTTTAAGTATGTAAACAGTTTAACGAGGTGAAGATCAAATGCACAATTTCACCACTTCAATATTTGTCTTCTCATATATCACACTCGTACCCTTAATATTGGGAGAACAAAATAAATAAATGATTTATATGAACAAAATTCATTTTCAGTCAGTTGCCTAAAATCTCTGGATAACTAAGTCCATTAAAAATGTATTTTAAATGGTGGTTATTAATTCTGCAGCTTAAAGTGATGAAATTTCAGGATGAGTTGGAGTCTGGAAAAAGACCCAAGAAACCAGGCCAGAGTTTTCAGGAACAGGTTGAACACTATAGAGATAAACTGCTCCAGAGGGTAAGAAATGCTCCTTTTATATTTTGTATTGATTTCAGATGTAGTGTTACATTATGGCAATGTATTAACCAATGCATGTTGTTGACATTCCATTGTATTGTTAAACGTATTTAGTTGACATTGCATTGTATTGTTAAACTACATATTTTTTCATTCCAGGTGTTTTCTCCAAAATGGATATATATATATTTTTTAACTTTTGTCAAAAATAACTGTTACTCAGTTCATTTGTGCTTTGATTCATTGTTATCAGAATGTGTTGGGAGGAAAACTCGTAACTGTTAAAGCTCTAACAGTAAATTATTTTGGGGGAAAAAAATGCATAGAAAAATAGTGCTGCCAAAAGTAGCTTTTAGCAAATCTGTTAAGCTTGAAATGGTCACTTATGGACCTTATTGAGTATATAAACAAGACAGACCGGTGTGCGTGGAAAAAAGGCTCTTCAGTTTACATGTGCAGGTGTTCTCCAGCTTTTTGATTGTTTTGTTGCTAAACTGAGCTAAATAAAAACTTTATTTTGTCAAATACTTCCAAATAGCAATGGAAAGAATGGCATTTTGTACACACATTACTCAAAACTTCTCTTGTCCTCTTAAACCTTAGTTTGTTCTGGATACTTCCAGCATGGTGGTGACACCCCCAAGTGAACCATTCTGAAACATAAGTGCTACTGTTAATCTGCTGTGGACCCCAGAATTAGATCAGAAGTGTTGTGGAAAGAATTTTTAAAAAGTATCCAAAAACAATATAAAAATTAGATTTTTCAAAATCACAGCATGCAAATGAAAAGTACGTTTAATCTGAGTTTCTCTGGTCTGGTGATATCTAGTAATGGTGGTTGCCAGGATGTGTGAACCAGCTCATGAGCATTAGTGTCAACCTCAGGGGAGATTGTGAAGAAGCAGGGTATGAACATCAAACAGGTTATGAGTTCTTACTTAGACTTTTATCTGGAGTTCACACATGATGCTTGATTGAAGCATAACATATGTGAGTTAGTCTTGGGTTCCAAAAAGTAAGAGAAGCCACTATAATGTGCAAGCTCTATGGGTATGTTTACTTAAGAACTAGACTCCTGCAGCTGACTTTGGCTTGTGGCTCTTGGGCACGGGGCTGTTGGATTGCAGTTTAGAATTCTGGGCTCAGGCTGGAGTGTGTGGACTCTAAGACCCTGTGATATGGAAGGGTGACAGAGTTTGGGTTCCTGCCCAAGCCTCGAAATCTACACTACAATGAAACAGGCTCATGCCTGAGCCCGAGTCAGTGGCTCTGTAGACTTACCATATGTGTCCTTTACAGCAAACCCAGGTCAAAACCCGGAGAGCTCTTTGCTTATGGTATGTTTAGAAGTTGTCTCACCTTAGAGTTCAAGAAGCATAGTGTTACAGATCCTCCCCTTCAAGGTGTAGTCTTATATTTTTAAATTTCCTTCTCCCAGAGTTCAAGCTGATGGGATGAGTCCACTTTCAACAAAGTCTTTGCTCCTTCATGTTTCACAATAGCTCATTTTGGTTTCAGTGGGCTTTCTTGCTGGGCAGAACCTAACACCACCTGTAAATCATTTTGACATTAATAAATACTCCTTTCCTGTTTGATGACTTACTCAATTAGAGACTTACAGTGCAAACACTTAATATAATACAGAATACCAGTGTTATAAATAAGATTAATTATGCAACATCCTACAAGCATTTTATAAAGTCTGAACACATCATTATAAATCTAATACCTGTTTAACAATACTAACACATAGGTGCACCAGACTGGTTTCTGTCTATGCATTTAATAGTGTTCAGTAAGGCTTGAGGCCTTGGCATGTGCTGGCACCTAGCCTGTCAGCATCACACTAGTGTTTGGGAATTATTGTTTCTGGAATGTTACTCTAAGGTCAGAAGGGACTGATACGATCCTCTAGTCTGACCTCCTGCACAGTGCAGGCCGCCGAACCTTACTCAACCATATAATTTGTTGGGCATTAACAAAAATTGCCATATATATTTATGCTTCTCTGCCTCTTTTTCTTTGGGGCATTCAAGACACAACTGTAAAGGTAGCTCACTTAAAACAGACCTTACAGTTCACCTTCAGGAAGGAAGCCTGTCAAAGTGCAGAATGTTGATCCATGTAGGAAAGTGATACATCTGGAGAATGATGTTAGCTGTTAGTGGCTTTTGTTTGAAATCATTAACATCTGATTTTTAAATGTGGGTGACATTTAAGGAGTCTTTCTTTCTCAGTCTTAGCTATAGCTGGAGACAGAAGTGGTGTATATCTTAAGTAGCAAGTGTAACATGTAGTAAAATGGAGTCATTTTAAAAAAATAAAATCACAATCTAGATAACATTGTCAGATGCTGTGTTTGGCAATGACATTGTGTTGATTGGTGCTCATTTTAGTGGTTTGTAATGTAAACCATTAGCTGGTTTTGTTCCTTTTTGATTTTCATTTAAGTTATAAATTGTAAATGAAGTAAACAAATGAATATTGAATATGGCGGTTACAAGCGACACTTTACAACAGTGATGCTAAGAGCAGCTTTCCTTCATTAATAAGTCTTATTTACGAAGAAGTCCTTTCTGGGTTTGCTGCAAAATAAACCTGGCAGTTCTTCAACAGTGTGGTGCATAGTTGTCTGATTTGCAGTTAGTACATTAAACTTGGAGATATTTGTCCTTTTCTGCCTATTTAACTTACAATAAATGGGCATTTCAAGGGTAAGTTGCCTCATAGCATGGCTGTCCATTTGAGAAAATAGCAATGCTTAGCTTTTTAACAGCTTCGTTGTTACTAAGTGTTCCAGGTCTGTCCAGCTGAACCTAGCCTGCTGTACTACCAGGTGTGCCAGGCAGTCCATTGGCTTCAGTGGAGTGGGAGTGTGTGACTGTAGTACAGCAAATGCAGTGGCCTGGCAGTGCAAGGTTAATGCTTTAAATGTGGCTGTTTCAAATTTAAAAGATATGACATTAGAAATAATATTGTTGTCTTGGTACTGACTGTAATGTAGAGCATAATCTTTCGGAGCTATTTAAGCACTGCTGTTATCATGGTTTCTCAAAAGCCAGTCTCTGTGTGTTCCTTGGCTACTTTATTAGCATCTATAATTATGGGGCACCATGCTAGTACTTAGCATAGTCCCAGCATCTGGAATGTTTCAGTCTTCTTTCATAATACATAGCATCTTCCTGACTGTAGAGAGTTTTGGAATAACAGAGATTGACATGCTGTTGAAGCCCACATTTTATCTTATCTTATGCTGAAACTCACTAACCATATAGTCCTGTCTCCTGTAATCAACTTCTTGCAGACAGGGAACACACAAGATCCAACAGGCAAAATTAAACTAAACATGCTTAGTCCTAACCTATGTTGTTTCCTTTTGTATTTCATTATTGGTGCATGTGAAAACATACTCTGTTGCAGGGCAGAGCAAAGACTGGTGGAATGTTTTAGCTTGATTTCAGTTTTCCACAGCATAAGGTGGTCTAGAGTTTCATTCTCAGGAGAGGGACCAGAATGTCTATGTTTAAATAGGTACACTGTTATTCCTGAAAATGGAAACTTAGAAAATCTAGGTGTTCAAATGTTTAAATTTTCCTCCCTCTGCCTTGTACCCCAAACTATAAGTAAAAGTAGATGTAAGATTTGGGGCCTTGGTGTAATCATTATTTCACCCTGCTCCCTAGATTTCAAATGTTGGTCCTGTCCCTCCACCATTTGAAACTTGTAACCCAGTAGTGGATACACTAGGTACTCTTTATCTGTATCATAGAACAAATCCTACCTAATCTGAACTTCTCAGTTGTTTTTAATAACTCAGGAAAAAGAAAAGGAGTTGGAAAGAGAACGAGAAAGAGACAAGAAAGACAAGGAAAAATCAGAATCCAGATCCAAAGATAAGAAGGAAAAAGAAGAATGTACACCAACAAGAAAAGAGAGGTGCAACTTTTATTCTAAGAGCACGTGGAAATAATTTGTTTAATAGCTTTGAAAACAATATTAGACTTGAAATTAAGTTGTCATAGTTGTTGCAAAAGGATTCAGCTATTTAAAATCTTAACCTGATTGTAGGCCACTAATTTAGAGGATTCTGAGTTTGATAGATTTTGTATTCCAATAGCGCCCAAACCACTCATCAAGTAATTTTCTGACGCTTTCGTTTCAGTCAACATGTGGGAAAAATTGGTAAAAACAGGTCCTTGGTGAAAACAATTCACTCTGATTAACTGTGATTTTAGGAATAAACTGTGAAATAACCCTTTGGTCAGAAAACTGGACCTAAAACTGAATTTCTTAGGAAAAGTAAATTGCTCTGATCTAAATATTCTTCATCTGACTATGAAAGCATAAGAAGTTTTAATTGTAAGTTGATTATAGATTGCATGTGGGCCCTCTACTGATGTGTGTGTTTAGCTGGTGTCTTGGCACTACTTCAGTAAGCACAGCTGCATTATTTGTAGCATGTCTTTTTCAAGAACTTGTAGTAATGTATTTAATTGCCAATTTGTCATTAACCCAAACAGGGAGAAGTCATAGGTCTTAGTTTGTGAACCAGATAAAAAGTCTAATCATTTACCGAACAGCTAGGAAGCTGCAATTAAAAAAAACCAAAGGAAAAAAAAAACCAAAACCAACCCCCACCCCCACCCAACAAACTATTCTATTTTTAAGGAATGAATGAAACTACATTTTAAATTGGTAACAAATTTATACAAAAGGAGGAGATTCCTTTATATAGGAGGGGGTGTGTGCATGCTTGTATGTAACATTTTTATTTTGCTTCTTTTATAAAGGAAAAGACGACACAGTACATCACCCAGTCCATCGCGCAGCAGTGGCAGTAGGCGAGCAAAATCCCCATCGCCAAAATCAGAGCGCTCAGAGCGATCTGAGAGGTCCCACAAAGAGAGCTCACGGTCCAGGTCATCTCACAAAGATTCTCCTAGAGATGTCAGTAAAAAAGCCAAAAGGTAAGTGGCGATCTTCCTTAAGTTATTCAAGGGTTGAGTGGGTAGTCGGTTTTCATTTTTTAGTCACCTGGCAATACACCTGGCATTGGTCACTGTCGGAAGACAGGATACTGGACTAGATGGTTCATTGGTTTGACCCAGTGTAGCTGTTCTTTTGGTGGAGAGCATTGGGTTAGAGGCATGAACAATCGATTCAAGGTTCTTCCTCTACTGCAGTGGTTCTCAACCACTGTTTTGGGAAGCATTACTGTGTCATCACACAGTTGTAAGAGTGTCATGAAGAGGAAGGAAGATGGTTGGTTGGATTTGGCCAGGGGGTGGGTGTGAGGGTCCTGTTGGGAGTGTCCTGTGTTTCGTGACCCACAAAAGGTTGAGAACCAGTGCTCTAATGCCAAACTGTGGAAGTATTCCCTCTGGTTCTGGACCTAAAGTAGGACCTCTGTTAATAAAGGAGTGGTATACGCAAAGACAGTTCATTCTCTTTGATGTCATGCATGTGTTTACTATCATGTTTGAGAAATGTAACTTAAGTGAAGATTCTCGCTGGGGAGAACACAGGTGTAGAAGCAAGTTTTTGGTGGTTTGTGGAAGAAATTTTAGCGGTGTAGTAAAAATGCAGAACTACTGTTGCCATTTTTATACTAGGGCTTCCAGTGTTGGGTAATTACTAAAATCTATGTTTCTATCTACAGCCTAACAGTACATGTCACCAAAAGAATAGTGTCTGGCTTTTCTGTGCCTGAAGTCAGCTATATTTCTCATTAATGTTTTTTGTGTCTTGTATTACTCTATTTGCATTCCAGAACTCAGGATTGCTCTGAAAATCTCTATGCATTTGTTGTAGTCATGTTGGTAATGTTAGCAATTGCATCTTTCTGCAGAGTTCATCCAGTGGTCATATAGCCTGACGAGGCATGCAATCAATGTAGATTAGATGAGATTAATCATGTGTATTAAGGGTGGACCAGATGGTGCAGTAGGTTTATTCATTATCCATTTGTTTGTAGACTCCTACGTTAGGTCACAACCTATCAACATGTTTGGTTAAATCCTAGATATTTTCTAGCATAGTATGGTTTAGCATAATCGCATGGAATAGAAATGAGCAAAGCTGGAATAAGTTGGTGTTAATGAAAAGGCCAAGGTGCATTTGCAGAACCATGGAGGGAGGCTTGGAGATTACTTGTCTCACTTCAATGACACTAGTCAGTGCTGTTTTTCTCATGATTTCTGAGCACTGAAACTGAGTCGGTCCACATATCATTTGAAATATAGGTACGTAATACGAGAGGAGAAATTGTACTTGCTGACTGATGTGCCTAGGTAACAAGTCATTAATTTCTATTTACAAATGACAGATACATTTGAACAGCCTGTATCTGAGCCACCATTATCTGGCTTTCTGTATCAACAGAAGCACAAGTGCGCACACAGGAAAATTGGGAGATTGACACATCAGCCCTGAGTGGTGACGGGCCTGGGGCTGATCCCCAGTGCCTCAGTGGTGCAGGGCTGTGGCATGTAAGTTAGGTGGGCCCACTATAGTGTGGGTCCCTGGGCAATTCCAACAACAAGGTTGAGAAACACTGTTGTAGATGGTTCCTGTAATGTTCGGGGTTACAGAATAAAGAGTGTAAAAGTGATTAATACCTCTATAGCTTATAAAAATGTTGGTTTTCTTGTTAATAAATGAACAAGGCATCATTTGTAATAATTATGGGTTTATATATTCTGTTAAGGAGATAAGAAGGGTGGTAGGTTTTTATGCTTTCCTGGGAGGGGTCAGCTAAAGCAACTCTGTCTTTGGCCATTGATTATCCGATCTAGCTCCGATCTCAATTAGATTGGATAAATGGAGTTCCACTGTATTTTAATCTAGAGTTGATCAAAGGAAAGAGCCATACAACTGCAGAAAAAGGCAAGATAGATATCTGTCAATATGTAATCAAACTTTATTTTTCAGGTCTCCATCTGGCTCAAGGACACCCAAAAGATCAAGAAGGTCACGATCCAGGTCCCCTAAAAAGTCAGGAAAAAAATCCAGGTCGCAGTCCCGTTCTCCACACAGATCTCACAAGAAGTCAAAGAAAAGCAAACACTGACAAAATTTTTTATGATGCTGTCACTTACTGGAAATGCAGTTTTGTTTTTGTGCCTGAACAGTCTGTTTAAAAAACAAAAGAAACAAACAAAAAAAAAAAAAGATAAAGAAAAAGGCATTCCTGAATTTTTTGTGAATGCATGTGTATACTCATGAGTAACTGCATCTGTAGACCTGTCATTGTTTTATATTGTACAAAATATCTCCATTGTGGCTATTTTCCCAAATGAAACATTTTTGTGTTTAGAGATTTCATCAGAAATGTGTGTATCTGATCTGCTGGCAGTAGTGAGATTTTTGTTTTAGAATGTTGTGACATAGCAAAAATAACACAAATGTTTCCCCCTTTTTGTAGCTTTGACAATTTGAATTAGATTTCAAATAAAATCTGAACAGAAATTTAAAATGTGGTTTTCTTGCCGCACTTACAACACAGATCTTTAAATGCATTCATAGTTTGTTTGGAAGTACTGTGTATTTCAGACATACTATGCTGTTTAAAAGTGTTCTTCAATGGAGTATACATCAGCTACTGTGGTCCTTACTTTGGTTAGTCTGCATATCAAAATAAAAGCACCGCTGAATCCAGCTAATGGGTTTTAATTTCCCATTGTCATACTTTAATATAGGAACATTTGACCAGTTTGGTGCCTACAGCTGGGCAAACTTAAGAGTTCCTGTGTTCCAGAGATGTTACCAGGTCTGGTGGTATTTCTCTATTTTTAGTATGAGGGCTATCTCTGAAAGCAAAGAGAATTTTAAGTGTAGGGGTTGTGTGCAATGATGCATCTGTAAGCCGCATTAGTGGCATGCTTTGGGAACAGTGACAGGAAAAAAGGCCATAGGCTGATTTTCCTCAAAATATACAATTAGTGATTACAACATACAGTACATTGTGACTTGTTTTTCTAAAGTAGATTTTTATTCCAAAAGCAGAGCTTTTTACATTGAATGGTTTTTATCAAATTTATTTCCCAATTGTGAAAACTGTTCAGCATACATTAACTTGTTTTTTATTTAACCACGTGTTGGAGCCAAGCAGCTGTAACCTTTTCTTCCTTGTAGATTTTCACCTACTTTACTCTGCTCTTTAGGTCTTGTTGCAACTGTAAGTCTCTTCAGCTTGGTCTGCAAAACTCAAAACTCTTTTTTTTTTACAGAAGAAAAAATGAGGAGAGTTCAATGTTAATACTTGGAGGTGTGGGTGGATTGTAATAAACATGTAAAATAAAAAGGGACCTGGAGTCCTGTGAACTGTTTTTGAAAACTCTACCTGTGCTCATCGCAGCCATGGAGTGCTTGATGATCCTCTTATTATGCTGGTGTACTTACGGCTGATAAAGTCTGAACTTTAAAAAGTGGGAAGATCTTGTATATTGTTTGTATGTCTGTGGTCAGCCTAAGATGAAGAAGACAATTGCAAATACAAGCTATAAAATACCTATATTAAAACCTTTGTATACGGCCATTAATCTTTCCTCCTCTCTTTCCATTTCAGTCTTTGAGGTGGCTAGGCCTATACAGCATGGCTAACAGAACTACTGTATTTTATAATAGCTTTTATCAGCACTTTTAATCCATAAATATTTTGTTTTTCCATTCACTTCTCTTTTTGTTCTGTTGAATCATTTTTCTGGCTTTGGAAAAACTGTTTAATAATAGACAGTCAAGCTGGTAAGAACCTGTAAACTAGATTCCAGTTCCTATTTTACTGTTGAACACATTTTACTACCTTTTCCTCTATTTTCTCCCTTCTATGCATTTTTGTGTATATCTTTCCTCGTCTGGCAAAATAATAGGAAAAAATATGGCCTTTTGACATAGAAAATGCTTTAACAAAAGAGTTAAGTAAGATGAGAGACTCCAATTTAAGCTAAGTAGAATAAAAATTTTCTCCACATTATCTCTCTCTTGACAGAATGATTGGATACAGCTTTCATCTGAAATTGTAACAAGTAAATTTTCTGATTATGTAAAGGAGAAATCTGTGTTTAAAATGTGTTGTGTGGATACATGATGTTAAGGATAGGTGGTCCTCACAATAATGGAGAAAAAAGGGTTCAGAAAGATCCCAAAATCTCTAGAGGGGTTGAGGGAAGCATACTCATGAAATATGCTTCACTTTTCCCTAGCCTTTGACTCACAGAAGCCCCCATGTACAGGACTAGGGGCTCCATGGGTTATTGGGTTCTGCTATAGTCAGGGAGACAAAAGTTTATTTGATTGTTTATCTTATGTCAGCAGTGGTTTGCATGTGTGGATGGAGGCTTTAGTGGTGGGGATTTGGAAAATGGCAGTTTGGTTCTCTTTCATGATACTCTGTGTTCAGAGGAATTGGGTTTTTCAGTGATCATATGATTATGAGGGAACTGAACACAGCAACCCCCTATCTTTCCTGTTGCATTGAACCCTCCGAGTTTGAGAAGAGATAAGTAGAGAAACTGGAGTCTCTGATTTTCCTGCAGAATATTCCCTGGGAGGTGAATACATGTCTCTGTGATTTGGTTTGTACAAAAGCAAGGAAGTTGAGTTTAACCTGCCATAGCATCCGCACTGGAGTCCCATTGTGGCTGCATAATGTCCCTGTTGCCTAAAACACTAGGTGGTGATGCTTCTTTAAACATTAGAACTTTTAATTATCCTTTAATCTGGCATGCACATACTCAAATTGGTGAAGTGCTTTCCCAGGGGAATGCTAAACTCAGCACAATATGCGCTGATTGGCCCTGCTAAAGAGAGGTCTCTAGGGAGAGCTTTTGGAATTTTGAGTAGCTACAAATTTATCCCTCTTTGTTTATGAACTAGTCTGGCCTTCTACAAATCGTGTTAGCCCCATTACAAGGTTTCTGAAACTTCTGATATATGGGTCACATTGAAAGGTAAGCCTTCTTTTTATAATTACATGTAACATTCTTGTGACAACTATCATGATTGCTTATGTAGAAAATCTGTATTAGGCAAGTTGTACTTTAACAGGTGGAAAAAGGAGAGAGAGCATCATAGGGCACTGAAATTATCTGCAGACCCTCAGCGTGGGCTTGTCAGATGACAGTTTGAAACCAGCTGGTTTATACAACTTCAGCCCAAGTTTTAGTCTAAGATGATTCGCTTTGGCCAAGTGCTTGTTTTGGACAGCATCAACCTGGTCTGTTGTTACCAATGCCTCCCTGCTGCGTTTTGTGTGTGTGTGTGGGGGGGGTTCACTGAAAGTCCAAGAAATCTTCACTGCATATCAACATGCTGGAGCTTCAGGCCATTACAAAGTATATCTCACTTTCTAGACTGTATCAGGCTGCATGTTTCCACACATTTATTGAGAATACCACTGTGATGTGTTATATGAACACACAAGAGGGAGTATAGTCCAATGTGTTCTGCCAGGTGATGATCAGGTTGTGGCAGTTCTGCATCTAGGAGAGCAGTATTTTGATAGTGAGCCACCTGTTACCAGTCTGGAATCATCTCGTGGATCATCTCAGCAGGAATTTTTACCTGAATCACAAGCGATCTTTGAAAACAAGTGTTCTCTGAGTCATCTTTTGCTCTGAAAGATGAAGAAATACCATTTGTTTTGCTCTCAGAGTGGGGTTTCAGTCTGGGCTTGCTCAGCTCTCTTGTACATTTCCCCACAATCTTGATCATTCCACAGGTCATCCTCAAGATGACAGCAGACTGGGCCAACCTCGTTTGTTGTGGTGGTGCTCATGTGGCCAAAGCATTGCTGGTTTTCTGATCTTCTCATGCTATCAATTCAGCCTCCCATACTAGTTCCTCTCAATCCCAATCCACTCACTATGAATTATGGCTGTACCTTGCAATGCTCAGCTCCTTGTCACTCCTGGCATGGCACTGTTTGGCTAAATGAGGTGGAAAGTATGGTGTTCGGCTGCCGTTCAATGGGTCTTCACAGTAGAAAGCCATCTACTATTTGAAGAAATGAAAGCGGTTTTTGGTGTAGTCCTTGGCCTGTGGAGTTCAACTAATGCTGGTTTCTGTCTGGCTTGGAGTTCCTGCTGTACCTTCAGTTGTAGAGACTTGTGCTTAGTTGATGGAAAAATGCACGTGGCAGTGATGGCAGCATTTAGTCCCCTCATGCAGAGAAGATCTGTCTTCTCTAATGCCATGGTATCAGGGTTTTTAAAGGGGATTCTTCATCTACATGGCATGATCCAAGAGTGGGTTCCTTTGTGAGACTTTAATTTGGTCCTAGCAATCTTATAGCCTCTAAGGACAGAAGGGAATCACTATGATCAGCTAGTCTGAGCTGCACAATGCAGGTCATAGAACCTCATCCACCTACTCCTGTAATAAAGGCCTCAATTCAAGATTTAAATCATCTTAATGGGATGCCTGTTCAAGCCTGTGGCATATTGTCCTGTTCTACTTTTATATCGGAAGGCTGTGTTCCCACTAGCGAGAACATACACAGAGCTTCCTTATACACAGTTTTCCAAAATCAAGTGATTTTACAATTGCACCCAAAATTTGTCTAATTTTTTTGTCTGTTTGATTTGAACTAAGCAGTATATTTACCTGTGCTCTCTCCTAAGCCACTTTCATGTCTGGAGGGGCAGTGTCTCCATACATTAGATGTCAAGCAATGCCTAGTCTTCTGTCTCCAGCTCACCTTCTGTGTCATATGCAGGTTGTATGAAGGGCAGGCAGTCCCTTCACAGCCTATTGCTAAATGGATAACAGCAAGACTGCATGTAAAATAGATTCAGCTACATCTCTTCAGTAGATGTGAGCTCATTCGATAAGAGTATTCTTGAGCGTTCTTCAGCGTTATTGAATGTATGCAAGGCTGCCACTTGGTCATTGACATACAAATTTATGAACCATTATTATGCCATTACCTAATCTTCGAGGGTGGATGCAGGCTTTGATAGGGTGCTCCAGCAGTCCTTGTTTAGGTAGACTCTGAGCCCTGCCTGCTGTGTGGGGACAATGCTTGTGAGTCACTTAAGTGGAATTCAGAGCTGCATCTACACGAAGAAAAACTGTTGCCCGCTGTAGCTGATTTGTCAGGATGTGATGCAGACATGCTGTAGCAACATTGGGGAGGAAGAGGTTAACACCATGATCAGTGAGTCCCAGGAGAGCCAATAGAAACAAAGTACAGGTTTTTTTTAATTGAAGCAGCAACCTTGTCTGTTCCTGTTTGGTGGCAGCAGAGCTCCTGGAAGGATCAGGAGGCCAGAAAGATAGGCCTGAAGGGTCTAGTGACAGCCTTGCCTAAAATGGGCTCAATTCTGTAACTGACCAGCCATGAGTAGAACAGGCATGTTCAGCTAGACACAGTCAGGGTATTTCTTTGGTTTGGTTCATTTTTGGATTCCTCTGTGCTGAGCACGTGCACCCCCTCCCACTATCCTGTAACTACCTAGGTTAAATCCCAGAGAAACAACTTTCCATGTTCCTTAGCTGTTCGTTTTTAAGTAAAAAATTTACCTTTTTAAAATGAGCTCTGGTTCTGCATCCTAAAAGGCAAGAGGTTTTGTGTGCATGCTCCTCGGACTGCACAGCCAGCTCCTAAAGGGATTCTGCCCCACTTTCAGTTGATATCACAGCTTTGGGGTTCAGTTCTGAGGGAGGAAGAAAAGCGATTGAGGGCACCTTGCAGGAAGGAATTCCCAAGTGCACCCTCCTGAGTTTTCAAGAGGTTTTTGCATTTGAGTGGTGGCGGCAATACCACTCCAAGGCCAGGGAACTGGTAGCCTTGGAGAGTTTAAGAAGGCTTTAGGGCCAGTGGGATTTAAAGCCTTTTGCAGGCCCCCACCTTCTGCATTCAAGATGATAGTGGGGAAACAGCCCTACACACACATTCCATAACCCATTTTCCATCCCCTCTTGCATTAGTGTCTCATTTCCGGGTGTTAGCACAAAGAATTTGCAGGAGGAGTCAATGCAGCACTCTTTTATATAGCAAGGGGAGGCAGAACAGCCATGAGGTGTAAGTGTTGCCCCTCTATGGATAATGCAAGGCAAAATTCTCCAGTTTTGGCATTTGGGGCATGCAAGCATCTGAGGGGCCTAAGTGGAATATGTGGTTCATCACATCACAAGAACCACACTAACAGCAAGTAACAGTTTCATTTGAACCCTGGTCTTCCACAGACTGGCAGAATATTCTAGTTACTCGACTATTGGATAAATGGGAAGTGAGGGATGATGCACCATCTGGCTGTATTTTGTGAGAGACCTAATCTAATAGATTTGCTGTAAGGTGGCCTAGCATATCCACTGGATCAGGCCCTGCAGGCAAGGAAGACCTTAGCTTGTGATTCCTGCTGGGGCTTAGGTGTGAGTTAGATGCTGAGCTGCTCAGTGGTATCAGGACTGAGGTGAGCTCTTGCATAGCCACCAGGAGCAATGGAGATACCAAGGGATTTTAGAAGCCTACTGGGTGAGGCAGTGACTGAACAGGGTATTTTGAGGGTCTAATATTTTGGACTTGGGTGGCAGCTAGGAATCTAAGCCTGTCTTATGAATTTAGCTCTTTTGACTATTCGCTGTGCAATTAATGTTTAGCTGTATGTCTGATTGCAAGCCTAAACTTTTATAAACAAGAATGCTATGAAGACTAATACATTTCCACTTTATACTTTGGACAAAATCATTTGTGAACCTTTGGGGATTAACAGTTTTTTTTTTTTTTTTTTAAAGAACACCCAGTAGCTATGTGGAATACATCTCTAATAATGATCATCCTGCTGCCATACTACAGAGTCACCACTTCCATTCCTAAATACCTTGACAAATCACCTTTTGTATTAATCCAGAGATTTAACACAAGGGGGCTCTCTAAAGTCCTGGCTCCCAGCATTTTGTGTTCTTGTGGTGGTTCTGCATTTATACCTCTATGCTATTTCAGTGTTTTGGTTTGTTTGTTTGTTTGTTTGTTTTATTTATTTAATTTTGTTAGCTTGTTTTGCATTGACATTGTTTCATTTGGTACAGACAATCCCTGCAGGGTTACATTGATAGGCTTGTTCTGATTATTACATTTAATTTTAATATATCCCCATCCAAAACAGTAACTTGACCTTCAAAACTAATGTTAGCCCTAGCAGCTTTCTTTCAAACGTCTAAATCCTGCAAATCTTGGGTATGGAGGAAACATTTTCCAAAGTACGTTCAGGATTTAATTCTGCCAATATTTTTTCTTACTCTTCCCTTTTCTAAAATTTAAAGCTTAGAAGAGGCAGGGACGAGGACATGTTTTTTTAGTTTGACTTTTTTTAATTTTAATTTATGGGTTAATACAAATATTACTTACAGCCTGGGATGACTTTCAAACTTGGGTTAGCTCTATTTAACACATTCTTTAGCCAGTTCTTAAAAAGCTGAAACCACAGCTAAATACATTGTATTTAAACTTATAATTGATATGCATGTTTGAAACAACAAGCAGTTGTGTGGCACTTTAAGACTAACAGATTTATTTTTTGCATGAGCTTTCGTGGGAGAAGATCCCACTTCCTCAGATGCTTCGAAGATGGGTGAACTTAAGGAAAGGAATGAAACTAAATGCAAGGGGGTGTAAAACATAGAATCAGGTCATAAAGTAACAGCAAATCAGAGCAGTTTACAGGCTCAAACCATGGGAAGCCTGAAGTCAGATTACCCTTTGTAATGGGAAAAGAACCCATAGTCTCGACTGAATCCTGCTTTCACAGAATTTAGCTTGCATATTAATTCGAGTTCAGCTGTTTCTCTTTGGAGTCTTGATGTCCCAGGTACATCTCTAACGACAGTCGTTAACAAATCCATCATCGAGTGATTAGAAAGATGGAAGTGCTCAGCAACTGGTTTCTTTGTTCTTTGATTTCTGATATCAGCTCTGTGCTCATTCAGTCTCTTACCGAGCGATCGTCCTGTTTGTCCAATATATAAGGTGTTGGGGCATTTCTTGCACATGATGGCATAGACCACATTAGTAGATGAGCAGGTAAATGAGCCTTTGATGGAGTAGCAGGCTTGATTAGGACCTATGATGGTGTCTGTTGTGTAGATATGTGGGCAGACTTGGCAGCGTGGTTTTTTGCAGGGGTGTGTGCCTGCTTCAATGTTCTTGTTGTTAGATCTGTAGTTGCTGGTGAGTATCTGTTTAAGATTAGGGGGCTGCCTATAAGCAAGGAGTGGTCTGTCTCCTAATGCTTGAGAGAGAGAGGGATCATCTTTTAGAATAGGCTGTAGGTCCTTAATGATCTTTTGCAGAGGTCTGACTTGAGGATTGTATGTGGTGACTAGTGGTGTTCTGTTGCTTTCTTTCTTGGGTCTCTCCTGTAGTAGATGACTTCGGGGAACCTGTCTAGCTCTGTCAATGGGTTCTTTTCACATTACAAAGGTTAATTTGACTTCAGGCTTCCCATTCTTTAAGCCTGTAAACTGCTCTGATTTGCTGTTACTTTATGACCTGATTCTATGTTTTACACCCCCTTGCATTTAGTTTCATTCCTTTCTGTAAGTTCACCCATCTTCGAAGCATCTGAGGAAGTGGGATCTTCTCCCACGAAAGCTCATGCAAAAAATAAATCTGTTAGTCTTAAAGTGCCACACAACTGCTGGTTGTTTTTTTACTGGACTAGACTAACATGGCTATCCCTTTGGAAACTGACAAGATGTTTGAAACAGTCAAGCTATGGTGCAGCAAAGTTGAAAGTTTATAGTTGGGAAAGTCCAGTCTCCTTCATGTTAATGTGTCACTAATAGTCAACCAATTTTTCAAGGAAATCTTTGCATATTATGAAGAAAATATTGCCACAGGTCTGACATTCATGTGGGGAAAACTTGTATTTCTGCATTCATTCAGTGGTTTCTAACAGCCCAGATAAAAACCATGAATCTTAAATACCTAACCCACTCTGAGCAACTTCAGTTAATTCTTTATAATTTCTTGTATTTCTCTGTCCATCAGACACAGAAACTTTGGGTGGGGCAGGGTTAAAAGTTTACATCAGCTGAAGACTGCGCATAATCGATTATCTTATATTTTGTAGCCACATTTAGGTCCCAGTCTTGCAATTGGTGTCACATAATGGGACTGCTTGCAGGATCAGGGCCATAGTTTCTATTTTACTGCTGTGGTTCTACATTGAATGCCAGTGTGAATGGATCATCTGCCACTGATCATCCTTCCCATAGTTGTGTTCTTAGTTCAAGATTAATGAACTAAAATTATTTAATTTCAGCTTGTTTCTGCCAGGCATTTATGCTGAGCATTAATGTTTGTTCTCAATTTGTTTATATCTGCTTCCCAGAATGTTAGTCTTGTCATGTGTTACTATGAAAGTCCAGCAAGACAGCAAACTGTTTGCAGTTGAGGCTAACAGCCGCGAAACCAGACAAGGTGAGAATTTGCTGCAACTCTTTATCAAGCTGTTGTTTAATGTTTGTATTAGGAGAATTCCAAATTTAAATACACTTTCACTACAAAAGTCATTGAGTTTATTATGGAGATATAACTCTGAGCTCATTTCCAGAGCTACCTTCTCAAATGAGGCTGCTTAGGTTTTCTATATTGAATAGCTACTATTACAACTGTTCAAAAACCATTTGAAACTCCCCTTTGTTCTTGTTATTGGATGAGTTTATTCCAACATCTATAGTTTACAGTTAATGCAAACTGCTAAACAAATTGTTTCCTCTTTGAACTAGTCAATTTCATTTTAGTGCTATAACTAAAACGCTAATGAATTTCACCCTCCTGTCATAGGACCCCAGAAATCTCCCTATCACAAACAAATGCGTTTTGTTGTTTTTTTACCTGTTTGCATCACACTGCCTTCATAAGCCTGTTACATTAATTACATCTCACTAAGGCTAGTCTTGTGTTGGGATGCTTTACTGTTTAACTTTGTCATAAACTGGAAAATTTTGTAGTCATTTCAAGGGGAAATAATAGTTTCACAATAGCACTCAGTCACATTTGTTTTATAAGTTTTACCCTTAATGCAGAACATTTTCCAAATGGCATTATGAGAATAAAATTATTAGTTCATCAGTGTTCAGTTAAGTAATATTTTTATTTGTAACGGTTTCTCTTTGGTGCTTTAGCTCATATCTGTATTATACTCAATAAAATTTCCATTGTTTGACTGTGGTTCTGCATGTTCTACTGTGTCATTCACCTGTACAAGATTATATGGTTGCTTTTGTTCTTCTCCCACCTACCCCACTAGTCCCACCAATGTCTTTTATTTCTTAGAAACTCATCAATGAGCCATGCATAAGGTTGTCACACTTTAGTTACCTGTATGCCTTGTCTGGGACAAATATGCCTCTCTCCTGCCTATTGCTTAGCTATCAAGGCAACAGGTAGCTTTTAAATATCTAGGGCAGTTGTAGAGGATATTTCTGCTCTTTCTTGAGGTTGGGAAACTGCTCATATCTATAACCCATCAGAGATTCTTGGTCATACTCCACAAGACCTTGTGTCCTTATGGGCCTGGTGTCAAACACGTCTTGAACCCACCCCATAGGCCCTGATGACTGTATGTTGGACACCAAGGCTGGGCTGTTGACAAAGTCTGAGCTACCCACCAACAGTGCTCAGAATACTTTTGGAGATTACATGACAGGACAGCACTCTTCTCTGTAAACCTGTGTAATTCAATAGCTATAAAATGTCTTCCCATTGAATTTCAGAAGAGGCACCCTGGAACCAATTGAGTTACTGGTCACAGCAAAAAAAAGATCAAAGATGGGTTTCAGATAATTTGGGAAGGAATAATCATGGGTAGGTGCTGGCATTAGCTCATGCTCCCAATGTACAATATGGAGCATAAGCAGTATGGCTAGATTCTGCCACCATCTACCTCCAGGACCCTGACCAGGTTACAGGAATCAGCACAGAAGTCTTGGCAAAAATGAAAAGGAACTGCATAGAGTGGATAGTTCTGGAGGCCGGAGTGGCTTAGTAAGAACCCTTTTCCTGCTGGGCATGATATGGTGCCAACCTCCCCTTCACTGTAATCTGGTAAGATCAGAAGTGAATAGCTTGGGACATGAGACATTTCTTCCATGCCTATGGTAATGGAGGTAGTCAACGTACTGATATTTCTTACAACTGGTCTGTGTGTGTGTGTGTGTGCGCGCGCACGCGTACGTACGTACGTACCTTTTGGACACTGCTGCTGGTTTTATTTTCCTAGCACTTTTAACTCATTTCTCATGAAGTCAGGAGAAAGAAATGCCTGTGAAATCATTTGCTAGACTTGTAGAGGTGGGTAGCTTTTGGAAGAAGATTAGCTAACTTACTCAGAGTTTAGGGTTGTGGTAAAATACTTATGTGGGTGTGATTTGAAAGACTAGGGATTTCTTTCTCCCTTATGCTGGAAATCAGAAAAGCTCAGTCAAGGCTTATGAGTCAGTATGTGGTGTTAATCATTCTGCAGACCTCTTGGGTGTCCAGCTGGATGAACTGAAGTGGAACTTTAGAGTTTTTTGACATTCTAGAGGAAGTAAAGAGCTTGTTTCTCATCCTTAGCTCTTAAGCACTTGCAGGTGCATGGGCGTTAGCTATCAGTTACACAAAACTGTGGTTTCATTTAAAAAATATTTTTCCTGAACATCCTTCATAGCAGATTATAGGTTAGTTTATGCAAACAATATTGAACTGTATAATTGCTGGTCTGGATTCATATTTCAAGGCATTTAAAGTATAAAAGTTACCCAATGACTGTTTTAATTTCAGTTTAGAATATAATACAACTCCATAACATTTGAAACAGGAATTGCAATTTCAGTGCAACGAAGAATGAATGACTTCACTGCACAATAATGTCCTCAGGGCATTCGTAACATTCTAGTGTTTCTTCAACTGCAAGAATAAGAATCTGCAAATAGCAAAACTTTATTGAAAATACCACTTTGGCTAACTGGAGACGCATGTATAGTAGACATTGGAATTAAAAACAGCTCACTACAACTTGGGTGCTCAATTTGTTAAATTCTAAGCAGTAGCTATCAACTGCTATTTTCATTTTGACACATGCTACTTGCTTTTGGTGCTTCATTGCAGCACAGCCTTTATGCATGAGCATTTCAGAGAAACAGCTCAAAGGAAATTAAGTGTTTCAGAGAATAGATTGGTACACCAGCAGCTTAGTATGATATCTGCCAAAGTCTTCAGCCATTAACGGGATGGAAAAACAAATAAATAAATCAGCAACTACTTCATGAGGCATTGAATAAGCTGCTGGAAGTTATAAGCAGCGCTATGAATGCTTTAAAATATAAGCATCCTACAATTTCAAAGACTGCTACTCCATTTTTCTCCTTTTCCCAGCAACAGTATAACTAAAACAAATATTTCCACAGCTACACTGAGCTCCAAGATCTTTCATTCCATTCAGCCTTTTTTAGTCATCTGTTCAGCAGAGTGCATCTCATTCATGTTTTGGACATTGAGATGTATTCTCATAACTTACATTTTGGTTTCAGAATCCAGCTTTCACACAGTATTTGAGAAACTAGCAATGCACACACTTGTCCTCAAGAGATCTGCAGATTGTGTTGGGTATCAAATTCTAGATATTTGTATTTGTCTGTCTCTTTAGTGTATTCACACATGCCTATATAATTTTATGGGTACGTTATAAGCACCTTTAAACCTCAAACTTGCATCAAAATGGATTAAACAAATTTTACAAGAAAAGACTTCCTGAAAATCTTCCAAATCCCCAAAAAGCCTTCCTTGCCTCTTTCTCCCCCTCTGACTAGGGAACTAACCAGAATGATGAGTCTGCAGCACAACCATCCAAGATAGGGAGTGCATGCAAGAATCCAGGAGTTCCTCCAAAAACATCTTCCAAGGGATGTTAGAGAATTGCAACTTACCTGCTAAGTGATCTCTCAACTAGTCAAGACTCAAATCTAAGAAGTTATGTGTACTAGGTATCTCAAGGGCAAGACTGATTACGGTATTCTAGTTCACTTGTCTTCCTTCCCTACCCAGATACAAGTTTCTTCCCACCCCCAATTTGTCTGTTGCTCATATCAGAGGCTAAGGTGGCTACCCTAGTCAGCAGCCAAGGATGGATCTCCAGGTAAGACCTGACTGATATTCAATCAAGAAAGCCCAACTGTGACTTCAGGGCCATAACACAACAGTCAGTGTTAGTGAGTCCTCCTGTGACTTCCCACAAACCTTCAGGAAACTTCCCCTGGTGACATCTCTTGCCATCTAGCTGCTCCATTTCTAAACAGTGACCCTTGCTAGATGGCACCTACCAGTTCATATAGCCTGAACAAGAGCCAGTGCCCTAGTCCCATGCTGCTTCCAATTTCAATACTCTTCACAGTTTCTGAAACTGAAATCTACCAGCTGATGATAGTTGCTGAGAAGACATTATTTCAGCATGCTACCACCTGGCCAGAGGGTACCATCACGGTGTTGGTTGTGCTTATGGTGTGTGCCACCCTGAAACCAGAGTCTGGTAGCAGAAACTGAAATGCCAAGCTATATCACATTTCTCAGAAGCTAACATTGATGGGTGGGAATCCATAATATAGGAGATCATACAGGGAGAAACTAAAGAAGGTTAATATGGCCTACTGAAAGAGTTAAGAACAACAACTGAAAGCTGAGACTGCCCAAACGCAGTCTTCGTTTTACTAGCCACAGTGAGACAGAACCAATATACAAATAAGGAGAGTAGTTATCCAGAAATATCTGGATTGTAGGAGTTTCTTTTCTCCCCGTAGTTCCCAAAAGGGGCAGACACATTCATCCACAATACCCAAAGAAAGCATTCACAGCACAACTTGCAATGGTCCTATATATCATGCAGTATGTACTGAGAAGTTTTGGTTTATGACAGGATTAAGTGTAGCACCAGCATCTATAAGAAGGCCCAGTGTTAGTGTTTGCAGTGGGGTCATGGTGTCTCATCCTAGCCTGAATCAAGGTAAGTTAAATGAGCGAGACTTAAATCTCTAGCCTAGACATACCCAGAGCTTTAAAGATTAACATGTCAGGTCTTAAAAACAGCTGGACTAGTTCAAATCAATGGTCCATCTAGCCCAGTATCTTCCTGCTGTCTGACAGGGGCTAGTGCTGGCTGTTTCAGAGGTCATTAACAGAATAGGGTGGGCCAGTCCCTGCTTCCAAGAGGCAGAGGTTTAGGGATACCCAGAGCATGGAGTTGTATCCCTGACCATCTTGGTTAATAGCTAGAGCTAGACTTTATGAATATACTTTTTAGAACCCAGTTATACTTTTGGTCTCTACAACATCTCCTGATGAGTTCCACAGATTAATTGTGCATTGAGTGAAGTGAAGTACTTCCTTATGTTGTTTTAAACCCACTGCTAGACCCCTTGGCTATGTCCACACTAGGAAAAGTTAGTTTGAAATTTGTTAATTTGAACTAATAAGTTCGAGTTTAGTTCAAACTAAACTCGAACTTCTTAGTTCAAATTAACAAAGTGGACTAATTTGACTTTACATTAAGTTGAATTAGTCCACTTTCTTAATTCAACCTAACTGTCCTTAACTCAAACTTATTAAATTTGAACTAAGGGTTAATCCTAGTCTACACCATCCTTAGTTCAAACTAAGGATCGAACTAAGGGCTTAGTCTGAACTAACTGGCAGGTCTTCCTAATTCAAACTAAGCTTTCATTAGTTCAAATTAAGGAATTCCTTAACTCGAATTAATGAAAGCCTACTGTAAACGGGCACTAAGTTCAAATTAAGCCTCCTTAATTTGAACTAACTTGCAAGTGTAGACATACACAAGAACAAGGGGTAATGGTGTGTTTCTCCCCACCATTCATGATATTAGACTTTTATCATATCCCCCCTTAGTCAGCACTTTTCTATGATGAACAATCCCAATTGTTATAAAATCTTCTCATATAGAAACTGTTCCATACCCATAATCATTTTAGTTGCCCTTCTTTTCTCCTCTTGTAATTCTAATGTATCTTCTTTGAGACAGGGTGACCAGAACGGCAAACAGTATTCAAAGTATACCATGGATTAATAGTGGTATAATGATATTTTCTGTCTCATTATCTAGCTCTTTTGTAATGGCTCCAAAGTTTCTGTTAGCTTTACTGACTGCCACAGCACATTGAACAGATAGTTTCAGAGAACTAGCCACAAAGGCACCACGGTCTTTCTGGAGTGGTAACAGCTATTTTAGTCACCATCATTTTTGTATGGTTAGGTTTTTGTCTTCCAATATACCCTTTGTGCTTATCAACAATGAATTTCATGTGACATTGTCTTGCCCTATCACCCAGTTTTGTGAGATCCCTTTGTAACTCTTGGCTGTCAGTTTTAGCCTTAAATAACTAAGTAGCACCTGCAAACTTCACTACCTCACTGATACGTTTCAGACTGAATATGCTTAATAGCACTGTTTACAGTAGAGAATCTTGGGGGACCCCAGTATTTTCCGCTTTCCATTTTGAAAACTGATCATGTATTCTCGCTTTGTTGCCTATCTTTAATGAGTTACGGATCCAGAAGAGGATCTTGCCTCTTAACCTATGTCTCTTTACTTTGCTTAAGAACCTTTAGTGAGGGACCTTGTCAGAGGCTTTTTGAAAGCTGAATAGACTGTAGCTGCTGGATCACCTTTGTCCTGGTTGTTAATACCCTCATTCAGTTCTAATGGACTGGTAAGGCCTGATTTCCCTTTACAAAAATCATGTTGACTTTTCTCCAGCACACGCGTGCACACACACACAGACAAAATTACCAGATCACCTCTGGAACCTTTTTAAAAATCAGCATCACTTTAGCTATCTGCCAATCATCTGGTCCAGAGGCTGATTTAAAAGAGAGGTTACTTACCATGATTAAGAGTACTGCAGTTTCATATTTTTGAGTTCCTTCAGAATTCTTAGTTAAACACCATCTGGTCTGGTGACTTATTACTATTTGGTGTATCAATTTGCTCCAACGTCAGCTTTTTTGACAGCTGCATTGGGAACAGTTCCTCAGATTTGTCAATGAGGAAGAATGACTTAGGTGTGGGAGTCTCCATCACACATTTTGTAGACCAATGCAAAGAATTAATTTAAGCTTCTCTGCAACATGTTGCCTTCCTTCAGTGCCTCTTTAGCTCCTCAGTTGTCCAGTCATTGTTTTACAGTCTCCCTACTTTCGATGGACTTAAAAACAGTTTGCTGTTAAATTTTGTCATTTGCTAGTAGCTCTTGAAATTCTTTTTTTCCTGCTTAATTATACTTTTACTTTTGATTTTCTATTTTCCTCAGAAGGATTTGACTTCCTATTTCTGAAGGGTGTCTTCTTGTTTCTACCACCCATTTCACTCTAGTTCAACTCTCAAAGCTTTATTTTAGGCTTCTTACTGTTTTTTAAAATTAATTTGGGGTTTACATGCTTTTTGTGCCTCTAAAATGATGTTTTTTATAACTTTTCCATTTCATAGTTGTGATTTTCTTTTAATGTCTGTTTAAGTAGCTGCTTCTTCGAATGGTGTCCTGTGGTGCTCCACTTTAGGTGCTGCGGCATCCCTGCTCTGCTCCATGGAGCTTTCCAAAGCGGTAGTGCTGGGTTGAATGTTCTCCCTCTCCTACATTAGTGAGGTCCCATGATACTCAGCCTTCATCCCATGAGGGGTCGCCATTGCCCAATGATGCTCTTTTTCCCTCTATCTCGACCTCGCCTGATGCCTATAAACAGTTTAATGACCTCTTCAAGATGGTTGCTCAAGAATTAGAAATACTCCTTGAGGATGTTTCCGAATCACAACACAAGCTGCTTGAAATACTACATTCTATGGCTTCCTCCAGAATAGCGATACCAATGGACGATGCCATAATAGAGCCTGCTAATGTCATCTGGCAGACCCCAGCATCAATACCATCTATCAGCAAATTTATTGACAAGAAATACTATATACCACCCAAGGGAATGGAATTTTTTTTTTAACCCAGCCCTTGCCTAATTCATTAGTTATTGATGCAACAAACCAAAGAAATAAACAACCTAACCTTAGGTGTACTCCTTCTGATAAAAATTGGAAGCTTGTAGGCCTCTTGGAAAGAAAGTGTATTCTTCCTCCACATTGATGGTAAGAGTAGCTAACTATTCTGCGCTCCTATCTAATTATAACCACTCTTTATTCGAAAAAGCTATCCACCACCCTCCCATCCTCCCCTCTCTTCCAGTTGTCTTTTTTTCAGATGCCGTAAATGGAGAAAGGAACTGAGGGGCGTGAGGTGCATTTGTACCAAAGCCGCACTGAGAATGGTGTGAGGCAGCTTCTGTGCAAGCGCCGCCCCAGCACTACTGCTTTGGAAAGCTCTGTTAGAGCAGTGCAAGGACGCTGCAGCACCTAAGGTGGAGCAGCACAGGACACACATCTCGAAGAACTGGAGTTACCACAGGTGAGCAGCTATTTATTCTTCATTTTTTGTGTTTCTTTTTTCTGAAGTTGTGATATTATGGTGGGTTTCTTTGGCATCCCCCCCACCCCAAACTGTTTCATTTAATTACATTGTGATTGCTATAGTTCAGTTATATTCACATCTTGGACCCAAGCGCATCACTGCTGCAGGCCCTAGCCAGCAACAGGTGGCCTTGATCCGTCTCCAGCCACAGCCTGCTGGCCAGCACCAAATGGCTTGGGCTCAGATCCAACTCCTGCCACTGCCAGCCAGCAGCAGGCCGCCCAGGGGGGCCCCATCCAGCTGCAGCCACTTCCTGCTGGTCAGCAGCAAATAGCAGGAGCCAGATCCAAGCCCAGCCTGTTTGCCGCTGGTCAGCAGACAGCAGCAGCAGCTGGATTGGGCCCAGAGGCCATGCAACAAGAGGTGGGACCCGGGACCCTTTTTTCAGGGGAACAGAGTCCGTGCTTGGACCAGCTCCTCTGTGCCACTCATGACTATTTGATGCCAGCAGACCAGGTCATGCCAGAGTGTATTCAGGCCAATTCACTTGTATATTGGTATAGATCAAAGTGGTTGCTGATAATAAAGGAGTGTATTTGTAGTTTAGCCTTCATAAAACTAATGGGATGTTGCGCACAGTTTCACATCTGTATCCTGTTATAATACAGCAGCAAATGTTTATAGTGTATGTATATCCCTGTAACTAAACAGTCTGTCAAAGAAGTCTTGTGGAATGCTAATGAAGGGCTTTAACAGGAAAAATGCTGATTTCAAAGCAAATAGTCATAGTGCATAATGACCAGAGGTTAAAGACTCAAAGTGCATTCTTCATTTCCTGTCATCGAAGTAAAAGCCAACATGGGTAGAGACACTGTCAGCTTGTTTTCTGCCAGAAGAAGCCTTAAATATGGATTCAAGGAAAGATTCTGCATCTCTGGACTGTTTGGTTTGTCACAGAGAAGTGTACAAGACACAGTGGATTTCCCCAGACACAATTCAGGTACTCTGAAAAGACTTTTAGGAAACTGGCAGTTTATTACATCACTGCCTGCTTTTATACTCTCCATAACTCTAGCTTTTAGTTCTTAACTAACAAATCTTTGGTTAGTTTACTCTAGAATTGACTGCTAGTGTTGCCTTTGGTAGTTTGAGAGTACTAATTGATCTAGGGTAACTGACTAGTCTCTTACAACTGGGAGCCACCTGCTGTGATGTGATTTTTAGCTTAAGTGACCATTATCACAAAGTTCAGTTTGTCTAGGTGGCACAATAGGCTGGAGAGTAAGGGGACTGTCTGTGACTCCATGGTAAATCTGGTATAATGACCCAGAAGTTCACATTTGTTACTGGCTTGGTGAAATCTAATGACAGAACATACCACTACCTTGGGGTGCTGTGCTGTTTTCTGCTAGTCTGCCCTGAGGCAGGCCCCCACAGTTGGGAGCCACACCAAACAGTGACAGACTACATCAGGAATTGCTTCTCTCCTTGTGGGTTCCTGGACTAGCTGCTCCAAGACGTAATCATTAAAGGTGTCTAGTTATTTCATCTCTGCATCCCATCCTGAGGTGACACGTACCAGTCAATATGAGGATAGTTGAAATTCCCCATTATTGAGTTTTCTGTTTTCATAGAGTTTCTAATCTTCCAGAGCATGTCACAATCACTGATATCAGCCTGGTCAAGTGGCTGGTAGCATGGTCATAACTGTTATATGCCTATTATTCAAACAGAGAATTTCTATCCATAGACATTCTGGCTGTGTTCAGACAAGAGTTTTATTTCGAAACAACAGCCATTGTTTTGAAATAAAATTTCTTATGTCCACCCAGTGTTCCCTCTAAGCTGCGCTGGCGTGCTGTGGTGCAGCCCGCCACAGCCGCCAGCGCAGCGGAAGCTGCCGGCAGCCTCCACAGAACTCCTCTGGAGCTGGGAGTTTTGAAAACTCCCGCCCAGAGAAGCTCCAACGGAGCATGCCCAGAAAATCTGGGCATGCTCTGTAGAGCTCCTCTGGCCCGGGAGTTATGGCTGGGCCCTCTGGCTCCAGTCCAGCTCCAAGGTAAGTGGGGGGGGGCCCAAGCGGGGGGCTGTCAGGAGCCGCGGGGGGGGGGGGGGGGGGGGGGGGGCTGTCAGGAGGGGGGGCGAGCGGGAGCGGGCGGGCAGGCTGCCAGGAGGCGGGGGCTGAGCAGGAGCAGCGGGGGCGGGGCTGTCAGGAGCAGGGGGAGGGGCTGCGCAGCGGGCCCCGCGGGGGGGGAGCGCAGCGAGCAACCGGAGTTGCTCAGCTGCCCTCTCCCCTTAGAGGGAACATTGGTCCACACACTGTTCCATTATTTCGAAACAACAGGACCCGTTGTTTCAAAATAACAGCCGTTATTTCGAAACAGTAAAACCTCGCTTGAAATTGAAATAGCTGTTGTTTCAAAATGGTTGTTTCGAAACAATGGCGTTCGGACAAGTTGTTTCGAAACAACTTGTCTGAATGGCCTTATTTCGAAATAACAGCCATTTCGATAGCAGGTTTTCCCTTAATTCGAATGAACATTTTCTTAATTCGAATTAACTTATTTCGAAATAAGGACTTTATTTCGATATAACTCATTTCAAAATAACTTATTTCGAAAAAACAGTTTGTGTGTGAACATAGCCTCCATGACATAGCCTGATTCATTTCAGATTTTTATTATATTTGACTCTGTTCTTTCTTTCACTCCCCTACCAGAGTGACTTACACTGTCAGCCCTATGTATTTGGTACCCCAGTATTACTGCACTCCATTGATTTTCATCATTTCACTAAGTTTCTGTGAAGCCTATTATATCAACATACTCATTTAATGCTAGGCACTCAAGTTCACTTGTCTTAGTATTTAGACTTATTGCATTTGTATACAAACATGTAAAGTATTGGAGTCTATTTTATAGCACCCTCCTCTTACTGGACCATGTTTTGCTCTTGTTGAGTCAGGACTCTCTCTGGAATAATTTTATCTGAAGTTCTTTCACAGAATCCAGGAAAACAGTTTCCAGAGGAGTTAGGTTTTTTACTTCAAATCCTCTTAATAAACAATTCAAAACATCACATGTTCTTTCCTCAAATTCTATTTAGGTTGAATAGCTCTTCCCCCAAATCTATTCCCCCCACAGTGAGTTTGGCAACCCAAAATTTCCTGGCTCTTACCTCAGAGCCCTGCATAAGTCTCCCTTCTGTCCATTTGAGTCCTGGCAGACTTCCCATCTGCAGGAGCTCCAGAAGCAGGTCATGGGGCACACAGCCCCAGGCCCCTCAGCTTTCTGGAGCATATTGTGGTCTCTCATTTCTTGATGTCTTCTTTTGTGAGAATCAGCTAATTAAGTTCCAGCTCTTTTCCCAGGTTCAGTAGACAGGGCTAATCAGCCACCCAGCCAGATGCAAACCTATGACCTCAGAAGAATGGTATCCTTCATACCTTCACAAAGCACTTTCTATAATATGCCAATATTTAGCTGTCTGACTTCATGTTGACAAGTTCCCAATGGGTAGCTATGTCAGTCCAGTACCACAAAACAAACAAGGAGTCTTGTGACACTTTTAAAGCCTAACAAATTTGTTTATCACATGAACTTTTTTTTCATTTAACTGTTTCTTTTCAGTTCCTACTTGTACTTGGCCAACTTCTATCCTCTTCTCTTTACTAGGATATAGTGTATCCACTTCAATAAATCCCCTTCCCTAAGGGATATGTTTGTCCGAACAGAGGTGGCTTTAGGCAATTGGCGGCCCTAGGCAAAGGCCCATTGTGGAGCCCCCCTAAAGGGGCTCCTATAGGCCCCCGCTGCCACCCTCCCTGTAGCCCTAGTCCCCCTGCTGCCATAACTGACACCCCCTCAGGACTCCTTGTTTGTTTTTCTGAACCAGACTAACATGACTGTTCCTCTGGAATTCATAAATTATTCTTGGGTGTGATATTTTTAAAGATCTCTCCATCATGAAGATTGTAACTTGATCATCTTTTGCTTAATATAAAGGAGCTAATGCTGAACTACATAGTTAAAATGAACGTTTAAAAAAATTTAAAAGTATGTGCATTAATTAAAAAATAAAGTGGTAAAATTAACGATGGCTCAAAAATAACTAAAATACCACATTTAAAATTTTGGCAGTCAAATCTTACAATTTTTTCATATAGGCTTTGGTTTTTGTGCACTCTAAGTTTAATACAAATAATTATAATAAATAAAAATAAGTGAAAAGAAGGTTTCTAGTCTGTAGCTATAAATGAAAAACACCCACGAAAGCTCATGCAATAAATAAATTTGTTAGTCTTTAAGTGCCACAGGATTCCTTGCTTCTTGTACCAAATTTCAATGAAATTCTCTGAAGTACTCAAGTTTATAATACTCTGCGTCCCTCAAAAATATTAAATAGTAAGTACAAGAGAAGCTAAAAAATTACTTACCAAAAGAAAGGCATACAACATAGGCATCAAACACAGCTGTAATGATTTCCTGGGGGCAGCACAGTATTTATACATAGCAGCCTAAATGGACCTACATGGTAACCTGAGCTAACCAAAGCCAAAGGGAAAAATTGTCACAAAGGAAAGGAAAAGGCCAAAGAAGAACAGGTAAAAAAGAAAAGGAAAAGGAAAACTTTCACAATTGGAATTAAGAAATAGCAGAATAAATGGCCACATTGAGGAACTAGATGACACCATTGTAAAAGATCGTGCTAGCCCCTGCTTTTTTAACATGTCAGTGTGAAGGTGATGGGCAGATAATGGTGAAACCTGCAATTCACAAGAAGCACAAATCCTAATGTTAGTTTGCCTTGATGAGCCCAGATTGAAAAGTGCTGAAGTTTCCAGTTCCACTGGCCCTGCTAGATGGGAACAATTTCTATATTTTATACATATTTTCATTTCTGTCCACCAAATTGAAGATGGGGTACCTTATAGTGTGGGGGCCCTAGGTAGCTGCCTACTTCGCCTACCCCTAAAGCCACCTCTGTGTCCAAACCATGTGCTCTACCACCCACACATCAACTTACTCCCAGCTATTAGTTTAAATGTCCTCTATACACTTTTTAATTTTACATTCCAGCAGTCTGGTTCTGGTTTGGTTTAGGTAGAACTTGTCCTTTCTGAATAGGCTCCTCCCAAATTCCCTGTTTCCTAATAAACCTAGATCCTTCCTCCTTACACCATCATCTCTTTCAAGCATTGAGACCTTGTAGTTCTTCTTGTCTTAGCTGGCCATATGAGTGGAATTGGGATATCTCAGAAAAAGCTACCATGGATATCCTGGACTTTAGTGTCTTTCCTAGCAGCCTAAATTTGGCCTCCAGGATCTCTCTCCTACCTCTCTCTATGTAACTGGTACGTAGATGACTCACAACCACTGGCTCCTCTCCAGCACTTCAGATAAGTCTCTTTAGGTGTTTTGAATGGTTTGCAACCTTTGCACATCATGCAATTCACCATACAGTCATCACAAACTCAACTATCTATATTTCTAATAATTGAATTCTCCATTACTATTATATGTCTCTTCCTAGTAACAGATGTTCCTTCCCTGGAAGGGGTAGCCTTGGTGTGAAAGGATACTGTAACATCATCTGGCAGGAGAGTCCTGATGCTAGGACTGTTTCCCTCGACACCAGCTTGATGTTCTCCTTCCCCAAGACTTTCATCCCCTTCAGCACACAGAGGCTATCAGACTCAAATTCTACTGTGTCCCAGAAAGTCATGTCTATATACCTCTCTGTCTCCTTTAGCCCTCCCTGAGTTCAGCTGCTCTGGTCTCAAGAGTCTACACTTGGTCTCTAAGGGAGCTGAGTTGCTTACACTGAATGCGCACATGTATCAGCTGCCCACAATGCAGGTAAATCATACATACGGCATTCACACTGATGGAAGGACTTGAGCGCAAAACGGGGGAATAATGGTTAGTTCTTCACAAGGACCTAATTCCCTTCATTCCTTCTTTCTGCAAATATCATCCCAGAAACTAGGCAAGAAATTGGGCAAGCTATGTTAGCTGAATATGAAATCACAAATTTCAGTTTTTAACCTATTAAATTCTGAACTGATCCATTTTATCTTACGAATTCTTGTAGAAATGTGAGCCATGCCAATAAACAACAGAAAAAGTGTGTATACTAAAACTTTGGAGTCTCCTTAACTCATATTTGATAAAACATAAGCAATAGAAATGCGCCCAGATCTCTAGACATCACACTTCTGGAAGGATATGTAGTAGGTAGATAAACTGAATTAAGAGCAACAGAAACGAGCAAAGGGATAGAGAAACTGCTTCATGAAGAAAGACTAGAGAAATGAATACATATAGCTTCCCTCATTGATGATTTAGCACTTGTCTATATAGGGAGTTACTCTGGAATCTGGGGAGATAGCTGTCTGTTATATAATTCATAAATGCAACTGAGGTAATGTATTCAGACTTCTGTCGGTTTTTAATCAATGATCTGGAAGAACATACAGTAATTTTTGCAAGTTTGCAAATTGATGGAATGGTAAATGATGGGGACTGGTCAGTTATACACACTAATGTGGATTGTTTCATCAGGTGAACTCCTTTGAACACCATGCATTTTAACACAGTCAAATGCCAAGTAATACATTTAGCACACAATTGAATGTTGGCAGACAGTATTCTGCAATGTACTGACAACGAAAAGGATTTAGTAGTAATAGCAGGTAATGAAGTGAATTTGAGCTCCCAATGTGAGGCTGTAGTGTAGAGGGTTCCTGAGTTGGAGTGGAGGTGATAGTATTCTCTGTTTACAGCATTAAAAAGATTGTTACTGGAATAGCATGCCCAGAGTTGGTATCCACACTTCAAAAGAAAATTGAAAAACTGGAAGGAGTTCAGTAAAGCTACAAGGATGAGTTGAGGTTAAGAAGACATGTCTTATAGTGAGAGACTTAAGAAGTTTGATCTAGTTAGTTTATCCAAGAGAAGGTCAAGCAATGACTTGAACACAGTGTATAACTATCTACAAGGAGAAAGATTTCTGATAGTAGATGGCATTACTCTATCAGGAAAAAGCATTAAAAAAAAAAAGCATGAAGCCGAAACTAGACCAATTCAGACCAGATAAAAGGGGCAAATTTTGAAATGAGAGAAATTAATTACTGGAACAATGTATCTATGGCAGATGAAGTCATTACTTAAGGTGTTAAAGGGAATCCACTATAATTAAGAGTAACGGTAAGTTTATAGATGAATATCAGAATATCCTACAGATAAGATGTGTTAGACTGTGGAACTGTCTCCCAATTGGAAAAAGAACCTTTGCTTCACACTGTCTGTTTTTAGGCCTGTTTTTAAATTCATTAGAAAAAGGTGTCAAGCTCTTTGCCTATTCTTGGACAGAGCTGATAGAAAATCAATTGATAGATCTCAACATCAGGGTTCAACTGTTCTCATCTTTTGAACTGCTTCTGTTCCTTTTATCATATAGAAATATGTATGTCACTGACCTTTCTATTAGTGCATATGTGGTATTCTCCTCAAACTGTTTACAGTTTGTGTTTGCTGTGAAATATCTGTAGCAAGATATGATGTTTGGTTTTTTTTTTTAAATATACTTTCTTATCTGAAAAGTTATTAGCCTCAAGAACTACAGATTTAAACACTTTTTACTGTGGTACATTAATTAGGAATTGACAATTGTTTTGCCCTCTATGAAACATGCAGGAAAAATGTATTGCATTTCAAAATACACCAGAATTTTGAGTGAAATCCTCACCCCAATGGTGTCAATGGCAAAGCTCCTATTGACTTTAATGGAGTCAGGGTTTCTCCCCTTAGTTGGGTGGGGGGGAAGCCTCATGTTTGAATTTTCTATTTTTAAAGCATTCCAAATATTGGATACTTCGATCTTTCTTTTTAAGAAAAAAAGCTAAATCATAACAACATAAGCTGGAACAGACATTGAGATGTTATCTAGGCCAGCCCCCTACCCAGAGGCAAGACTAAGTAAAGTTAGACCATCCCTAACAGATGTTTCTCTAAACTGTTCTTTAAAAAACTCTCTAGTAGTGGAGACTCGACAGTGTCCTTTGGAAGTCTATTTCAATCTCTAACTATTCTTATTGTTAGAAAGTTTTCCCTAATACCTAACCTAAATCTCTCTTGCTGCAGTTTAAGCCATTACTTCTTGTTCTATCTTCAGTGGACATGGAGAACATGGCTCACTGTGCAAAGAGATTAAATAAGGTCAGAAAAAGCCATGTATTTTCATGTATTTTCTCAAGTACCAAAGATACCCCAAGTGATAATATCTTTCTATTTTAAAGCACAATTTGCCATTGAGTATCAAATATCTCTTGTAGGTATTGTAATCAACAGTAAAAATGAAAATGATGAGCCCAAAACATTGGATAAAGCAGTCTATCATCTGGATTAACCTCAGGTCTTGGCCAGCCTTTAAATAGACTGGGAGCTCTGCAAGATCCATCCAGTAGGGACAGTTCAGATAAAGTTGCTAGGCTGAAAGCTCACTGGGCTCCACAAAGGGCAGACTACTGATTTTAATTGCTTGTGTTCCCAGTGCACTCTGGTTTACTTCATGGTGACAGAGATATGGGATGATAATTTCAGACACCTGGAAAAACAGGATGTCTCCTTCAGAGAGTTCCACCCTTCCTTTGGTTTAATAGGACCTTCCCCATTTTATTCCCTCCCTCCATGAACAACAGCCCCAGTTCTGCATCCTTTCCCTGTTGCTCATGTACCATCATCTGGCTGAACAGAGCAGTCTGGGAGTAAGTAATGGCACACTGAATCTTGCGCCTTGCAGTACGTATGAGGTCAGTCAGTGACTATGCTGGAGACTCCATCTGTACTTAGTTCAATTAGACTCAGAGACTGAGACATACTGAGGCCATGATCCTTTAAGCTTGCATACGAATAACTGTATGCCCTATGTTAACTTAAGCATATGTTGCAAATATTTTCAGGCTTGAAGCAAAAGAGAACAGATCCTCTTTGCACATACAGAGTTGAGTCCATTTCATAAGATTTTCACTTGGCTTCCCAAGAACTCAGTGCTACTCCAGCCTTCATCACTCAGAGATGTTATTTGGCATAAAGCATAAACCAAGGGGGGGGGGACGGATGCAGGGTACATCACAGCTCCAGAGTTACACAGAAACCCTCTCTCTTACAATATATAGCATATCTCATTGTATTTACACTATACACAGCATCACATTGTAGAGCTTAGGGGAAATTATAATCCAATAATGAGAGGCAGCATATTCAGAGCTGTGTAAGGAGTCTTTATTGAAAGATAACAGAGACAGGGGCCAGACAGACAGGTTACCCTAACACCTAAACGACCCTCCCATTTATCACCATGACAACCTCAATGACCCTAGGTAGTCCAAAACACCACACACATGTTCATTGGTATGGTTTGGCTTGCTTATTTTGCATGAACTGACTCCTGTGCAGGCTGCACTGTCCACATACGGTTGATGATTCAGCTTCTTCTTTCCTTCATTTCTACATTTGTACCTTATTTTATCCCTTGTCATTTAGTTCAGAGTAAATAATTCCCTGATTCTTTGCCCTCTTATCATGGTTGGCTCAGACAGTTTGTTTTCTAAGCCGATGGCCCTGTTTACTTACATTACTTAGCACAAATATCCTGTTTGCAACCTAGATTCATTTACCTCCTCCCTAATTCTACCTTCCAAAAATTAGGCCTACCTCCGTGTGTTAATTGCTCAAATAACAGGTCACTCAGCTACACAGTGGTGCTCTGCCTGACTAGGACAACTGGTGTGACTGGGAACTAGAAGAGGAGCTGCAAATATCTTGTTTAAAATATTGTTTGATAATGTACAAAATACATATCAGCTAAGGCCGTGATTCAGAATGCACTTAAACATGATCTTAAAATTAATGACATTTCGACTGAATTCAATGAGATTGATGCCCATGTTTAAAATTAACACTAAGCCTAAGTGCTTTTCTAGATATGGACAGACCATGTGCTGGATCATGCCGTGGCCCCAGGCCTCACGAAACACTGACAAAGGCACAGCTGGAGACTAGTCTGGTGCACCTGGGTGTTACCATTATCAAAACAGGAATTAGGTGTGAAGTTAGTAAGCAAGTGTTTTGTGTTTATAATTTGTGAAATGTGTGTAGGATGCTGCATATATTGATCTTGCCTGTAACATCAGTAGCTCATGGTATAAAGCCACACTGAGCGTTTGCATTGTAAATCTTCGTGATTGCGTAACTCACCAAATAGGAAAAGAAGCACTAATTGAGTTCTGCATAAGAACACTGCCCTTTGAAGGCAAATAAGCTATTGGGTGTCATCAAAGGATAGAACCCTATGTTGACTACAGGCCTCACTCTCTCCAGGAAAAAGAGACCTACTCCTGAAGTCATCCCATCAGGTTGGGATCTGAGGTAAGTGAGACAAAAATCCCTCTTAAGGAGACACTGGATCTTTCTTTGGCTGGAGCTGCGAAACAGTAGCAGAGATCCCCAGGGTCAACCTGGGTTAGCCCTAAAAGACACTCAGTTCTGGAACCATAGAGTGTAACTCATTTGTGTGTGTGTGTGTGTGTGTGTGTGTGTGTGCATTGCCTGCTTTACCCTGTAAATTATTCTCTCATTTCTTTTTCCTAGTTAATAAATCCTGAGTTAGTCTACTAAGTACACTTGGCTACAAGCGAAGTCTTTGGTGTGAGATATGATATTCAAATTGACCAGCACTGGGAGCAACCTGAATCTTTTGTGATCTTGGGCATATGTCAACCAACTATCACTAAGTTTACCTTGCCTGGGTGTCAAGGTAGATTGGAGTCCCAAGGGCACTGTCTGTGACTCCCTGGTAAAACTGTAGCCATGTTTCAGGAGTTCACATCTGTTACTCGGTTGGTGAAATCTAATTACAGAACATACCAATTTGGGATGTGTGCCCAGCTTTTTTGACAATCTGCCCTGAGGCTGGCATTCTCAGTCATGAACCACTTCAGACAGCATGACAAGAATGTTTTCCTGAATCAGTATCTAAGGCAGTAATTTCATCACAACACTTTTTGAGGAAAAGTCAAGGGAAGGCCTAAGTAAAAAGGATCAACATCATGGAGCCAAATCCCCAAATGGAGTAAACTATCATTGCTTTGTGGAATCCAATGGAACAATGACACTTTATATCATTTGTGGATGTGGTCCATAGAACTACGGTTAAAAACAGATGGCAAATCACAATTTTAGTTTTGCAATAGCCTATATAACACTTATGCTTTAAGTGCAAACAGCAAGAACAGTGAATATGGTGTGACAGTGATTTTGAAGACCTGACTTGCCAATTGGGAATCAACCATTTGTATTGATTAATAAATACAAATCATGAATTGGGCTTCCTACATTCTAAAATATGTCTTTTCTTTTTTTAAGCTTGGGAAGGAGAAGGTGAATCTTGTGTCTCCTATGTGGGAATAAAGTTCTTGCTACAAATGAATGGCTCTAGTTCTTTGCACTGCTGCACTGTTAATAATAGACAGCCACTCCCTGTTAGACGCCCATGAAACCCAAGTTTTTCTAGTTCCCAGTGATGTTGTTTAGCTGTTTCGCATTAAATTGCTCTACTCACAATCAGCAATCTCCAAGTGTCAAAAATTATGGATTGAAAGAAAATAAATCATGGGATTCATGACTTTCAAGAAAAGGGCTTTGTTCTTATTTTGTTTGACTTTAAAAATGTGTTTTACAAGACCCCCTTTAGATTCCTTGATGACCCTCTTCAGGCTCTTTCAGAGTTACCCTACCACTGATAAAGGCCATACGGGACACTGTGAAATCTTTACAGCAAAGCCCTGCCTCTCAAAATTCCACAGCAAAAAAGGTGAGAAAGCACTTTGTGCCCTGCCAGGACCACAAGTACCTCTATGCTCAGCCTCCTTCAGGGTCACTCACAGTGGCAATGGCCAAAACCATAAGAAACAAGGTCAGCAGGGTCCTATACCGAAGACAAGGATGCTAAGAAGCTGGACCTCTTCAGTAGAAAGGTGTACTCTACTTGGCTGAGGGGTTGTAGGAGTGGGAAGCACTCCAATTTCACATTGCAAACAAGCAGGCTATCCTGAACAGGTATGCATTCAGCTTCTGGGAAGCCATGGCAAAATTCACAGAGTCAGCAGTACCACTGGACTCTGAGACTGACTTCACAGACCTTGGAAAGAAGGGTAGTGCTGGCAAAGGCCTTACTCTAGGTGGTGCTGGACATGGCAGATTCAGCAACTCAGACCATTTCTTCTGGTGCTCCTGGCTACAGACGTCAGGAGTCATTCCTGAGGTCTAAGTGATGATTCAACACCTCCCCTTCTAAGGCTCAGCCCTGTTTGTACAACAAACTGACGCTAAGCTGCATTGCCTAAATCTAATTAATTAAAGAATGTTCCGAAACTGGAAAAGGGCCATTTTCCAGCTGAACCTCTTCAGTCCAATTTTGATAAAGGGAGTAAGAGCAATTTTCCATTTTTGGGAGAGAAAACCAAAATATTGTCCTGACTTGAACAGGCGTGTTAACATTATTGATTTATTGTGTCTCCACAACTTGTATTTTCTGTAATTGAGAAAGAAAGAGGTGGAAGGAAAAGTCATGTGAAGATATTATTTTAACTAATGGGAAAAGTAAATGATTATCTTTATCTTTCTATCTCAGGGGCGTTGCTGGTGCTGGGCACTCTGGGGCATGTGCCCTGAGCCCCAGTGCTGGTGCCCTGGATCTCCAGCCCAATCGGGCCGGAGATCCGGGCCCCAGCCGCCGGCAGCTGCGGTGGCCCTGTCCCCAGCCAGGGATCCAGGGCCAGGCTGCTGGCAGCCCTGACGGCCCCGTACCTGGCCAGGGATCTGGGGCCTGGCTGCCTGTGGCTGCAGTGGGCAGTCCAGGGCCCAGCCGTGCACGCCGGCAGCGGCCCCATCCCTGGGTGGGGATGCGGGGCCTAGCCGCTCACGGCGGCGCGGTGGTGCCGGGCCCTGTCTCGGCCAAGGGGTGGGACCTGCAGGCTGGGGGTGGGGCCTGGGCCTGTGACCCGGGTCCCTCCCCTGGCCAGCAACGTCCCTGTTCTATCTTATACTGTGTGTGACTGGGTGGACCTACCTCGCACTGCAGAAACCCAGAAAACTCTATGGATGGCAGAAGCTCTGCCTCTTGAGGCCTGCTGGGCATGCTCAGACTGCTGTCCCAGCATAAAAGGGAGCAGCTCAGCTCACTTTGGGCTGACCTGCAAAAAAGGAGGATGTACACTAGAAGCTCCTGCCCACAGGCTGCATCAGCTCCAAACCACATGAAACACTGGCTCCAGTGGGAGCCCTAAGGAGCAGCTGACCCGCACCGAGCACCTTGAGGCCAGGACCCACAAGGAAGCTGATCACAGCTGTCCCAAGAAGAAGGAAGACACTGATCAGCATCCAGAAAGAACTTACACCCACCCCAAGTAGGAAGTAGCCCAGGGGGCCTGAGGGATATAGCTGAGGGTAGGGTGGAGAAGTGCTCAGTGTGTTTCAATGGAGATACCTGCTGACATGCTGCCATACCCCCAGCACTGCCAGGGCCCTATGCTGGGGCTCAGTGGAGTGGGAGGTCCTAAGCCCCCTTACCTGGTCACTGTATCACATAGGGGCCATGCTCTGTATTGACTCTGCAGCCACCAGGCTGTGCAGTCCTGACCAGAGGGCTGCTTACAGACTCTGCATTGACTTTGTGACCTTTAGGCCATGTGAACCTGACCTGAAGGTGGGGTATCAAAGCAGACATTGAGCATAAAGTAGATCGCAAAGACATCTGCTGTGCTCACACTCTGGTGCTTCCCCCACCATGGGGCATTAGGAATGGCTACTCCATGACACTACCAAACACATTGTCAGAAAAAAGAAATATTACATAACAATAATCCTTGAATACATTTTTACTCTTTCCTCATCTCTTGATATACCAGATATCAGCCATCTTCCCTGGATTTGTGATAGTACATTCTATTCTAGACAAAGTAACACTTGCTTAAATCTCAGTAATATATGCTGCCCTGCAGGTTTGTCTGGAGACTTCCTAATAAACTCTTCTTCTCACTGAGATATAACATTTTAAAAATACATTAACAGGTATAAAATGAAGATGGATTCTTCTACTACAGGGGGTAGCAACCCAAAAGATAAGAGCTATTTTTAAGAATTTGTTCTATAACCAAGTGTTTTGAGAGCCACAGTGAGTGTAGCCTTCTGGTGTGCAGGTGGGGGGAGGTGGGCTAGGGTGCATGCTGCAAGATCCTCTGGTAGGAAGAGGGCCTGATACCAGGAGTGGACCCCCCGCAGGGTCCCTCAGTGGTGGTGGGGAGTCCAGAGCCTGTCATGGGCTGCCCACAGGATCCACCAGTGGCGAAGGGTAGACCCAGGGCCCAGAGCCACAAGTGGGCAGCCAAAGAGCTCCAAGTGGCTCCAGAGCTGCAGATCCCTGTTCTAGTATCAGAATAAGCAAATGTATCCTTCCTGGAGATGGTCAATTTTACTACATTTCATAGACTGTTGAACATACCATCTGGCCTGAAGGGTGGAGTATTTCAACCAATCCTTCTCTGAACCAGAAACACAGCTGCAGAACTGAATTAACAGTAGAGGCAACAGAATCTATTTAAAGTTTCCATACAGTAAGGGTGGTACTGAAGCTGACTAAAGGTTTTTTTAATGTAGAAAAGCATTGGACAGATAAAGCAGAAGAAAAAAATATATATATTCTCCAACATGTTATAATTTAATGCCACACACCCCTTCTGATCTGCTAACAGTCTGTAATGGAAGAGTGGGAAAGGGTCTGCTCAGAGCTCAGCGCTGTATTCTTTGCATACCTCAAAGTCCCATTACCTTCAAAAGGAATTTGGGGTGTCAATGAATGCAGGCTTGTAACAAAACTATTATTTTAATTGTGAGCAAGTAATGATATAACATGATCTGATCCCCACCTCCACTGAATAATGATGAATAAAATATTTTTCCTATTGCTGGAGGTAATTGGCTCATCCAACTCATTTCTAATATTATTTGGAATCAAGAATCATTAACATTCTAAATTTCCATAAGCATCTTCAGCTGGGATTTTCCATGGTGTTTAAGTGGGGTGAGGAATCCTGACTGAAATCTAAATGGAAATAAAAAAGGTAATTACAAATTTACAAAATAAGTAGTTGGTGGTGACCCATACTAGAATTTTTTTAAAAAGTGGAGGGAGGTTCTGCTTTATTTATCTGAAAAGTATTAGGAATGTCAAGTTTGGTCTTCTCTGCTGTGGGAATTGTTGGAGGATCACTGATTAGGAGTTTTCTCATCCTTTAATCAAAGGAGTGAAGTAAGATGTTAAATCTTTAGCAAAAACTGTTTTTTTACCAAGTATTGCTCAGTAGTTTTAGTGAAATATTAAATAGAAAAAATGTAGTGTGTTAAACATTTTGAATAAAAGTTTGTTCCTTTCACAGTTGCTCATTTCAAGTATGTTGTGATGTGATATAATCCCATTAGCTCTTCAACCACTGAAGAGATTTCCATGGTAAGAAAAACTTGAGCTTCTAATGTTAAAAAAATCAAGAAGGAAAGGGTGAGCCGTGTCAGGCCCAATTTAGGCCTCTAAAAGTCCCAAAGAACTAAAAACAAGGCACAACTTCCTGTTTCCTCCCCTTTTCACCTCTTAACCTTCTTGAATTGTTCAGCATGAAAACCGTCATGGTGAGTAGTACAAATGAAGACTATGTTAACAGTGGTTTCTGCTGTCTCACAAAGACTGGCATAGCTGAAATGGCTGACACACTAAAAGTGGCATTTCTTGTTACAGTGGTGGGGTCACAAGTAACTGATAGTTGATTATGTTTATGTGCATAGAAGACTCAATAAAGGACACACAACTAATCCTTTGGTCCTTTTTCAGGCATAATTCGCTCTGATGGAGCTTTTACCTGAGCACAAATCTTCCAGATTTTCTTTATTACTCATAAGGATCTTGCAGAACTTTGTTGTTTACTGTTCACAAGAAAAAGAGTGCAACAATAGATATGCAACAAGGCAAAACGTTTGATGTCTTTGCCCCAGATCTTAGACCCAACAGGCCAGAACTGTAAAAAAACATATGCCTAAAGTTAGGCTCTTATGTCCTTATTTAGGAACCTAAATAAGTCATCTGATTTTGAAAAGTGCAGAGAATCCAGCTGGCAGCTCTTGAATTCAGTGGTAGTTGCATATGTATAATACTTGTAATAATTAAGGCATTTATTTAAGTACCTTAATATGGATTTAGGAGCCCAACTTTGTGGCTTAACTGAGACCATAGAAGCACATGTGTAGATCGTCAGCACAGGAGTGAATTTCCTACCCAGCATACATCTTTTACAGAAGGAAAACCATAAAATATCAAGTTCCAAAGGGGTAGCTGTGTTAGTCTAGTTCAGCAAAAGAAGCAAGGAGTCTGATGAAGAGGGATTTTTCTCCCATGAAGGCTCATGTGTTAAATAAATCCATTAGTCTTAAGTGCCACAGGACTCCTTGCTTCTTTTGCATAAAATATCAATACACAGGGTTAAATTCACTGAATAATTAATAAACTTGAGAAAAGTTGTATGCTTGTGAATATTCAGTAAGCAGAAAAGTAGGTTAAATTTGCTGGATAAATTATTGATTGTGATTTTTTTTTGCTCCTCTTTAGTACAGAGTGGGTGTTATAAACAAAAATGGGTCAAGCGAGTACAATAAAAGGAGTGTAAAGGCTGAGGATGACCACAAAAGTTTGCTGGCTTGCTGTGGTGGGGGAGGAGGCAGGGGGAAATGTGAAAGAATTAAAATATGTATATAATTGCTGACAAATTGACTGGAAGCCAGCTGCAGACACATCTGTAGAAAGGAGATTTCTATAAAAGCAGTTTAGAAAGGTTTTATAAACTTCCTGTCTCAGCAAGACACCTGGAATCACAGCAGAAAGAGTCTAAGGCTGTGTTCACACAGCACTCTTACTTCGAAACAACAGAGGTTGTTTCGAAATAAGAATTCTGCTGTTCACACGATGCACAGTTGTTTCGAAACAAGGGGAAGCCCTTGTTTCGAAACAACTGTGTTTCGAAACAAGTCAAACCCCATTTGGCGGCGAAACAACCTTGTTTCAAAACCCTTGTTTTGAAACAATGCGTGTGAACATGTTGTTTCAGAACAAGGCGTTCCGAAACAACATTTCAAGGGCTGCCCCCTCAGCACCCTGGCCAGGGTGCTGAGGGGTGTCCCCTGGCCGGTGCCTGCAGAGCGGGGCTGCAGGCACCGGCGGGGTTCAGCGCTGCCCAGTGCTGCTCCCTGCCAGCTTAAAGCCCCGGCTGCCTCCAAACCCCACCATGGGGTCGGGGCGCAGGGCTCAGCCTGCAGTGGCAGGGGTCGGGGTGAGCGTGGCCCTGGGATTCCCCGGCGCAGCCGCCCCTGCTGGGGGAGCGGCCGGGAATCCTGGGGTATCCCCGACCGTGCCCCCAGCAGGGGCGGCTGCACTGGGGAATCCGGGGGCATCCCCAGCCATGCCCCCAGCAGGGGCGGCTGCACCGGGGAATCCCGGGGCCACGCTCACCCCGGCCCCTGCCACTGCAGGCTGAGTCCCGTGCCCCCGACCCCTTGGCGGGGTTTGGAGGCAACTCAGGCGGCGGGCTCCAGCGCCCTGCAGCGGCTCACCCCCCTGCTGGGGGCTTCAGCCCCCTTTCTGGGGCTGCACGGGGAGCTGGTGTGAACATGCTATTTCATTTCCCGCGTTTTTACTTAATTTGAATTAACAACTGTTATTTCGAATTAAGTTATTTTGAAATAAGGCATTATTTTGATACAAGTTTGTTTTGACACAACTTGTATCGAAATAATCCCTGTGTGTGAACACAGCCTAAGATTCTATGATAAAAGATGACTCTGTAACTTACTGAACAGGGGCCTAGGAGCTTATATTAAAAATGCTAACCATTGTGGATTGCCAAACATTTGTAGAAGGCGTATCATGAAAGTGGACAGAGTTGTCATTTGTGTATCTCAAAGGAAAACCTTGAGAAAAGGTTTTCAGACGTTCTCATAATATGTCCCACATATGGAGAGAGACTGTCTTATGGACCAAAATCCTTCACCTATTAGTCATTACCCACCCTCCCTATTGTCTCAGAATTGCACAGGCCATTCCTTCTCCTGGCAATCAAATAATACCCTTGGGCAATCACATCGGTCTATTACTTGGAAATGTAATATTAGGAATGTGTTCTGAACTTCTTTTTAATACAGTTTAAGAGCTGGAGAAGAGGTGATTCAGGACTACGTGACCAGCTAGCTCTTTGCAGAACTAGCTAGTGCTTAACAGAGCACAATTTTCATCAAAGATGTATCTAGGAATTGACATATTTAAAAGATGCTCCTAATGAATGAAGATGCTGGACAAGGACATATTGTTTTAAATGTCACTCTATACAAAGAGTTCCTGGTGGCAAAACCAGTACCTGCATATCTCTGAAAAGACAACAGTCAGCAACCTTTGCTGACCTCCCAGGCCAGCCCCTCCTCCTCCTCAACCCTCAGCCAGTACCAGTGGCCTCTCTGCCAAAAAATAAAGTGACTGCTGCCTAAAAATTTCGTGGTGGCCATGGCTGGAGTGTGTGTGGGGGGAGTGGTGGTCCCAGGCATGCTCTGGAAAGAAGCCATCTAGTGCTCTTCCTCTCTGCGGTATGCCCAGTGATGGGTCCCCCAGCACACTGCGGAAAGAAGCTGCTACAGTTTGGGCGGCTTCTTTCTATGATGTGCCTGGGGCCTTTGGGGTGCTTTGGGCACCACTGCTCACTTTTCTGGGGCAGGAACGACATTTTCTGCAGAGGGCACCATGTGCCACTGCAAATTGACTTGGCAACGGTGCTGGCGTTTCTTACCCCCTGAATATAGGGTCAAGCTTTATGTATTTGTTGTATTGACTATGCAAAGAGCTTTACAAAAATTGACTATTACACCAACTTTTTGGAGCCATCTACTGTCAAACGTAACATCAATTATCATATATTGTACTCCAAATCTACATTAACGATGCATGGAATAACAACTCCAGCAGCTACAGTGCGAGACAATGATCCAGAGTATTGTACTAATAAATCAATAAGTTTTGTCTTGACTCATGTGTTCAGACGTATCACCAGCACTCCACTGTTTATCCAAGCAAGTGGAAAGACAAAAAAAGGTGGGATGCACCTTGTTATGACTCCAGGGAGGAGGAAAAAAAAAAGAAAACAACAACACGGTGGTCAGGCTTCTATATGCCAGTCTGGCTTATCACGCAGTGCTATTAGAATTCAGGCCTAGTAGTGGAATGCATATTGATGAGAAGACTTGCCTGCAACACTACAGTAGGCTTAATACATTTTTGTGTAAAAATAAACAACTGAAAATAAAAAGATTGACAGGTCATCCAAACATTTTGAATCACTAAGGCCAGTGGATGTGGTGCGTGTAAAAATGTTAAGGCTTGGAATCATGAATTTTGGAGCAAGCAGAATCTTGTGTAATGTTCTGACTGAAAACAAATTTATGGCTGAAAATCAGGTGAATTTTGCCCATTCCACAGCAATATTCTGTACTTGACTAACAGAACCTGAGCCGAGAGAGAAAGAAAAAATAGGACTTTGGAAAAATGAGATACAGGACAATGAAAAGAATAGTGACAGTAAAATGTGAAATAAGCAAGGAGTCCTGTGGCACTTGAAGACTAACAAATTTCTTTATTGCATGAGCTTTCGTGGGAGAAAATCCCAATCCATCAAACTCTTTGAAGTGTTTTCAAAGCATGTGACGAAGTGGGATTTTGCAATAAAGAAATTTGTTAGTCTTCAGGTGCCACAGGACTCCATGCTTGTTTTGTTGAACTAGACTAAAACGGCTGCCCCTTTGGAACTTAGTAAAAGGTGAGTACCTGATACATTTTGTGCAGACCTGAAGAACAGCTCTGTGTAAGCTTGAAAGCTTGTCTCTCTCTTACCAACAAAAGTTGGTCCAGTAAAAAATATTGCCCACTTTGTCTCTCTAATGTCACTACAGAAGCATTTTCACCTTTGTTTTTAACATCCTCAGCATGCCATTGTGGTACCTGAACTTCTTGATTAGTAATTAACTGAACACAATGACTTAGAGCTGAGAATGCTGTAAGAGAATGGTTAAGGACATTGGCTGACCTGGGAATAGAAGTCATGTCTCTTGAGAGATAATAGTTCTCCTATTCTGGATATGAAATTGAGGTTCTAAATGCAGCCAAATGGCCTACAGATTGAACTACTGTTGTTTTCAGCTGTATGCTTTGAGGATAGCCTGGAAAGAGGCTCATGGGGGAAAAGTAAGGAGATCTGTCAATGCACAGCAGTGTTGAGCAAATATTTGCACCACAGGGCAAACTTCAACTGGAGTAACTGTTCTTGAAGTAAACAGTCAGTCAATATCCCTGAGGATGAGAAAGAGCAGAGTAAGTTGGCTGACATTTGTCTTTTTATTTTGGCCATGGTTCCTGTTTGCTTCAATTTATAAAGAAGTGCTTCTTTACAGAATGAACTCTTAGCTAAAGATAATGAAATTTTGGGAAGGTGATTGAGCAGTTACAGAACAAAATGTGGCTATGTCTACATTACTCAGCATTTTCGAAAAACCTTTTTTCAGGAGAAGTATTTCAAAATAATTATCTCAAAAACTTTTTTTTTTCAAAAAATGCTATTTCAGGACAACAGTCTGGGGACACTCATCTCAAAATACCATGGGAAATACCAAAAGGAAAGTCTACACCGGACTTTGTTTTTCGAAAAAAAGCAAGTCAATGGATGAGAAAGAGAGGAATTTTTTGGGAAAAAAAAAAGCCTCTTCCGTGTCTGGGGATAGCTTTTTTTTTTTTTTTTTTTTTTAAAAAGCTAGCATAGAAAAGGCTTTTTTTCTATATTAAACAAGGCTTAACAATCCCAAAAAAGTGCTCCGGTATTTTGAGGTACTGGAGTGCTTTTTTGAAAAAGCTAAACCCACCAGCTTTTTCAAAATAGAAACCCTTTTTCGAGCTTTTTCTTTGAAATCATCAGAAATGAAAGCTGCTTGGCGAAGCTTCAAGATCATTTGTTGGAAAGCTTCATGCCACCTGATGAAAATTCACAAGGCATGTTATTTGTGCACTAAACAGAACGAAAGATAAGGATGGGCTTATTCCAGACAGTTGCTGCTGAACCAGCTTCAGCATGAAAGTGTTTTGTTAGGTCTTGTCTCCCTACAAAAGTTATACTGCTTTAATTGCACTGTTACAGTTCAAGTGGTACATCCCTAGTTTGGATGCAGCTACAGTGAGAAAACTTTTTCTGATACAAGAAAAAAGCACACAGCTTATTTATGTCAGTACAATTGTGTCCACACTAGGATTGTCCTGGTATAAATACTTTGAAAAAATTTGCACTTTTTCCCAGTAGTTATGCCAGTACAAAATGTGGACTAGGGTTTAGTTTGTAAGGTGGATCACCAAAATACTAATGGGAAAAAAATTGTTACTAACTGAAACAACTCTAACTCCACTGAAACCAATTATGTAACTCATGTGAGAATCATCACTTCATATTTTTTTGTTTTCAACTAGCAATAACAGTGGGTGTATCAAATTTCTTTTTAAAAAAGAAAGTAATATTTGAGTTTTAGGAAAGCTAACTCTCCAAAAATAACAGCCTCAGGCTGCTGAAGGTTTCACCTCAGTGCCTTGGATAACTGCAATGGATGACACTTACTCATTATTATCAGTATTGTATTGTTACCATCCCATTTTATAGGCCAGTTTCTGATGCCATTATTTTTGTTAAGTAAACAAGGAATCCTGTGGCACTTGTAAAGGCTAACAAATCTATTTATTGCATGAACTTTCATGGGAGAAAATCCCACTTCATCAGATATTTTCATTTTCAAAGTGTCTGACGAAGTGGGATTTCCTCCTACAAACGCTCATGCTATAGTAACCTCGGGGAGAAAGAGGTTAACACCCTGGTCAGTGAGTCCCAGGGGAGCCAATAGGAACAAAGAACAGATTTTTGAATTGGAGCAGCAGGCTTGCTTGTTCCTGTTTCCATGGCAGCAGAGCTCCTGGAAGGATCAGGAGGAGGTCAGGTAGAAAGGCCTGATGAAGGATCCAGCAACATCCTTGCCAAAGGTAAGCTCAGTTTGTAACTGACCAGGCATGACTAGAACTGCGAACATTTACTTAGATGCGGTCAGGGTATTTCTTTGTTTTTGGATTTGGGTAAATCATGCCTGACCAATCTCATCTCCTTCTATGATCAGATGACTGGTTTTCTGGATGCAGGAAGAACCGTTGATGTGATATACCTTGATTTTAGCAAGGCTTTTGACACAGTTTCCCACAGCATTCTCATTGGCAAATTAAGGAAGTATGGGTTGGATAGGTGGACTATAAGGTGGATAGAAAACTGGCTAGATCAACAGTTTCAGCATGTAGGAATCAATGGTTCCATGTCTAGCTGGCAGCCAGTCATGAGTGGTGTGCCCCAGGGGTCGGTCCTGGGGCCGGTTCTGTTCAACATTTTCATCAATGATCTGGATGATGGAATAGACTGCACTCTCAGTAAGTTTGCGGATGACATCAAGCTGGGGGGACCAGTAGACACGTTGGAGGGCAAGGACAGGATTCAGGGAGACCTAGATAAATTGGAACAGTGGGCCAATAGAAGTCTCCAATAAGGACAAGTGTAAAATCCTGCACGTGGGACGAAAAAGCCCCATGCACCGCTACAGGCTGGGAAACATTCAGCTAAGTAGCAGCAATGTAGAAAAGGATACAGGACAGAGGAGACAGAGAAAGGGCTCAATGGCCAGAGCATACAGCCGGTCCGATAGCAGGCAGCCTTGATGCACTCCTTGCCTGAAGCTGACTGGCTTGGTCAGGGTCCAGTTGAGTTTGACCAGGCACTCTGTGGAGGCGTACAGCACCCGGAGGAAGCCCACAAAGTGTGGCCCAAAGCCGAAGGCCTGCAGGGTGCCCAGGAGGTACCCATGGTCTGCCCTGTCGAACGCTTTCTCCTGGTCCAGGGCCAGGAGAGCGAACGACAGACCGTCCCTACACCTGAGCTCCAAGAGGTCCCAGACCAGGTACAGGTTGCCAAAGATGGACCGGCCCAGGACGGTGTAGGGTCTGGTCAGGGTGGAGCACGGCCTGCAGCACAGACCCAAGCCTCAGCTAGATGGCCTTGGCCACGATCTTGTAGTCCATGCAGAGGAGCGAGATGGGACGCCAGTTCCGAAGGTCGTGGAGGTCCCCCTTCTTTGGCAGCAGGGCCAGCACGGCCCGCTGGCAAGAGAGGGGGAGCTCTCCACTTCCCTCAGACTTGGCCCAGACAACGGCCAAGTCTGGGCTGAGGACGTCCCAGAACACACGGTAGAAGTCCACGGTCAGCCCGTCCATGCCCAGGGATTTGTTAGTGGGCATGCGACGGAGGGCTTCCATGAACATGGCCAGAGTGAGAGGAAGCTCCAGCTGGTCCCAGTCGCCCATGCTGAGCACGGGGAGGTTGTTCCAGAGCACCCTGCAGGCGTCGGCTTTGGTTGGATCTGGGGAGAAGAGGCTGGCGTAGAAGGCCCTGGCCCTTCAATGCATCTTCTCTGGATCCATGAGGGGGGTGCCATCCTCAGCGAGGAGGCAGGTGACACGCTTTCGAGCCCCCCTCCGTTTCTCCAGGGCATAGAAGAAGCGGGAGCCGCGGTCCATCTCCCAAAGGAGGTGGATGTGGGATCGAACGAAGGCTTCCCGGGCCCGAAGGTCCTCGAGGGCCTGGAGCTCCTCCCACTTCTCCCGGCACACTCTGAAGAGGGATGGATCCTCAGGGCTGGCGGTCAGATGCCTCTCCAGCTCTAAGACCTCACGCTTCAGCTGCTCTATCGCTGCATCCCTCCACCGGCTGGCCCCCCGAGTGTAGTCGCAGCAGAAGAGCTGGGTGCGCACTTTCCCCATGTCCCACCAACGCCACGCCGAGGGAAAGGTGGGCCTCTGCTCCCACCAGGCCAGCCAGAACTCCCGGAAGGCCACCACGAAGCCCACATCCTCCAGCAGGCTGTTGTTGAAGTGCCAGTAGGCCGGCCCCGGCCTCTCCACTGAGAGAGAGGCCATCACGGTCACCAAGTGGTGATCTGAGAAGGGGGCCGGCATAATGCTGGAGGAGTGGGCTCGTGCAAGATGGCGACGGGACAGGTAGATGCGATCCAACCGGGAGTGCTGTGACTGATCTTCCCCCACCCAGACAAAGGTGAAAGTGACCTCGTCGTCCGGGTGGTGGTCGTGCCAGACGTCCACCAGGGAGTGACGGTCCATCAGCTCCCGGAGGATGTCCGCAACGGCCTGGTACTGCTCGATCCTGGAGCATTCCCGGTTCTCAAGGGTGATGTTAAAATCCCCACCCAGGACCAGGCACTCCTGTGGATCTAAAGTGTCGAGAAAGGTGGCCACCTGCTAGAAGAAGGGCATCTGCTCCGGGCCCAATGTCGGGGCATAGACGTTGACCAAATTCAATGCTAGCTCTTCCATATGGACCTGGAGGTGCAGCAGGCGGCCTGGCACGACCTCGACTGCCCCCAGCACCTCGGGCTGTAGGTCGGGGGAGAACAGGGTGGCCATGCTGCTGGAGCGGGTGGACAGATGGCTCATGAAGACCCTGTTCCCCCATTCCAGCTGCCAGCTGGCCTCGGCAGCTGGATCTGTGTGGGTCTCCTGCAGGAACACCACAAAGTAGCCTCCCTCCCGAAGGAAGGAGAGCACCTTGGTCCTGCGGAGACCCATCCTACAGCCCCTGGTGTTCAAGCTAGCGAAGGTGGTAGGAGCCATGAGAAGGGCTGGGGGGGATCCACAGGAGCGGCAGAAACACCTTGGGCCTCCGTCGGGCTATGGAGCAATCCGTGACCCACCCCAAAGGCCATGAGGGAGTCATGGAAGACACGGGCCTTCTGATAGGCCGTGGTGTCCTGCCTCCCGGTCCCCTTTCCCTCCTTCAGGATGGCCCTCACGGTCTGGAGGACGAGGTGGAAACTCCCCCAGTGCTGCACGGCGAGCCGCACCTGATTCCTGGCCCCACAAGCGTCGTCGGCCAGGAAGGCGTGGAGGTAGCCCCGCAGCGCCAGGGGTTCTGGGGCAGAAGGCACCGGGCTGTCCTCCAGGTGGGTCCCCGTGTCAGCCCCGCTGCCTGCCGGGACGGGCAGACGGGGAAGGAAGCCCCGTTGCGGCACCAACAATGCCACTCTCAGCTGACCCCTTATGTGTCCCTGAACTCAGTAGGCTGGGTCACACAGCACTTCTCTGCTGCTACCCTTATATGCCCCTGGACTCAATCAGGCTGGGTCAAAACAGCACTTTTCAGCTGTCACCCTTATATGCCCCTGGAGTCAATCAGGCTACTATCCCTATCAATGAGCAAACCTTACAAGGTTGTGGGCATTACAGAGATCTTTGGCTTGGTAATAGAAGCGTTGCTGCAAAGCGATATAAAGAAACCAAGACCACAAAGGAGAGGGAATGAAGTCTTAGAAGAGTCTGGAAACTGGCTTGATAACAAAAGGCATTTTATTGCTAGGTATCTAAAACTTGCACTAATAATAATAATTACAAAAGAGAGACGAATACCCCAAAATACCCATTTACAACATTGATAAACATACAAGGAAAGAACACCCAGCTACAATATTACCTAGAATCTACTGTATCAGGCCTAGAGAGAGAGAGTCATAATTAACAAAGAGGGAGAGAGGTTGGGAGAGAGAGAGAAGTTGGGGGGGTGGGGGTCTCACCACTCTGTATAGCAGAAAGTTTTCCAGGTTGTGCAGATCAGGGTCAGAGGCTGGATGGAAACAAAGCTCCCACAGCAATCAGCAAGGAAGAGAAGCCAAATCCTAGGGGAAATGATACAGCTTTAGATCCAAGCATCAGGACTCAGGACTCAATCCAGACTCAGATAGGATTCAGACAGGATCCAATCAGGACTTGCACAGGACACACACTACACACTACTATGCCCTTGCAATAACACGCTGTCAAGTCTGCCCACGTATCTACATGATACCATCATAGGTCCTAATCAAGCCTGCTACTCCACCAAAGGCTCATTTACTTGCTCATCTACCAATGTGATCTATGCCATCATGTGCCAGAAATGCCCCAACACCTTATACACTGGACAAACAGGACAATCCCTGTGCGAAAGAATAAATTAACATAGAACTGATATCAGAAATCACAAGGCAAAAAATCCAGTTGCTGAGCACTTCCATCTTTCTAATCACTTGATAAATGATTTGTTAACGAATGTCATCAGAGATGTGACTGGGACAACAAGACTTCAAAGAGAAACAGCTGAACTTGAATTAATATGCAAATTAAATTCTGTGAAAGCAGGATTGAATCTAGACTAACGGTTCTTTTCCCATTACAAAAAGTAATTTGACTTCAGCTTTCCCAGGGTTTGAACCTACCAACTGCTCTGATTTGCTGTTACTGTATGACCTGATCCTATGTTTTACACCCTCTTGCATTTATTTTCATTCCTTTCTGTAAATTCACCCATCTTTGAAGAATCTGACAAAGTGGGTTTTTTCCTGCAAAAGCTCATGTGAAAAATAAATCCGTTAATCTTTAAGTGCCACATGACCCCTTGTGTGGGTTTTTTTTTGTTTTGGTTTTTTTGCTGGACTAGACTAACGTGGCTATCCCTCTGGAAATTAACATTTTCAGCCTGTTTCTAAGGAGTGGTTGACCATGCCCATTCTAGTCCAGCAGTATTGTTTTAATGGGACTTTCTTTTTATAGGCCCCTCAAAAGTACCTATAAATGAGTTCATATTAAACTGTGTTCAAGATATACTCTCCAAACAAGATTCTTAAACACAACTGTAAATAATTAAATTGTAGACTGGACATACACCCTGGATTATCTTCCTTAACATAAGTTAAATGTGTATTTAGATCAGGTGAGGAAAGTGTAGGCAACAGTGAGAGAGGAAGAGCAAGACTGGAACTTCTGAGTGAAAACCCTTGATCTTTTTTCACTGCAGAAGGCCAAAAACGTGGGCTAGGGTTGCTGTAGTTTGCAAACATGTCAGTGAATGTGGAACCAGAGTTTGGATAATCTATGTTCTCGTGTAGAAATCTGATTAGTTTCATCTGACTTTTGCTTTTGGTTTTCACTTGTGGATGTGCCAACTTTCTACAAACCTCTCCCAGGGCCCAGGGAAATAGCCGTTGCTTCTAAATGGCTCTGCATCATGATTTGGGACAGGCTATAGCAAAAAGGAGCAAACCCAGTTTGCATAACATTTGGGAAATGGGATGTACAACAGAGTCATCCCTTTCCTTCCCTAATGGGGACCCCCCCCTGTGCTTTGCGTGGGCCAGGATGTGGTCTCAGGCAGCTGGCTGCCAAGTGGAAGAGGAGGCGGGAAGAAAAAGTCTTGGGCCTGAGATCCAAGAGGCAGCTAGAATTAGGCCTGGACTTTCCAGGAGGTTGACGAAATGATTCTTCCTCAAGGGCTGGGCAGCAGAAGGGATCCCACATCCCTTGAAGGGCCTTGAGCTGAGCACGTGCGGGGCTGGGTGGCTGTTTTGAAACCCATCCCCAGTATTCTCCCCAGGGGCGGTAGGGGGCTACTGGGGGGTCTCCCTAAACTGGCCTAACACAGTTACTCGCTGACGGCTGGGGGGTGTTAGGGAAACCCCTGATTCCCCCTCCCCCCAGGCAGGCCAGCCCCAGCCGGCGCCTGCGCAGGCGGCTCAGCGCCCTGGCGGCGGCGCCCATCCGCTGGGCGGCGCACGAGCGCCCAGGCCTCGCGCGGCTGCAGCTGCGCCACCCCACCCCCCCCGGCCGCCTCCGCAGCAAGGGCGGGACGATGGCGGAGCCGGGCGGAGTGACGGCCGCAGCAGCCAATGGGGGAGAGCGGGGAGGCGGGGCTGCCGCGCGCTAGGCGCTAAATAGCCGCTCGCCGCGCCGCGCCGCGCCGCCCGCCCAGTTGAAGCGGAGCGCGCGGAAGCGGGCGATCAGCGGCGGCCTGGCAGCGCGCTGCTGAGGAGACACCCGCCGCCCGCATCCGCTGTGAGCGCCCCGGCCCGGGAAGGGCTCGGCTCGGCGCGGCCGCCCAGCGGGAGCCGCTGCTGCGCCAGGGGGCGCGGAGGCGATGAGCTGCCGGAGCCGGCGGCTGCTCCGCACGCTGAAGTTTCTCCCAGCCCCAGCCCCATCCCCAGCCGGGCCGGGCTGCGCGGGGGGCAGCCACGTGCTGGCCGGCTGCAGCCCAGGCGGGCTCCGGGGCGGCGGGCCGGAAGAAGGGGGAGTCGCTCCGGTGCAGCCGCCGCGCTCGGCGGGCGACATGCGAAATCCGCCGCGGGCAGGGCGCTGCGGGGGCCGAGCGGGCGGGCGGGCCGGAGCTGGGTGGTGCTGAGCGCCGTCCCTGCAGTGCCCCGGCCCCGGCCCCGGCGCCTCTCAGCATGAAAGTCTTCCGCAGGAGGGCGCTGGTGCTGTGTCTGGGCTACGTGCTGCTGCTGCTGCTCACCATGCTCAACCTGCTGGACTACAAGTGGCACAAGGAGCCCCAGCAGTGCAACGAGCCCCCCCTGGCCCACCGTGCCCCCGCCTCGCCGCAGCAGCCCCGCTCTGAGATCCGCTCCCTCTACCACCCTCCGGCCCCGCCGCCCCGCCAGCGCCAGCTGGTCTACGTCTTCACCACCTGGCGCTCCGGCTCCTCCTTCTTCGGGGAGCTCTTCAACCAGAACCCCGAGGTCTTCTTCCTCTACGAGCCCGTGTGGCACGTGTGGCAGAAGCTGTACCCCGGGGATGCCGTCTCCTTGCAAGGGGCAGCCCGGGACATGCTCGGCTCCCTGTACCGCTGCGACCTGGCGGTCTTCCAGCTCTATAGCACGGCAGGCGCCGGCAAGAACCTCACCACGCTGGGCATCTTCGGGGCGTCCACCAACAAGGTGATCTGCTCGTTACCGCTCTGCCCGGCTTACCGCAAGGAGACGGTGGGCATGGTGGACGACAAGGTGTGCAGGAAGTGTCCTCCGCAGCAGCTCAGCCTCTTGCAGGACGAGTGCCGCAAGTACCACACCTTGGTCATCAAGGGCGTGCGCATCTTTGATCTGGCTGTGCTGGCCCCGCTCATGCAGGACCCGGCCCTGCAGCTCAAAGTCATTCACCTGGTGCGGGACCCGCGGGCGGTGGCTAGCTCCAGGATCAAATCCCGGCACGGTCTGATTCGGGAGAGCCTGCAGGTGGTGAGGAGCCGAGATCCCCGTATCCACCGCGTGCCCCTTCTGGATGCCAGCCACAAGCTGAACAGCAAGAAGGAGGGGGGAGGTGGCTCAGATTACCATGCTTTGGGGGCCATGGAGGTGATCTGCAGCAGTATGGCCAGGACCCTGAAGACTGCCTTACACCCACCTGACTGGCTCAAGAACAACTACCTGGTGGTCCGCTATGAGGACCTGGTAGTGGACCCCATCAAGACTTTACAGCAGGTGTATGGCTTTGTCAATCTGGTGGTGAGCCCAGAGATGGAGAAGTTTGCCCTCAATATGACCAGTGGGCCCAGCTACTCCTCAAAGCCCTTTGTGGTGTCCGCCAGGAACGCCACCCAGGCTGTGAGTGCCTGGAGGACAGCACTGACCTTCCAGCAGATCAAGCAGATAGAGGAGTATTGCCAGCAGCCCATGGCCATCCTGGGCTACGAGAGAGTCAGCAGCCCCGAAGAAGTGAAGGACCTAGGCAAAACGTTGCTCAGGAAATCAAGGCTGTGAATGGGACATGGAGGATGCCGGGAGGCATCTAAAGGGACACCTAAGTCATTGATCAAGGTAGCTAAGTACAGATTTGGAAGCAGACTTCTTTGCGTGGGGAAAAGAGGGCATGGGGGGGGGTGTCAGGAATTGGTTTTCCTTATAAATGCATTCATCAAGAATCCAGGTGTTCCTCAAAAGACCATTTGTGGGTAATATACACTAAGAGGTTTGTATTGCTGAGTTATAGGACGGATGGCCTTTGTAAAGCCTCTTCCCTCTTTTACAACCCAAGGAGAGACTCTGTACCAAAATCTTGTTTACAGACTTCTTGTTGTGATTGTGATAATGAAAGACTTGCACAATTTCTGAGACATCTGTCTCGGTGGGGATAGGATGCACTGGAAACTATATTGCAAATTGACTTTTGTATTAAAGTAAATATTCAGACATAATAATAAATGATAGTCATTTTTATAATTACCTCAGGTGTCTCTCTGGGAATCGCACACATTGGTCATGTATTGCTTGGTGACAAATAATTAACCGGCTAGGAGGCTGGAATGCAACTTTTCCCTATTATCACCTCCTGTTCAGATGTTGCTTTATCACAAACCAGTGCAGAGCCCAGAAATACAATACAGGTTTTGTGCCATGTGCACATATCTAAAAGATATTTCTTTAGATGGTGGTGGTTTTTAAAAAATGTTAAATGTAGCTTTTAAAATGCAAGTGCCAATAATCAAAGAAGTTTAAAATATTTGCCATGAGCATATTGTTGTCTTGAAGTGTGTGTGTGTCAAAGACTTTTAAGATCAGCTGATCACATCAGTCCCTTCTGACCTTTGAGTCTGGGTTGCTGTTAAGTAGAACAAATGGCTCTACATAGTGTACAGGATTTAAATGGTCATTTTTATAACAATGTAAAGGCTTGCATGCGTGCAAACTGAATAAACATTTATATATCTTGCAGTACAATCAACTGCAATGGATGGATAAAATACTTGACCTGTAGTTCTGGCCTGCTTCTCTGTATAAAATGAGAACCTAGAATGAAGCTTGGGGTTTCAGTAGAAAGAGGAGAGAACTATTTGTTTTCCATTGGATAACTACACATACTTGCAAAGACTTTATTTAAAGCTGGCGTCACTTTTCCAACACTGTTACAAGATCTGTTTTGACCGTTGAGGTTTAAGCAATTTCTTGCGAATAGTGTTCTGAGACCATAGACTTTTCTGTGCCAAGCACATTTTACATCACTTATCTAGATAGTGTGCCTTCAGAAAATACAAAGGATTTCTAGAAAGAATGTAACGAGGAAAAATTTGGTTCGTCAAAAATATTTATATAAAAATAATTGTGTGAAAACTGGTTACATGTAAAGTCTTGTATTAATATTGAATTTTAAGCTAAAACAAGATGGTAAATGAGACTTAAGATTTGATTTATGGATAAAATATTGGCAGCTAAATGTAAACTTTCCTTTGTTTGAAAAGGAAACAGGTACTTAAATTAGTGGAGATTATTATACAAGACTGTATATATGTTAACACTGTCAGTTTTATGATGCATACCTATTCTGTTAATTTATCAGTAGTGGCAGCAGAAATAACACATTTTTATCTGAGAACATTTGTAGACTGAGTATTTCAGAAGTTCCAGAGAGATCAGAGGTGAGAAATAAAAGGGATTCTTAATTCAACTAATAAAGAAAACTTATTTAAATGTATTGATAGTGGAATTAGAGGTCATCTGATATCACCACAAATATTCTAGTTTTATATCAATATGATACCAGACATTCAGACATGGACTGTTCATGAATCCTTCTGATTCCCAGCCGAGGTATCCCCAGGAGCAGTGACTAAGAACTCCATTCTTCTTTTAGAGCATAATACTTGGTTGATGGTGTTATTTTTGTACCCAGTGCATTAAGTGCCTCTTGTCCTCCCTCATAGCAACTTCACATAATCTCCATAAACTTGGGGGGGGGGGGAAA
>ML682006.1:14183645-14246010 GCA_007922195.1 Podocnemis expansa | reverse complement strand
TTTTTTTTTTTTTTTTTTTTTTTTTTTTTTTTTTTTTTTTTTGTAGGGACCTTGTAAACCATCTCCCTGGTGCTTTCAGATCCTTCTATTTTAAGTATGAATGTTCTGATGCAGTTTATGAACTGAGATCGCTCATGTGGTAGTGGAGTATGTTGTTTGATCAGCTGTTCTGATGTCAGGGACAAAATCTTGCTCACCTTATTCGTGCAAAGCTGCCACTGGTTTCATCGGGAGTTCTACTTAAGCAAGATTGGCAGGAATTTTATTCATCAATGTGTAAGAGACATGCTCAATATATTTCATCCTTTCAAGATGGCAAATATCTAGGGAATATCTTTGACTTCAAATAATTTTTTTTAAATTTATTTAATCTTGTTTGGGAGAGTACCAATTGCTTTTTTGACATCATGCATTAAAAATATTTGTGCAGGATCTGCACTATTTAGTGATGTAAATGAAGAAGAGTCAGTGGGGTTGATGTGATGTCAGAATCAGGTCTGTAATCCCAAACTCTACTTTGGAGCAAGAAATTAAATAACAAAACACTTGTTGCATGTGAGTACATTTTCTGTGGGTATGAGTAATGCAGAGTTCATGTAAAGTTTATGCTCAGTCCTGTAACCCATTTTTAGGCTTTATTTTCACTGAAGTCAATCAAAGTTTTGCTTGAGTAAGGACTGAGAGATCAGGCTAATAGTTCTCTTTGCACCACTGAAAGAAAAAAGAAATATAAACATTCATCAGATAAAACAGAATACCAGGCATTTATTTAAATTTTAAGAAGGGAGGATTAAAAACTTCAAAATCAGAAAAGTTGTATCAGGAAAGGGCAGAGGAAGCAGGTGAGAGGATTTGAAAGTCAATACAACAGATGGTGGTGTGTGTGTTGAATCTTAATCAAATAGGGTGCAGTCTCATTTTAAAAAGTGCGGGGCATTGTACTGTATGGTGAATTTATAATTTATGTGGTAGGGTCATTTATTTTGTGAGTGAATTTACTACTCTCAGAAGCTGGAACTCAGTGGTACTGTTGGTAACCAGGAATTAGTGCACTAAGCAGGTTTGCTGAATATGAACATAATTCCTGGTATTCCAGTCCTAGATCTCTCTTGAGTAGGGAACATAGTGACAAATTGTGTGATGGTTCTGTGGTGCCAACAAGTGCACAAAATGATACAATTTTATATATGAACATACAATTATATAGCTATTTAAAAACTGCATGCTGCTAATCTAGGAAACAATCAGTGCAATTCTAAGATGCAGAATCAACACCAAGCAAAACCTGCTTGCATGTTCCACTATCCCACTTGAATGATGAAATGCATAAAATTGCCTGACACCTCTTTTACATTTTTAAGTGGATTTGCAGAAGTGACCACAATGCTGAAACTGATTTTTCTGTAAGAACAGCTGAAGGTCAGATGAAATGTCCTTGGGTATTTAATAAAGGAGGCATGTTTTAAATGGTTTGAAAATTAACGTTTCATTTCTTGTACAGTATAAGAGGGTACAACTGATTAATCTGGGATCATAAAGCTTATTTTTATTTGTGATTTGAACTCAGCCTTTCATTTCTAGAGAACAATCAGTTCTGAGACAAAGGAAACAAGTATTTTTTCATCCTGTAGGCATAAGAGAGGTGGAGAGGGGTTATTTTTTTCCTCTTTGATTGTTAATTGGTATCGTGTAAGTGGCCTTGAAGGTGAGGGGCATTTTTTTATACTGACACTTGCCATAGTGTGGAAAAGCATTAGTGTGCACACTTCAGTCTTGATCCAATGCATTCCTTTAATTCCAGGCTTGGCACTCTTTTTGGAGCTGAGAATGCTGCCAATCATGTCAAATTATACAGTGGCTTTGTAACATGAACAGACTGTCAGCCAAATCCCATCTGCCTTGTTGTCCATGGGTAAAATGTACTCTAGCACCACTGAATACCAGTTGTTATGGCCAGCATGAATTTTGTTCTTTGGACCTACATATGTGAGTAAGGCAAGCAAGATTTAGTGATTAGATATGAATGACATGTATGCATCCATGTTCATGTGTGCTGCATGCATGGCAATGCTGTGTTTGGGTGATGATCAAAGGCTCTTGCTTAATTCCCCCTGAGAAAATGGGTGTGTGGACTAAAGCCAGAATTGTATACAACAGACAATTCTGCAACATTACCCATAGCTTCTTATGGGTAGGTGGAGTTATTTTGACCCATTGAAAGCCAGTGAGGTTGCTTGTTAAGTGGATAAAAAGTAAACATCACCACTTGACTTCTAGTGCACCAGTATAGAGCCCTGCAAATCCACGGATATCTGCCTTATAGCTGCATCTGCAGGTACAACACGGATATCCGTGGACCATTTCTTGTGGATGCAGGTTGGATACGGATCCACTTATTTGTATCTGCGCAGGGCTCTACACCAGTAATTCTGCACACAAGTAATCAAATTCTGCTGCAAATATCCTTAGATTTTGCTTACTATTGACTTATAGTAACTTCTGGAAGATAGAGCAAAAAACACAAATAAGATTTCTGTTCCTGAGTTTAGGGTTTTCTAGGTCAAGAGATAATGAAAGAGCAGTAACGTTTCATGGCAGAGCAGTCCTGTATTTGTATTTTAGCAACAGGGCCAACTGGAAAGCAAGCCATAAAAAGCTAGCTATAATCAGTCTAAGAATAAGTAATTAGAAAACATGCTAGTGTAGCTCTGAGCGCCTCACATTTGAAACTTCAACTTCCTTTCATATCATTAGGGTGTTAGAGTAAAAAAATTTTTTTACGAGAATCTCTCTAGGAAAAGTGTGAGTGAATAGTAACATCCAGTCTCTGTGGTGGCACCTGCAGATACAGTGCATGAGCATCAGTGGAAGAAAATCGCCTGCATCTAGAAATAGACATCAGTGTGCAGATTAGCTCGAGAAAGCAGGGTGAAATCCTAGACCAGCTGATGAGGAGGGGGAGGCTCTCAGTGACATCAGGATTTCATCTGGAATCTGGGTGTCCTTTCTGCTAGCAGGGTAAGCATGATGATTTGCAAGGACCAAAACAGGGTGAAGTACTGGATAACTGGAGTGAGAAACTGCCAGTGGACACTTTCCTACTCTGGTCCTGCTGTAGGAGGTGGTGAATGGTCTCGCTTGTGAGTTCCTGCATCAGTGCAGTATTTAGAGGTTGTCAAAGCTGTACTGAAGGTTGGCTCTGTCAATAACAGTATTGCCTGCCTGGGACATGAGTGAAAATGGGGCTTTCATTTCACTCTGACTTTCACACTGAAGTTTAGAAATAAGAGGGGGGGAAAAGCCCCCACTTTTACCATTCCCCCTTAAATATCTAACCACAACCAAATTCAAGAGCATTACAGGTCTGATCCTGGAGGGTGCTGAGCCTCTTCAATGGGAACGTGGGTTGCACAGCACCTTTATAGGGGAACGTGCACCAAAGGCCAGATTTTTCAAGATATCCCAGGGGCTAGAGCTGCAGAGAGGAGCCTATTGGGGATTTTCAAAAATGCCAAGGCCTTTAACTTCCATTTTGAAAATCCCACTTGGCCAGTCTTTGCATTAGTTCAATGCCTTTAAAAATGTGGCCCTAAATCACTAATTCTGTACAGTGACCTTGTATTCTGAATGACATTGTAAACTGTCCTTGCATGTAACAAACATGTCCTAGCATTCTGCTGATCACACCTGTATATCAGAAACAACACATGACTTACACAGGGCCAGCAATAAAATGGTTAATGAGCAATAATCTCCTTTGGAAAAGTGGATTCAGAACTGGACTGCCCCATGCAGCCCTGTCCCTTTGTTTTATCCAGCAGTGTAAAAGGTGTGAGAAATTCATTTAGGAGACTGGAAGGGAATACAAAGCAGAGTCTTGCAGAAGTGTCTCTCGTATTACTGCTAGAAAAAAAGTACTGGCAAGGGGAATAATGAGAAATAAACACTACAGTGTTGGAGGAGGAAGGATAAAGACAGCTATGTGTTTAAAAACAAAGGAAACTAAATTTAAAGGAGATGAAAGAAAATGCATAGCTGTGAAACAAATTTCAAATTATTAATAACAGGGAGAAAAGATGCCTCTCTGTACAGTTTTAGACTTGTTTTTAACTTAAAAATGAACATTACCAAAAACTTAATTTGTTTGAAGGCAGCAGGAATATGATGGGTTTTCCAAGCTCAGTTTGCTTAGGATAGCAAAGCCTATGCTGACTTTTCATCTTTTTCTCTCTCCACACTGCTGTTCATGAATTCCCACGAGACAGCTAGATTTTTGGCACCACTGTTCATTCCAGCTGCAGATGATTCCTCCTTACAAAGAACATCAGTAGCAATTTGTTCTAAGCTATGTGCATCTCTCAGAACACCTTTTTTATATAAAAGGTGCTAAAAAAATGTGTGACGGGGGGAAGCACTAGTGCCAAACTCTGATACCTTATTATATGCTACTGATGGTTCTTATGGAAATTTATTGTATCTTTGAGACCAGTTCTGAAACCATTACTTGTGTGAGTAATCTTTGTTTAATGGAACTATGCATCTATTAAGGGTTTTAAGAGTGAACTTGCCATCTTTTAAATACATATAATGCACTCTACAGATCAAATATTTGAAATATCTTTGATTGTATTGGGCTGTTCAGTGATGACTTCATGTTTGATTCCTCACAATAAAAGGGTCTTCTAGGACTCTTCTGTGGTCCTTCCTGGTCAAGACACCATGGTGTCATCAGAGCCTGTCAGGGCTACGCCTGAGTTAAGCAAAAGTGTTGCTGTAGCAATGTGAGGTCTTTCTTCCTATGGGAGCAAAGCACCCTGACTGCTGTTTCTGCCTATGAAGAGCTTAGCTTGAGTCAGAAAGTGAAATGCATGGCTTACAATGACCATTCTGAAAAAAAGGCCGATGGAGATGTCACTACCAGTATCCAACATAGGACATGATCTACATCTACAGCAAATAGTTCTTAAAAAGTGTGGTGAATAATTCTTAAGATTCCTTCCTGTTCAGCTTGATTTGGTCTGGGCTTGTTTGCTCAGGTTGCAAAATTATAATCAGTGCTTTTTCAATAACATATAGCAGCCTTGCAAACCCATAATGAAAGCAAACCAAGTGAGGCCCAAAATCTGATCACAGATGCTTTAGTCAGGTGAATTAGAATGAAATAATATGGCACCTAATTCTTGTCTCACACTAGTTTTACATCAGTGTAATAACTTCAGGGGTTATTCCTGATTTACTAAGTCTGTAAGTAGAAGAAAACTAAATACTTTGTTTTTCCAAAAATAATCAGATGGTCTGGGGGAATAGAAATTTCCAAGCCTGAAATGTAGTGTGACAGGGAACTGATGGAGTTCTAAGTCCATGAGTCAACATTAGGGACCTGCTCTTTAAGTCTCATTGTAGTGGGTAACTGCTCACAGTTTCTGAAAGATCCTATCCACCTGCCTGAAACTGGCAGGTGATTGAGCCTTTGTGGTGGTGGGTGTCATGAGGTGGAAGTTAGTGGAACTCAGTTCCCACTGTATTCTGCCTTGGAGTGTTTCCTTACAGTTAAAAATGACCACATGCCTTTCTGGCCTGCTCCACCATTTCATTCCTTCACCAATGGTTTTAGATCATCCATGGTCAGCCTTGTTTTTATTACAAGCCCTTTTTTCTTACCTATTTTTAAAATTGGGATCCCCTCATTTATTTTCAGACTAGCATTTTATTGTGTATTTTTATTCCTCATGTGCAACTGATGGAAGTGGGTGCTCTATATGATTAATACAATGAGAGCTGGTGGTGCTAAAATGGACCTATCCCAGAGACCACTTTGGTCTGGAAGTAATGTAGAAATAGTAAAAAAGCTGGCAGTGTAAGCATTCCACTATGTGAATCAGAAGAGTCAAACTCATTCAATGTGGGAGGCCACACAGGAGGGCAGGACACCTGTCATAGGCCATGTGTCTGCATAGGCTCCCCAGCCTCCTGCTATGTTCAGAGGGGCATAGGCTCCCCTTTCTCTGCTCCTACCCTGCAGGCTCTCTCACACCTTCCCTTTTCCCTGCCATGCTGGCTCCCTTCTCCTATTGTGCAGGTCCAGACCCCCCTTCTGCTGGTTGGCCACTCCCAGACCCTGCCCCCCCATCTGGGCAGCCCCCTTCTCCTTCCTCTGCCAGGTGGGGGCGGGCAATCAGTTTCAGTCACAGGCAGGCTGGGCTCTTGCCTCTTGCCTGCCCACCCCACCTGTTCAGTCAGTTATTCAGCATAGTGCCCTTTGATTGGTTTGTTCCCACGTGGGCTCCAGCCACTTTTTTCCTTATTTGTGATATGTGCAGTCAATCAGATTAGCATGCCTACTGACCGCCTGGAAACAGTTGTGGGGGGGACTGTAAGGAGGCTCTCTGGGAGCCTGGCCCAGTCTGCTGTGACCGAGACACTGATTGGTGGCAGACCACAGCAGAGGTGAGCCGGGATTGGCTGGAGTGCTTCCTCTGTTCTCCTCTACTCTGACTCTCATAATCTGAGGAATCACAAGCACACTTAGCCCTGTTGGGAGGCAGCCTGTCTTTGTTCACTGCTGCTGCTTCTGCAGAGAGCTTCCAGTCAGCAGTTCCGTGGGCTGCATCTCACCCATTGGCCAGAGGGCTGGCACCCCTGACGTGAATGAACAGGAAATGCTGTGTATCCTGGAACTGAACTTAATTTGATTTATATGATTGCTTAACATAGGTCAATGATACAAGATCTTATAGGTTCTTTCATACTGAAAAATAGGAGGAAAAAGGTGTCTCAGAGAACATTCCAGAAAATTGTCCAACCAACATCCTAAGGTGACGTTTTCCCCTCTGTATGACTTACAGTTAGGGCACCCAATTCTGGAAGATGTTGTGTCCTCTCAGTTCTCTTGATTGAGATGCAGGTGTTCAGCACTGGTCCAAAGGCCCTCAGAAGTGGGCAGGATTGGGTTCAGAGGCATTGTCTGCATTGCAGTGTAAGTCCTCATTCTAGAAAGGTTCCAGTGAAGGGATTTGGAAAGCTGATGAATCAGTGGAGAGGACAAATAAGGTTTTGTTTGGTCAGATATCTTGTCAACTTTCTTTGCAGCCCCAGGCCTGAAGACACTGATTTTTCTTTTGCCTTCTTTGGTCCTGTTTTGAAGACTGGTTCAGATATCAGTGACTGCTAACTTTTGTGGAGGCTCCTGTGATACAGATGCATATCTACTAGGACACGGGACTGAGAACGTCAATTTATTTCGCTGTTGGCATTGTTAGCCAAAACCAAATTGAGAACAGTTACCTAAATGAGAGGTACCTGTGAATAATTGATTCTTTTTTCAATTCAGTAGCAGTGTTGAGGAGTTTTTACCTCCTCCCCCCCAAAGACCCCCACCCTGATCAGGGTCAAACCAAGTGTGATTTCCCCCCCCGAATTTTTGGTGAATCAAAGTAGTCCATTTTGGGTCTGTTCTAGAGTAGGCATACAAAGCTGGGTCTCCTGTGCCCCTTAACTGCATGGCTAAATAGTGTAATGAGGGACAGTGTACCATCATCACTATCACTGCCTCCCTGGCTGTTTTGTGAATACCCAAAAATATTCATCTCAAGTTTACAAAAAAAACCCAAAAAACCTTTGGTTCAGCTGAAACTGCAGTTTTTGGCAAATAAGCTATTAATCTGAAAAGTCTCACACAGATCTCATATGTATTCCCTTATCAGTCCTTTGTGCCATTCACACTCCTTAATTATACCATCAAAACCGTGTAAGAATCTGACTTTCACTAGCTCCTTTCTTCTGAGCTTTTGAAAAAGATGTTTACTTGGACACAATGCTGAGAACATGTAGTTTACAGCTGGCAGAAAAGATGACTAATTTTTTATTTTTACAGAGGCAGGCTTCCGCTTGGTGAGAAACTTTAGTTTACCAAACCAAATATTTATAAAAGGAAGCAACTCTTCATTAGTTAGATTAATCTGACTAAAATAAGGAACTTCTATAGCAAGTAAACTGTTCCATTTTTATTCCAGAAGCTTTGTAACATCTGAATTATTGCTGCTGGTAGGCAGTTGACACAGCTTTGTTTGGGAGAAGATAGATTTTCTTAATTTGAGGAGGTTGGCTTTTTGTGATTTTTAAAGTCAGGATTGTTTTCTGTGTTACAAAAATCATGAAAGTGACCAAAAGGAATGACACTTGCAATTTACATTCACAGATATATGCATCATAACAAGTGGTGTTGGGTTCTCTAAAGACTGAGCCATTTAGAACTTTAGGCCTTGGATTACCCTAATCCAGTCTCAAACAAGCATTCAGGGGGATATAGTCTGGAAAGTCTGATGGGAGTTGTACCTTTGGCAGTAATGCATGCTGTAAAAGGGGCAAGGATATTAAACACAAAAAGCTGTCTTTTATTAGTGGGAGCAAAATTAGTTCTATTGCAAGCTTCTCTACAGCAGTAGAAGATATCACAGAAAAACCCAAACCTTAAATGGTTCTATTGGTTGAAAAGAGTCAGTGGCGGAGGGGGCCTTGAACATCCAGAGAGGAGGATTAGTAATGAAGAAATAGAATGGGAAGGCAATATGGAGATAAGGTAAGTTGTTCAGTATGAATCCTGTGTGCTGCCCTACCTTGCTGTACCTGATGGCTCCTCCATTGAATTGTGAGTGCAGGTGTGTACTCGATGTAGTTCACAAACTCCCTGTCTCCTCTACATTTTGTTAGAGGAAGACCCTGGTGCATTTCTATATATTGTGTGTCTGGTTGTAGCATGTCATCTTCTGTCTTATTCAGAACCTCTTACTGAGGTTCTGGCCACCCTTTTCCCTTCACCTCCTGATTTATGCACACCCCAGCTATGGCTCCCCAGAGTTGCACAACTTCCTCATCAACCTTTTCTTGGCAGTGGCCAAAGTGGCCATGCCTCACTCCACAAGATGGAAGCTGGGGGGGGGGGGGATTTTTACTCTGCAGCTGTAGGCCTGTTTCTGGTCCATTGTTTTGTCATGTGTCTGGGCAGAGTTCCTATGAGTAGTGTGTGCTGACTGCTTTGATACCTAATGAAGAGCAATGGGCACTGTCTGGGGCTCTCTGCTTGGTGTTCGTCAGGGGCACACCCTCCCCAGAGCCCCCTGGTGGCCACATTTGTGTGGCCCTTGGGTCAGGGCAGCACAGCCTAGCGGCCAGAATCAATACAAAGTCTATCAATGGCCCTCAGGTGAGGGAAGCACAGCCTAGTGGCCACAGAGTCAATACAATGTCTGAGCAGCCCTTGGGTCAGGGGAGCATGGCCTAAGGGCCAGAGTCAACAGGGGGACAAGGCTATCTGTAAAGGTCACAATAGCTGGGGGGGGGTCAGGTCCTCCTATTCCACTGAACCCCAGCCCAGGGCCCTATCGTTAGAGCTCTGCACAGATACAAATAAGTGGATCTGTATCTGACCTGCATCTGCAAGAAATGGCTCATGGATATGTGTTGTATCCGTGGATGCAGATATCTGCATATTTGCAGGGCTCTAGCTCTGTGCAGATAAAAATATGTGGATCCGTATTCGACCTGCATCTGCAAGAAATGGCCCGCGGATATCTGTGTTGTATCTGTGGATATCTGTGGATTTGCAGGGCTCTACCTATTGTAGCTGTGGCAGTTCCCTCAAGGGGCTCCAGTGCCTGTGGGATCCTAGGCGTCTGCCTCCACATAATTCCTTGCTTGTATCTGCTCCCCAGAGGGCTGTCCAGGGCTATGTTTACACTACAGGGCTCAGTTAAGCAGGCTTAAAATAGACCTTAAGCCAGTTTATAGCTTCCATACTCAAAGTTTCAGGAGACTGCCCATGTCCGCACTGGCACTTGCTAGGTTGCCCTAGGAGTGGTCTATTGTGGGTAGCTGGCTTATAGTGCACCACAGCAGAAATGCCCCTCTCTCCTGGCCACTCCTTTATCACAGGAAGTGAGTGACCACACCATCCTCCATACTGTGTGGGGCAACAGGGAGCCTGACATGGCCCAGGAATGTGCCAGCACAGCACTCCACCTCCTCCATGCATTGCCCAGACTCCAGCTCTGGACCAGGTGCTGCAGGGCAACTGCCAGCACAGGGGAAGGGTGCAGTAGTTGTTAAGATTCAAACACTGGGAAACAGCACATAGAGCAGGGGTCTCAAACTCAAATCACCATGTGAGGGCTACTATGTTAGCCTGAGGGCAGAACCACTGACACCTTTTCATACAAATATTGGTAACGACAGTGTTGTTGTGGGCTATGGGAAATAGCTTTAGGGGCCATGTGGGGCCCCCCAGCTGCATGCGAGATCCTTGATGAAGAGGAAGGTGAAGTCAAATCACCTGTTGCCCAAGCCATAACTAGGGCACAGCAAACAGGGCAAAGAGCTGGGTGGGGAATTTTAAAGGTGGCCACCAGCCCTTGCTGGGCCCGGAAGAGCAATGTGCCTTAGGCACACTCTTCCTGGAGCCAGGCAGGGGCTGGGGGAGTGTCTCCTGCCCTGCCCCGGTGGCACGGGAGGCACCCTCCCACTGGGTCTCCTGCTGCTCCTCCCCGGTGGCAGTGGAAGCACTCCTCCCCACCATCAGGTCTTGGCTGCTCTGTTCTGGAGGCAGGGGAAGTACTCCCCCTGGCCGGGTCCCTGCCGTTCCTCCCTGGCGGTACGGGAAGTGCTCCCTCCTACCAGATCCCTGCCACTCTGTCCTGGCAGCAGGGGAGGCACCTCCCCCCCATTGGGATTGATTGGGGGGGTGGGGGGGCACCTTTTCAGCTGCCTGCCCTGGGTGCCAGAAGCCCTAGTTGTGGCTCTGCTTGTTGTAATGGGGAAAATAAATCCATAGTCACAATTTAATCCTGCTTTCACACACTCTAATCTAAAAGAAATAACTACTTTCTTTCTATGTGCTGTTTCCCAGCACTTGAATCTTAACTGGTTTGATTTGTTGTTAGTGTGACCTGATCCTATGTCTTACACTCCCCTGTGTTTATTTTCCTCCCATTCTTCAAGTTCCCCCATCTTCAAACACTCTGACCAAGTGGGATTTTCTCCTGTGAAAAGTTCATGCAATAAATAATTTTGTTAGTCTTAAGAAGTGCTACAGGACTCCTTGTTTGTTTTACAACAATATCTGGAGGAGGGGCAGGCTGAGAAGGGGACAGAGAAAGAGTGAAACTGGAGACAGGCAGGGTCACGCTGGAGAAGGGGAGAGAGACACAGGGTCAGGCTGGAGAAGGGCAAGGGGAGAGATGTGCAGGGTCACACTGGAGAAGGGGGAGAGGGTGGATCAGGTATGGGGAAGGCAACATGGGCTGTAGTGCTAGGATGCAGGACTGGGGGGCCAGGGCTAAGACACAGGGGATTCTGATGTGTTGCACACAGCTAGGAATGCTCCCAACTGTGGTGTGCCTTGTCTCCAGCTCCCCCTTCCCTATTCCTCCCCTTTCTTTGAAGTCAGTGGAGAGTGAAGTCAGTGGTAGAACTCCCTTTGGACTCCAATAGGAACAGAGTTAGACCCACTCTGGAAATCTCTCTCAGCATCAATGCCTGTAGACTTTGTAGTACAAAAGATTCCTCACTACTTGGAGGAAACCTGACATAGCCAGGTATCTTAGCTGACATATGCTCATAAGATACATAGTTAATAAAACATGAATGCATTAAGATAATATAAAGACACCTGATTTTCATATAGTAATCTTAAATACATTATCTGTCCTGATTAAGGTAGTTTAAGAAGGGAGAAAGTAATTTTCACAATTGGTGTCAGGTACAATGGAATAACTGGTGACTGAGTAAGCCACACAGAAGGGATCATGGTTGACATACAGATAGGAAGATAATTTTTCTTTTTGTCCTCAATAGAAGTATCGCAAAATAGGAAAAAAGCACTTCTGGAAAATAAGACCTGTATGTGAGTAATAGCTGGGTTGGCCAAAAGCAGCCTGCTTCTGAAGTGTAGATTTAAATCTGATTAGAACAAAGAGATGAAAACGTACTGAGATTTCTACAGATTCCTGTCCCCATCTCTTAACAAAATGCATGTTAATAATCAATCTTACGTCCTCCCTACCTATGTACATCCTTTGAGCCATGCTATTCAACTACAATTTCAGTAGGGGACTTCTCACATTCATTTTTATAAATACTTGTGTAATGTGATCATGATGCTCTTTTTTTGGGCTAAACCTGTAAAATGCCGAAAACCTCTTTTAAAGTGCAATGTCTGTGCTTTCCATTGATTCACTGCATTCTATGGGCAGAGTTCTGCATCTTGCAGGATCAAGCCTCTACACCTGCATGTCTAGGGTAGAGATGTACTTAAGTTGAATGAATCTCACACCGTATGCCAGTCTACACCTTCATTACATTTTAACAACATCTTTAGGGTTTGATCAGTCTTCCCGTACCTCTGTGTTTCTGTCCTCATTTTTACAGATGCAGAATTTCACCCACAATATTTGTTGCCTACAAATCGTGGGGGCAGAGGCCATGGTATGCAAATCTGGCCCAGAATGCTCTTCAGCTGGTCCAGGGGAGTGTGTGTTTACCTGAAACTTCCAGCAGAATTATGATGTCACCTGGGATTTAACTGGAACTCTGCTTCACTATACCAAAATTAAGAGTATGTATTTGCTTTACATATCCTATAGTGCCTTGGTTTGGTGCAGCTGTTTGTCCAGGCAGCCATTTCTCTCATGGCTCCCTTTAGTTATTTATTTTCATTATTTCCCCTGAAAATAGTAGCTAAGTTTCTGAATGACTATTATTTTTCAGGTCATGCTTGAACTGGCATCTAAATAATCTCTTTGTTTGATACTCTTGTTTACTTAGCTGCCTCTTCACAATGATTGCATTCTAGTGACATATTAGGTGTCAGAAAGTCAATGCAGTGAAGTCAGCAGTAGTTGTAGTTGTTAAGAAATGGATGCATCAGGCATGGTAGTTGATCCATCAAGTTCAGTTATGAGGTTTGTTTCAGTAAAGTGATAAGTGTACAACATATGTCATATTATTAGGCAATGCCTGTTGAAGGGTAGGTGATTCCTGTTGACACTGTGTGGCTGGTGCCAAAGAGCAGGTGGAAGGAGCACTCATGCTCACTTGTGAAGAGAATAGCCAGAATTTCTTGACTTGAACTGCTTGAGCACTACGAGAGGTGAGTGTTGTAGTGTGACTAGAAGTGCTAGGTAATGTGTATCCAGGGCCTTGTTCCTTTCACACACCCTGGGCTGTCCACATGCCAGGCATAAGCCTTCATAGAAGAATTATCAGAATTGGCTTCTAAACACACTCTCCTCTGCTCGTCTCAGCACTCCACTGGGGATTTACACCCCCACAGCCTTCCTCCCTGATAAAGCCTGACTAAAGCCTTTAATATGCAGATTGATTGAGCAGTGAGATGATTGAAAAGGAGATGTACATTATAGCTATGAATCACGATTCAGAGTTGATTGTGTATTATGTTCTCAAATGTGATTCAGCTGAAAATGCTTCTGATTCCAGGATATGAAGTGAGAGGTAGAGCATTAGCAGTAATGGGTTATGAACTGACTCTGAGACAATGCCTCTGATTTTACTGAGTGCTTCTGGTTCAATAGTGAGTCTATCTCTTCTGATAAGAAATAGAAACATTCAGAAGATGACACAGCAAACTCAAGTTTTCGGTTACTTGATGGGACCGACAAAAAGAAAATCAAGTATAGGATGAATGTTTCTGTGAGAAGCTCATCAAATTCAAGATACAGCCAGGCAGATCCAGATCGAGGCAGTCTGGAAATGGTAATGCCCATTTTGAGCATGGCAAAGATTTATTCAACGTTTTACTTAGAGATATTATTTTAAGAGTATGCAGTTAGGGGAGCAACCCCTACATGTTTCTGAAAATGGCTACAGGCCAATTTTGAGCAAGGAGAAAATTTTTCTACGTGGAAGAAACAGACTGAAAAACCTAAATTCAGGATTGTTATGGGGATCTTCTTTATCCATTTAAATAAGTAATAGGCATTACTATTTTCTCTCTACTCCTCAGACCAGAATGCTGGGTTTGGAATTTGGCTGCCTTCATAGAATCATAGAATCATAGGGTTGGAAGGGACCTCATAGGTCATCTAGTCCAACCGCCTGCCAGAGGCAGGACCACTCCCACTTAAACCATCCCAGTCAGGGTTTTGTCCAGCCGGGCCTTAAACACCTCTAAAGATGGAGACTCCACCATCTCCCTCGGCAGCTCATTCCAAGACTTCACCACTCTGCTGGTAAAAAAGTTTTTCCTAATATCCAGCCTCGACCTCCCTAACCGCAGTTAGGCTGAGGAGTGACTGCAGAACTGCACTGCTGAGGCTGTAGTAACCCACTTATGAGCTCTTCTGGGTAGTGATTGTGCGTGTGCACACGCACTACCTAGCTCAGTGGAATCTGGATTCTAGTTGGGTCCTCTTAAGTTTTACTGTCAGGCAGCCACCAACTAATTTATAAAGGTGCTCTAGAAAGCTCCTGTTCTGTGGGCAATGGTGAGTGGATTTGCCATTTGAGGTTTTCCTTGGCCTAGGAGAAAAAGTTGGGATTTACCTTATAGAATTTATAGAAATTTTTCAGTAGATCATATGGTCTTCTTACAACCCTCTGGACAATGCAGGATTTGTTTCTTAGATATCAAATCTGAACCTGATAATAGATCTGACATCTTATGTCTGCCAAAAGGTGCAGAGCAAGAGCATTAGAAGTCTGAAGGTAAAATATAGAAAGAAAATGAAAGACTTCTCAAGGGAGTCTGCCAGGATAAGGAGGTTTCCTGGAGGACACTTCTTTCTCTTTATCTTCTAAAGTTGTCTTTCTTGGGCTCATTGCTCGAAAGATAAGAAAGTTATGCAGGTGCAAACCTCACCAAAGGCCATAACTCAAAAAGGTTTTTGAGGCTATAATGTAAGGATAATAACATGTAAGAGGACAGTTCTTATTCATAAAATAGTTCTCAGGAATGTGCTTTGTAAATTCTTCTTTGTTATTTGGACCCTTGAGAAACTGATGTTTGGGGTAAAGTTGAACAGGGTGTAATCAGGTGAATACAAGTATCCTCTAGTAGTGTTTCTTCCTGAAGATAAATTGGCATATGCCTAGTTGACACTTACTGTGTTTTTTTGCTATCTAAAATAACTTGTGCATCTCCCTTCAGATGTCTAATGCCTACTTGCCATGGTGTCTCCACTGCACTGAATTAAATGAAAAGACTGTCCCTTCAACTCAGCACTTCTTTTCTTGAGGGAGTGGACTTACTATGTCACCTTCTGGATTGATTGATCAGGTCTTCACTGACTGCTCAATTGAACCTGAAAGATCAAACTGATGGCAGCAAATGTAGACTAGTTCTTAGTTTCTGTTGTTGAGATGTCTTTAACAGGAACATGGCTCAAGGAAAACAGCTACGACTAAGTAGCCAGGTGAAGCACTCAGCACCCCAACTCCCACTGACATCAGTGCGAGTAGAGCCTGTTCGGCAGCTTGCTGGATCAAGCTCTCAAGGGCTGTTCATTCCATGAAGCTGCACTTCTCCACAGGCAATGAGTGTCATTTTGAGGTGCTGGCAATGAGACAAAGGGACAATGAGAATGAGGGGCAGGAAGTCACATCCATACAATAAAATCAACTTTTCACACTATGGGCTGTGCTCCTGGGAGGGGCTGAACATCTGGACAGCCTCATGCACATTTCCTATAAAATCACAATTTTTAATGTACCTTTAATCCCTACACTGTAGGAGCCCATATCTTCTATTGCAGCACTGACATCCTCAGGTAGAGTTTCCATGCTTTACATTTCCTTACCACACCCACTTGCAAATCATTCATTGCGGGGAGGGAAACACAACACAGTCATATCCACATCTGGATCAGCTGGCAGGAGAGGGGAAACCTGGTACATACATTAGAGCAGTTAGGGCTTGAAGAAATATGTCCATGAGCAATGTATCCTCATTGGTATGTAGGCCCTTACGTGTACTTCTGGATATTGAACTAGCAGCTTCATCTAGCTGGAGTGCTTAATTTGTAATGAAAGAGATGCTGAGGCTCAAGCAACTTTTTTTACATTCATAACTGATGCAGCAAGTCCAGAAGTGCTAGGGCTATAAGCTGCCAAGCTCAGAGGTGCCTGGGCTCAGCCCTGGTACAAATTAAGCATTGTCTAGATGTCTGTCCATCTCTTCAAATCTTCTATGATTGAAACACATCATGCACATTTGGAAAGTGGCTCTTTGATATGACTGAGAGGATCAGTGTAAAATGTTTTGTGTGATTTGATTTTTTTATTTTTTTTAACTTGTTTTAAAGTTTTTTCCCTACTGGAAATAATGTTATTAAACCATGCTAGTGTCAGAGCCAACATGCAGGAAAGCAAATGCAGATAATATTTTAGAAGCAGACTAGCAGTGAAATCATAATGCATTTCCTTGGATAGGGTTTGTATTTAAAAGAAACTCTGAACATCACAAGGCCTTTTGCATTAGTGTGGAAGTCATTACAAATAATATTAAAAGTGGGATTGATAATATAATTAAATGAGGAGTCCTGGGGCACCTTTAGAAATAAACAAATTTATTTGGGTATACCATATATCATTGCGTATAAGCTGAAAATTTGGTGCCTGAAAGTTGATCTCAAAACAGGCTCTTGGCTTATACTCAAGAGAATATGGTAGACAGCCCCTCCCAGCACTTTCCCTGACCATGTGACAAGCCGGAGCCCCAGTGTTGCTGGGTAGCCATCTTGGGCAGTCGGTCAGGGCTGGGGCTGGAGTGAGGGGGGACCTCGGCATCTGGAGAGGCCACGTAAGGGGGCCTGGGGAGGGTGTTGGCCTGGACATTGAGGGGGGGGTTCAGGGAGGCCAGGGAAGCAGCGGCAGGGACCAGGGGTTGGGGTGGGGTCGGGGAGTTGGGGAAAGTGATGGGATGGCTGGGAGGGTTTGGGGGGGTTCAGGGAGGCCAAGGAAGCGGCAGCAGGGACCGGGGGTTGGGGAAAGTGATGGGATGGCTGGGAGGGTTTGGAGGGGTTCAGGGAGACCAGGGAAGTGGTGGCAGGGCTTGGGCATTGGGGGCGGGGGTCGAGGAGTCTGGGAAAGCGGCGGGAGGACCCAGGGTTTTTGGGGAGCCCAGGGAAGCAGCGACAGGGACCCAGGGATTGGGGAGGTGCATAGCAGGCTGGGAAGAGCAGCAGCAGGGGTTGTGGGGTGACAGGGAAAGGGTGTTGGGGAACAGGGGAGCAACAGCACCAAACTGAGAAGGGAGCAGGGGGGCAGCAGTGGGGAAAGGGCAGAGAAGGGGGGCAGCAGGTAGCAGTGAGGGAAGGGCAGAGTAGGGGGTTGCAGTGAGGAGGGGGCAGTAGGAGGAGCAGAGAGCAGCAGTGAGGGAAGGTCAGAGCAGGGGGCAGCAGGAGGAGCAGGGGGGGCAACAGTGGGAAACTGAAGTGAGCAGGGGGCAGCAGTGAGGAAAGGGCAGAGCAGGTGGGAACAAGGGGGCAACAGTGAGGAAAGGGCGCAGCAAGGGGCAACAGTGAGGTAAATGAGAAGTGAGCAGGGGGCAGCAGTGGGGGGCAGCAGGGGTAACAGCAGTGATGAAAGGGCAGAGCAGGTGGGAGCAGGGGGGCGCCAGTGAGGAAAGGGCGGCGCAGGGGGCAGCAGCAGGAAACTGAGAAGCGAGCAGGGGTGTAGCAGTGAGGAAAGGGCAGAGCAGGGGGCAGCAGGGGTAAGGAAAGGGCAGAGCAGGAGGGCAGGAGTGAGGAATGGACAGCAGGGGGGCAAGGGAAAAGCAGCAGCAGAGATTTTGGGGTAGGGAAGCTGTCAGAAACTCCAGAGGAAGTCAGCAGCAGTGGGGGGGGGGGGTTAGGGGCCCAGACCAAAAGGGGACTGCGGCTTATACCTGGGTCACCAATTTGAGCTTCTTTTTTGGGCTCAGAATTGGGGGGTCGGCTTGTGCCCGGATCGGCTTATACCCGATTATATATGGTAAGCTTTTGTGGGCTAGAAGCCACTGTGTCAATGTGTCAAATTGTTGTTTATGTACACTGGTTTTTTGTTTGTTTTTTGTTTTTTTGTTTTTTAAGGGAGTATTAAGACTGGGCACAATTGCAGTAAAGAACCTGGAGTTAAAGGATCTGGGGTTCTTTTTCTGCCTGTGCCTTGGATTTTGCTTTGAACTCTGGTTTTTACTACTGACTGGCTATGAGACCTTGGACAAAGGCATTTTACCTTTGCTGTACTTCATTTTCCCATTTGAAAATGTTTATAGTAATACATTTGTAAAGTTTGTGAAATCATTGGGTGAAAGAAATGTTGTATTTTTATTATAACTATTCATCTTTAGGCGTCTGGTGAAATAGATGCACATGGAAACCACTGACACCATGAAAATGCTAATAATTTGTATAATATTTTGCAATCCAAAATATCTTTAAGCCTCAAGCTGTCTATATACAACACCAATGAGCTATACTATAGCCTTCTGATTGCTAATCAGTACACAGGATAGAAGGATATTTTAGGCAAGGAATTACAGATAAATCCCTACTATCAAATCAAATGCAGAAGACCTTATTGAGGCTCAGCTCTTGTTGATGTTATCTGACTCACAATGGATTGAATTTTACTGACTGAATAAAAATGTCTAGTTTCACTCCTACCAGTAGACTTATGAGATGTTTATGTCCTCACAGAGCAGTAGAATGGATTATTTTTTAAAGTCTCACCTTACAGCCTAGCCTACAGCAAACTGCCTGACCTTATTTCCCAGTGGAAAAGATAAAGCACTGAGTTGAATCTGCTGGGGCTTGAACTTAGCGGCAGCAGAAAAGTCCAAACTGAAAGTTCTGATTGCTGAGATCATTAAGATAGCCCCATATTTAATGGGAGAAGAGTGCAATATTTGCACAGGCCAGCAAACTAGGCAGGCTTGTACTCCTGTATTAAAATATCAGTACTAGCTGCACAGCTCATTTCAGTAAGATTCTCTAGATATTATTGATCCTGAAGAAAAGTGTGGTGAAAAAGGTATGTGCCTGAATTTTATTACTGTATAATGACTGAATAATTTATTAAATACAGTTTACATGTAAGTGGACAATTTACTGAGGTGCAAAAATAAGAGTTTGTTAGCAAATAGGGGTTTTCCAATTTCAGACCCAGTAAATGTGTGATTAAAATCATATTGAAGCAATGAGTGAAAAGGGAAAGAAGAACAAATGGGTTATGCTAGAGCTAAAACTTAAGTACTTTTCACAGTAACCAGAGTGGATGTTCTAGTCTGAGTGTCTTCTGATCAGTTTGCTCACTGCTTGTAGCACAGAAGCAGTGTTCCTCTTAACCTGTAACAGGTAATCTCCCTTGCAATAGTTAATAGCACAATCCTGTAACACTTCCATGATGTGAATAATTTTCACAGGTTTGGAATCTTGTTGCAGTCAAGGGACTACTTGGGAAAGAGTTGCAGGATCAGGCCCTATTATTAGACTAGACTATTTTTATTTTCTGAGATTAAGCATATGCTTGTGCAAAGAGTGTCCACAGGGGACTCACAGTAATTGACAACTTTCCTTTTCCACTTTAACACAAATTGGTAATTTTGGCTAAAGCAAGTATGGAGAGTAGTCTTCCAACATCCAGCCGCAGTCTGTCCATTTTGAAGGAGCAAACAGTCTCTGCCTGGGATGGGGTATCCACCCCATACTTAATTAGGCCAATTAACCCATAGGTGGAAGCTGGAGGAAACCAGGGCCTTCTCAGGCCTAATTGGCTGATGAAGTCAAGCTGGGGCAGCAGCTGGGGCAGGTTTATAAGATCAGTGAGTGAGCAAGCAACAGAAGAAAGCTGCAGGGGAGCATGTAGTTGTCTGAGGCCCTAGAGGTACCTTTCTGAGGGTAGGGCATATGGGCTGACCAGAGTGGGAGGAAACTGGCAGGTGTCTAGGAAAAGGTACATCAGGGTCTGAGTGCAAGCAGACTACAGTTGATCTGTGTAGGAGCCCTGAAGCAGCACATGAAGTACTGGATGTGCCTGGGTTCCCTTGTTGGCTGCTGGAGCAGTGGCACCATCTGGACAGTGCTAGAGAAGTCTGTCTGTCTGTCTGGTCATGTGGAAGGACTGGAACCCTGGAAGGGGAAAATGCTGTGTGACTTGGCCAGAGAGGGGCTACAGATCAAGAGATGGTGTGCAATTGTAAGGATGAGTCCTGCAGAGCTGTTCCATGGTGGCCAGGAGGAGGTACCATTTTAGGGGTAAGTAGAACACTCTCATCACATTCCTCCCCCCATTAATTGCCCCTGTACTGGTATCACCTGCCTTTTAGCAGGAATGCTGTGGGGAATGTGGCCTTTTCTGGAACCCATCAGACATAGGCAGGTTTGTTTGAGTGAGGTATGATGCATGCAGTAAGCAAATAAATGATTACTGTTATAGGTTGTGTATGTAGAGGTGTCATGTTACAGTATAAGGAAATGTTGGTCCTGGCAGGGCTGGATTTACTGGCCTTGGAGCCCTGGGATTGGCCCTGATGGTGGTGGTCTGCTTGTGGGCTGTTACTGGGGCCCTAGGACTCTCTTGCCCTGGTCCCACTCCAGCTAGGTTGCCGATAGGGGTGGAACCAGCTGGCATATGGTGCAGCCTCTGATACAGACCCTGGGGCCCTGGAAGGATGTACTGTGAGCCAGCTGGCCCTGTCCCCTGGGAAGAGTAAACAGGCACTAGCCCAGCCTGTCTCTGGGGGAGGACTAGCTGGCCTTGTGGGGTGGTGGTGGGGGAGGGTGTGGCATCTAGTCTTTGGCCACCATGGCCCTGTCTTCCTCCCAGTGCTCCCCAAAGCCCAGCTGGTGCTGAGCTGGTCAGTGGGGATGGATTGGGCTGAAACCTGGGGCCTCAGTTCCTGTAGTCTCTGCATTAATCTGATCCTGGTCTCTGGGACAAATTCAACCTAAAATCAACTCTGCCTGATTCCAGCAGAGGCTCTTGTTGGAGGACAGCTGCTTAGGGGACACTGGCAGTGAAAAATGGCTGCAATCTGACTCCCTTGTGGGAACTGAAAAGTGGCTAGAGCAACCTGAATAATGGATGCCCTTTTTGGGGGGGGAAAGGGTACAACCAGCATGGTTAGGACCTGAGTGGATTCAGTGTTTCTGCAGCAGCCTCTAACACTGATTCTCCTATGGCATACTTAGCAACCTTGAATGTTATCCTCCTTTAGCAGAAATTCCCAGGGCAGCTGGGTGACCATCTATTGCATTCCTTGGAGTGAATCTTCTGTGATGTGGGACAGTGCACTTTAGAAACACCCAATTATTCTAGTTTTGTGAATGGAGCTTGGGACTGGTGAAGCTTGGACAGTGTGGTAACTTGAGTTGTGTACTACGCCTGCACTTGGTCTGCGGAGGCAATTCACATTTTGTGATGAGGAATGTGAGTCAGGGTGCATGTACTGGTCTCTTGATATGACTTCCTTTTCACTCGTTCTTCTGTTCTTGTCTGGCTCAGCTTATCAAATGAACCAAGATTTAATCAAAACGATACCTAAGAAACAAAGCATGTACCACACTGCCATCCTTTGTGTCCATGTGACTACTGAGCTGCTCCTTTTGACCTGGAGCATGACTTTGCATGGTGGAGAATCACTGAGAAAGCAAGGAAGGGATCTGTTATATGAGAGAGAATCAGAGATGAGGAAAACATTTAATATCTGAATAGGTAGAGAAAGCAACCAGTAACATGGTAGTGGTCAGTAAGTAGTCTAAGGCATATGTGTAATATAACAATCCTAATCGAAGGTAAACTCAAGCTGGGTTAGGAAAACTGACCCTATGCATGACAGTGGTTATGGTGCTACAAAATGACTATTTTAGAAGCTGGCAGGAATTAGATAAACATAGTTGCTGTTTTCGTGTTTATTAGCAGAACTTGTGTAACACATGTTGAGAAAATGGACAGTGGGGGAGTGGTGCCATGGCAGAGTGCCTAGCTGTGATATATTTTCAGAGGAATACAGGGCTGCACTGGTGTAAACGAGTCTGAGAGCAGTATGGGACACGTGTATTTTACCTGGAATCTGACCATCTTTCTTGAGAAGAAAATTATGCATGAAATCTTGGCTTAATTGAGTTCAGTGGGCGTGTAACCGTTCTGCCAGGACAAGATGGCAGAACAAGGGCTGGGTTCTATATCTAGGGGTTTCCAAATAATGTTACAGCACCAACTAACTTGAGCCCCCACCTAGTTTTCTGGAAGATTGTGCACTATTGCCGGGCACCCTGAAAGGGTAATGCTTCCGCACTCACAAGCATGAGTCTGAGTGTGGTGTACAGAACTTTTAATAGTAAGAAAAACAAACAAAAAAAGGGTCATTAGCAAAAACCAGCACTGATCTGGGGACTCAGTGCAGAACAGGTTCCCAACAAATCCCAGGGTATGTAGGTAATGTCTTTCACAACAGCTGTATGCTGGCACCACCCACTGGTCACTTGCTCCACCCACCTGGACCATCCACTGGCTCTGCCTGCTGTTCGCCAGCTCTGCCCACCGATGGTCACTCACATTGTCCAGCCTGCCACTGATCACTCTCACTGGCCACTGGCTCCACCTGTTGTCTGCTGGTGCTGCCTGCTGATCGCTTACTCCATTGCTGCTCCCCTTCAGTGACTTCAGCTCAAAGAGGGGGTTTTCCTCTCTGTGACTTCAGCTCTTAAACCTTACATAGCCACAAACAGCTTCTCCCATTAAAAATAACAAAAGAGAGGCTTTACAGGAAGCCTGGCCAGATCTATCCTTTGACAGTGGGGCAATTGAGTGAGGCAGAGCCTCAGGCATAGCTCTAGACTGAGCTAATGCTAAAATCCTGCCCTTGTCTTCACTTTACCAGGCTGGAAGGAGGGGGTGGCCCCTCTTATAATAGCATTTTTGCTAATTGTAGCTCTTATCCTTTAACCCACCTAAACAGTTTGAACAATTAAGAGTACATGTTACACAAGACAGTATTTCATGTTTCTCTTCAGTAGAATTACAGATATTGACAGATGTGATCAAATCAACCGCAATACCATTACCGATAGTGCCCTGCACCCGTAGTGAGACTGCTAATATGCTGTTTGTGCTCATGCAAATATAAAACCCATGCAGATTAGTTAATGCACCTCCCCCCCCCCCCCTTTAGAACAGGGGTCTCAAACTCAAATCACCACAAGGGCTGCATGAAGGCGAGTACATTAGCCTGAGGGCTGCACCACTGAAACCTTTTCATACAACGATATTACAAATGTCAGTAACAATAGTGTCATTGCGGGCTGCAGGAACTAGCTTTAGGTGGCCTGCAGGCTGCGAGTTTGAGAGCCCTGCCTCAGAAGCTGTTAGGCACAGCTTCTAGGCGTGCCTTACAGGGGCAAGATTTCATCCTGTATGTATGAGGTTGTCACCTTTTTTTCCATCCATGTAGCTAGCATTGTAAAGCAGTGGTTCCCAACCTGTGGTCTGTGGACTCCTGGGGGCCTGCACTGTGGCTCCGGGGAGGCTGCAGACAGGCTTAGAGCTGGGACCGGACAACACCAGGGTCTCCAGTTGCTACGGCAACCCAGGGTTCCAGCCAGCAGGGAGCTTCCCCCAGGCAGGGAGTTCTTAAAACTCCTGCTCCCCAAGCATGTGCTCAGGGAGAGTAGCCTGGGGGGCAGCTAGGTGCCCCCAGCTCCAGTGGCCAGGTAAGGGGGAGTCATGGGGGGCATTGGGGTGGGGAGCCAGCAGGGAGGAGGGATGGAGAAGGGCCCAACAGGCCAGGAACACTCAGTGGGCAGAGGGAGGGGCCGTGGTCGTGGTCGCTCCCAGCTCCCTAAATGGGGGGGTGGAGCATGGCCGCAGCAGCTCCCTCTCCCTGAGAAGAGCACAGGGTGGGGCCATATTTCGTGCTGTATAGGCTGCATTCTGCCCTGCACGGAGGTGCCGCCATGAGCCACAGACTCCCCTGCTCCCTTCAAAGGGGGTCCCCAGCCTTGAAAAGGTTGGGAACCTCTGTTTGTAGAGGAAGGGGATGTGTATGGATAGAAACTGCATATGGACCAAATTCTTCTGTGTTGGTGAGACACTGCTGAAGCAGCAGTGTTGAAACTGAGTGGGGGGAAAAAATCATACCTCAGGTTTTCTGTTGCTAGTTTCTCTCATGATTAATATCCACTCAGAAGTGAATTTTTTTTCCAAAGGTCATATGGCATTTTAGCTATGCACTTCTCTTTACCAAAATTACCTTGTCTATCCAGGTTATGAGATGGAGGAAATCTTTCTAGGGCAGTGGATTTCAAAGTAAAAATGTGGCTGGAGGGAACTTAATCAGTTTCCTTGCATCCCAAATGCATACTTAAAAAAAAAAAAAAAAATGCTGTGCCACACTATATCACCACATGTATAAATTCAGCAAAGAACTTGCATACTGGTATATTGAATTGGGTTCCTACCATTCCCATCTCAATACAAAGTGGACTTCTAGAATACATAAGCAAATTGTGAGACAGCTTGGGAAAGGAAATCCATCATATGCTCTTGCATCCAGATGCCTTGCCCAAGGCTTATGAAGATTAGGAGGACAAGCAGGAGGAGCTAATTTGGAAGAATTATACATTGGCCTTGCAGGAAACTTTCATGTTGAGTTAATATTTGAGAAGAGGAAAATACTGTTTGACAAAAACACTGTTAGCTGATCCAATTATCAGGAGAAAGAGATAAATGAGCTTCTATGATCATATTTGTAAAGGATTCTCTACCTGGCTTCCAAACTGTTAGCTAGAGTACTGTTTGGTGTAAAGCTTTTTCCCTGATTTGTGGGAACAGTCAAAGGATCAGACATCAAAATCCAATCTTAATTCCATCTTTTTTTTTTTTTTTGGTGGTCTATTTGAAGCTGGTTTAAAATGTTGCAATAGAAACAAAACTTCTAAAATATAACTTTGAATACAGTGGCTTTGTGTGGAAGTAACCAACATGAAATTTCTAGGCAGTACTAACAGGGTGTAGGTCCAGTGTCACAACCCCTGGTGCATGTGCCCAAGATGGCACATGTGCCCATTCGCAGTGGCATGTAGGGCTCCTGGCTGTGCAGTGCTGTGGCTGCTGGCCCTGACCCCAGCCAGGCTTCAAGCTCCTGGGCTGCAAGGGCTGTGCACATGGTAGCCCCTGAGACCTGCTGGCCCTGCTGCCGCCCCTTGCTGAGGGTTGGGGAGGCAGGGCTGGCATGGGGGCCAGTAAGGTTGCCAACCCCTGGTATAGGTTATCCAAAAAGAGTAAATATACAGATGTAATTGTTCTTTCTTATTTCTAAGATTCCAGGAAGTGCAGGCTTTCTGGGTTTCAGCCCTCTTGCATTAGTTATTTTTGGCTTTGATGTGTTCATATTTTTGAAATAAAATATTCAAAATAAATGTAAAACCCTGACAGGACATGAACTAACATGCCAGGGAATACATTTTGCTTTCCAAAATCTACTACTGTTTGTTTATGAATCTGACTTTTCATTTAGGCCTCCTATCTAGAAAGTTTATATTTGAGTTATGGTGTTGGGGCAGTGCGGGGAATTCACTTCACTGCTGCTCGTTTGGTACTCACTCTGGCTAAATAGAGACTTCAGGATTGTGACTCTGGTGCCTCACATGAACCCTAATTTAACCAGAAGAGGAACTGAATATCTCGGGTATTGCTAAAATCTTGGTTTAACTATCAGTTACTTTCTCTAATGAAGACTTACCTAGCCAGTTAACCCTTTTTTTTTTTTTTGGTGTCCTTCACTGTTTCATTTAGTGTGTTACTGTTTAAATTTAATCTTCCTCAGCATGGCTTTACTTTGGCCCCATACTAATGAAGTTAGTCAGTTTCTTTCTATGTTGATTGTTTGTATTAATATTCTCTACTGTCACTGGAATTCAGATACCTAGCTATATTAGCCTTTCCTTGTGGCGTGTCTTGTTCCCTTATCATTGTCGTTTTGATCCATAGGCTTGGCTGACAAGTTATATTCTGATAAGAGTCGTTACTGATGGTCCTGTCCCAGCAGAGGTGTGTCTTATCCTTGCTGGCGCGCCCCCCCCCCATAACTTCCTTTCTCTGCCTCCAAAATGTGGTGGTGGTCTTTTGACTTTGAATGCTCTTGTGAGGCGCTTATTTAGATTTTTTTTTTTTGTGGTTCTAATTAATAGGCACCCATCCTGTGCTCTGGCCACCCTAACAATTAAAATTAACTCATGAATATTAACCAGAGTTTTCAAAATGCTATCTCTAGAATTCTGAATTCATGGATGCCCTCCTTGGTTTCAGTACCGCTGGATGTGCTTTAATCAAGCACTGACGGCATTAAACAGGCCTGCCTGTTGCCTCAAAACTTTGGAAGTTTGCCATTTGGCCAGGACAGTACTGCTTCAGGGTGCTCACTGGAATTGTCTCCTGTCCAAGGCTGAGGTAACCCTGCCAGTTCCTAGTGAAAGAGCAAGTTTGATGTAAAAAAGCAACTTGTTTATGTACTCCTAATACATTGCTATACAAGGCTTTGTGCTATCAGGACTGTCTAGCAGAGCACAGGTAAGTCCACAGGAGGTTCATCTGCACTTACAGTGAAGTGTAAAAGACAGTGTGTGCCCATCTAGCCTGTCCATAAGTTGTAGTGTGGATGGTTCCATACGTGCGTGCACCTGGATGCATATCCTTCACCACCCTCTACATATGCAATATGTGCTTCCCATGTCTATACAGCTAGTTTTAGTAGTTCACTAGAGTCTTTCTCTGCTGCAGTGAAAGGATCTGTCAGCTCTCCCTTGTCTGAGTCTTCCCCTGTTATAACCACCCCACTGCCACAGAAAGGTGTGGCAACAGGGAACTGCTGGAGCCTCTTGCTATAATGTGTAGCTACAAGCATGGTGCCTGGACACCAAATGTGGCTGTAATGTAGATAGGGTAGCCAGTTGTGGGGTTTTTGGTCAAATCTCTGGTTAAGGTCCAGACTTCGAGAAACATCTTCACACCACAATAATGAGTAAGTGAAAAGATTTTTGCAGTCTGTTCAAAAGCATCTGGAAGTCTGGATTTGGCTTGTGATCTGCCTCTTGACTACCTCTGGGGTAGAGGGATTCCACCGATAACTTGCCTGGAGCCTGATTGCAACTAATTGGGTCTTTAATGAAGAGATTCTATACTGGGATCAAGTCCCAGCATGAAGTGCACCATCTTACCCAGAGCAGTAGAATGCCATGTGCTGCATTTGGCCCAAAGACCAAAGTTCAATCTCCACAGAGCTGCAGAGTGGTTGAGGTATTTTGCTGCTTTTTTTTTTTTTTTTTTTTACCCCTTATTTATTGAATGGTCTTCCTTTTCTACTTGTAGAAACTCCTGGAGCCATAAACAAAACTGAAATTAAATCTCTTACAGCTTGCTTCACTGCTAGTGTTGCCTCACTTCCAATTTGACAGTTTCCTGTGATGATTTATTAAAGGCAGTATGAAAACATGCATGGTTGCTTGACTGAAGTGGAGCAAGGGTTTGTTTACAATGCATGGTGAGATTTCCAAAGCACAGTGTGTTGCACCATAATGGCTCTGCATTGAGCTATCTGGTGTACACTGACACTTCCCTAAAGTACTGTAATGTGGAATTGTTTCAAATAGTGTAACCCATGGGCTTAAAGGAGGAGTGTTTCTTTAAGAGTTTTGCTGGTGTCTGAATTGCTCTTGTGTTGCTGTTGCTGGGCAGATTTAGCTGCCTAGACCCAGAAGTTCCAGCATATTCTGTGTAGTTTGGAGCATGCTCAGCAAGGGTCCCTGCCGGTGCAGTGGTCAGATGGCTGAGATCAAGCAGCCAGGCCAGTTGCATTGAGGAGAGTACTGGTGCTCTGTGCAAGGGGAGAAGCTGAGCTAGGAACAGACAGCAGGCTGTTTTTCCCCACTCTGAGGCATTTTGTTTCAGATCAGTAGCCTTGTTACCCCTCCAGCAGGGAAGTCTGGAGGCAGTGTGTACAGAGAAGCAACTATTGGGAAAAGAAGGGTGGTTGCCCTCTAACTTTATACTCTGGGTTATGGGCTTAGCTATAGTTCTTTTGTGTAATAAGGGGAAAGAGATAATTATATTTTGTTATTGTCAGAGATGTATTTTTCCTTTGTAACAGGGTTTTTTATATATGTGTGTACGTAAATGAGCGTGGACTGAGTAAGCTGTGTGGACAGCAGTGCTCCCAGCAGAGGAAGAAAGGTTTTCCAGGACTCCTACAGAGGATTTCTGCTGCCAAAGAGGAGGGAGATGCTGGCTTCTAGCACAAGCCTTTGGACTTGGTGATTTGAGACTATAACAGACTCATGTGGATACTGCTAAATAGCCACTATGTATTATAGATCTGTATACTAATAATTTCTTCTGCTTTCATAGAAGGTTTATAAAGTTAATGGTTAATATAGTATATTGCTTTTGTTTTGTTTTTTTTATGAATTCTGAACAGTCTTCACTGTGAGCCCCTTTACAGACTAGATCCTGGCTCTCCAGCTGCTTTTTGCAGGTCTCTGCTTTCTGTGAGGCACTGGAGAGGGGCAGATAAATGACTTTGAGCCCACCCAGCAGGTTACAATAGCACCACATTAAAGGACACCAGCAGGGTTCCATGGACCAGTTAGAGCCAGGGGGAGAGACTGGGAAACATTGACTCCCAAAACTGTACATTGGTCCTTGAGTGGATAGCAGGAGGTTCATGGAGTCCCTGTGGAGCAATATGTGGGGGCTGGTGGTATTTCAGTCTCCCCAGATATGCCAATTTGTCAATCTTTATTAATATTGTATCCAAAACTGCAGATGTGGAGTAGAACAATTACCTCCGTCTAATGTACAACATGTATATCAATACATCACAGAACATTAGCTTCTTTTTGCAGCTACAGCATATTGAATCATTTCATCTGATCTGCTATAATCCTGGCATCTTTTTAGCAGTACTGTCACCTAGCTAAGTACTCCCCACTTTGTATCTGAGCATTTGATTTTAATTCCTTCCCACATCTTTATTGAATTTCACCTTGCTGACTTCAAACTATTTCTTCAGGCCACTTTGAATCATAATCCCACCCTTTAAAGTGCTAGCACCACCTGGGCATCTGCAAATTTTGTAAGCATATTCTCCCCACATTATCTGTCATATAATGAAGATATTGAATAATGCTGGGGCCAAAGACAGGTTTCCAGTTTAACAGTAAACCACTGATAACTGAATATTTTTTCAGTCAGTTATACACCAACCATTATAGTAGCTTCTATACCATACTTTAATTTGTTTAGGAGACTGTCAGAGTGGGATCATGTCAAATGTATTACTAAAATCAAGGCATCGTGTCTACTGCTTTCCTCCCGTCTGCCAGGTCATGACCCTGCCAAAGAATTAGAAGATAGATTTGTTCTTGACAAATCTATGTTGGTTATTACTTACTGCCCTATTATGCTCCAGGTGCTTAAACTTTAATTATTCCAGTATCTTTTCAGGCATTAAAGAGAGACTGACCGGTTATGATTCCACAGATCCTTTGCTCCTGTTTTTACAGAGGGGTACTACATTTGCCCTTCTCAAGCCCACTGGGACCTCACTTGTTCTCCCTGAGGTCTCAGAGATAATTGCTAATGGTTCTGAGATTGTTTCAGCTAGTGCCTTAGGTACATCAGTGTAAATTTCATCAAGCCTTCTGACTTGAAAAATCTCCAAATATTTAACTTGTTCTTTCCTCTTGTTAATCCTGTTAAGCATCTGATCACTGCACTCTTCAGTGGTGGCTGCTAAATGGACATAAACACCTCAGCCTTCTTGGAATATTAACAGGGGACGCATTCCCTATTTAGTGAATATAATATATATGATGGAATGGAAATTGGTATTTTGGAAGATTTGTGAGCCTCAGTTTCCCCTATGTGCTGCAGGGTTATCTGGGTGAGGGTGGAGGTGGGAAGAAGTTCCTTCTTGTATAGATCCATGTGTGACTGACAGCTGGCTGTCTTGTGCCTGGCATATACATAACTAATGACTATGGATCACCCACTCTCTGCAGAAGTCATCCAGGTTTGAGCAACTGGAGAACAGTGGACTATTAGAAGGGCTGGCTGACAATATTTGCCTGGGATAAAGCAGTGAGGAAAGGCCAAGTGAGGTTAAGTATAAGGCTTCTGGAAGCAGAGAAAACACTGGACTGATTTAAGAAGAGGTCAGAGGAGAGCTTGGAGTTCTGGATAGACTCAGATGGACAATACTGTATTTCTGTTCTCCTGTGGTAACGAAGGGCTTTGTCTTGTGTTCCAGGTCTCTAATGACTCTTATTTTAAAAGCACTGACCGAGAGTCTCTAGAGTCAGGAAACTGCATGTGTATTGCTCCCTTTGGGTGTGCAAGTCGCTGGTGTCTAATCCAGGGTGCTGAAGGTTTCAAAGTTCAGTCTTGGAGGCAGTGAAGTCAAGGGGCTTAATCCCCATGGGGTCACTGTCTTGTTGGGGTAATGTTGTGAAGGAGGCCTCTCAGGGACTATTCCAGAACTATGCAAGTGCATCAGACCTGTGGATCCATAACACATTTGTTCACCTCTCTCTCTCTTCCTAATATGCTATATAACAAAGGTGGCTAAACTTGGGGCACTCAGGAGCCACACAAGTCAATTATTAAATCTTTGAGAGCCACACTGAGGCGCATAACCACATTTTTACCTATTCCAAAATTACTAAGCTCAAAATATATTGTGCACTTTAATTTTATCTTAAAAACAAGGCAAATATTGATCCTACTAATGCCAGATTCTAATAATTAAGGTTACCATGAAAACTAAGCCTATACACTGTTTAAAAAAAAAAAAAAGCTGTTGCTGGATGTAGAACACTGCAGGCTAGTGGCAAGTCTTTTAAAATCTGGGCAGTAACTTGTCAATGCAGTACATAAAAGCTCGCACAGTTGCTGATCTCTAAGTATTGCACAATATTTTGAAAAACATTCTTATGGAATACAAAACTTCACAGCAGGAAGTTGTGCTAAAAATTGAAAGTAATCTACATTCAGTCTTAAAGTTTTTCTCCTATGTATTTTTGTTTCTTAGTATTCCATGTTGTGTTTAGGAGTTGTAAAACAAATTTTAACAAAGCAGTTAGCTGCATTAGGGCCTATGAGAAAATCTAAACATGCCACAGCTTCTCCGATCATGCCACGCTTCCCCTCTGCACCCCAGTGCTACCTCTTACCAGGCCACTGCCACTGCTTTTTCTGTGCTGTCTGACCATTGCTCATGTCTGCTGCTGTCTCTCACCATGCTGCCCTTCCCTGCAATGTTCCCTCTAAGCTGATGATGCAGACTAGCAACTTCTGGATGCAGCTGGGCAAATTCTCTCCCAGTTCCCCAACCCAGTGCCTGGCCCCTGCTCATTGGCTCCCCAAGTCCATCCATAACTTGGTCAGCTGCATCACCACCTTAGAAGGAACATTGCTTCTGTCTCCCATGACAACTTAACTGTCCTGGGAAACACTTTCCTACTCCATCATGGCCCAACACTTTGTCTTTCAAAACAAGCTTGGTTTTGTGGAATAGGATTCTGCATAAAATAATTCTAAAGGGGGAGGATGTTATAGAAAACAGCTCATCCCTGGTCCTAATTCCTCAGGGTCTCTGAAAAACCTCAACTGTCTAGAGCTCTAACAAGGTAGCCATGTTAGTCTAGTTCAGCAAAACAAACAAGGAGTCCTGCAGCACTTTTAAAGGCTAACACATTTATTTATCACGTGAGCTTTCATGGGAGAAATGTGATAGATAAATGGGTTAGTCTTTAAAACTTCCACGAAACTCCTTGTTTAACTGTCCAGAGCTCAATCTACAGATTTCTGTAGAGTTGGCAAAGAGTAGGATTCTTCACTGGCTTATTCCTTCTCTCTCTGCTACAATGGAAGACCCTCTTTAACCTGTTTTCCTGACTACCATACATGTAAAGGGAGTGCATGAGGTGCCCCTAAGCTTGTAAACTGCTGTGGACAGAACTGAGGCTGCGTTGGCATGTGGTATAAGGTAAATACTAAACAAACTCACCGGAACTAACCAGAGCAAAAGAAAATAAATACAAAGTACACCTAAATAAATAAAAAGCAATGCAAAATAAAATCCACACTGAAATTTATGAAACAGAAAATAACTAACAATGTTAGTTTTTAAGTCCTTTACAGCTTGTCTCCTCCCTGATACCCTTAGTCCCCTCCCTTACTGCCTCCATTTTCTGAAGTGCCTTTTTGTTCTGAGATCCACCCCTGCATAGCTGCTCCTCCCCTGCCTTCCTCTGAGCCAGGGTGGCTGCTGCTGCTACCCCCTCCTCTACAGCTTCTCTGAGCTGTTGGCTCCCTCCTCCCTGGCCCTCTTCTGAGCTGTCCCCTGCTGCTTGCTGCTCTATGCCCCCGCCCCTCCTCTGAGGTCTCTGCTGCCATTCACTCCTCCTCCCCACCCCTCCTCGGAGCTGCCTGACAAGCCAGAGATTTTTAGTTCTTCCAGCCTGAAGGACCTCCCTGCTGGCGAGCTGCATTTTTTCTTTGAAGAGCCGCATGCAGCTCGTGAGCCGCAGTTTGGCCATGTCTGCTATAGAGCAAGGGTGGCCAGACTTATGGAACTAAAGAGCCACACAAGTTGATTAAACTTTGGAGAGCTGCACTGAGGTGTATAGCCAATATACTTTTACCTACTCCAAAATGACTGTTTAAAATTCATTGCACACTTTAATTTTATTATAAAAAGGCAAATATTGATCCTACTAATGTCATTCTAATAATTACTTAAGGTTGCCATGAAAACTAGGCCTATACAGTAAATGATCTATTTTCTTTGTATTTTTGTGTATTAGTCAATGTTGTGTTTAGAAAGACTTCTAAAACATGATTTTATTTTAACAATGAGCAAACCACATTTGGGCCTACAAGAAAATCTAAACATGATGTGTGTCTCCCTGCTGTCCTCAACCAGATTTAAAACCCCTAGGCTGCGGCTGCTTTCCTCTATCTGACCCACATATAAGCTGAGTTCTTCCACGAGCTGCACTTTTTCATTCAAGAGCCACATATGGCTCTTGAGCTGCAGTTTGGCCACACCTGCTGTAAATCATAGAACCTCTTCTTGCCTTTTCTGTCCCTTCCTAGGGTAACTCATCTTATGTCTTTTTGCCCCTGAGTTTTGTCTCTTGCCTCTCTTTCACGTACCTCCTTAGTAACTTGTGTGTTGCCATTCTCCCCCCCCCCCGCCTTACGCAGGTAGCATTATGCCCATTATACAGGGGGGCAAAAGGAGGTGAAGTGACTTGCCTAAGACAACAGGAAATCAGTGGTAGAGTTGGGAATAAACTGTATCGTAGCCTAGTGCGCTGTCTATTTAGATCGTACTCTTTTTTTTTTTAACAACAAATCAGGTATAGACAACTTGTGTATGCAAAGGAAATACACATGCATGTTTGTCAGTCTCCAGCTGGCTATTTTCATATACAAATACTAGATTAATCTGCATAATTGTGGTACTATGCTTACAATTGCGCTCCTCTTTTGAAAACCAGGCTGTGTCAGCTGAAGACTTGTATTGCTAACTTCCATTTTGTTATCATGGCTTGTTGCAATTAACAGGGGGGGGACACACACACAAACAAAATGAATCCAAAGTCACAGTTAAATATGAACACTTTCCCCATTTATCAGAACTTTTTCCTCCAACAGTCAGCTTTTTAGCCAGTACTAGTAATAAGAGAATTCCATATCTAACATTAAATTGTATAATGGGTGTTCTGCCTGTGGAGAGACTGCAGGATCCGACCCTATCTTGGATGTTTAAATCTAATTGGAGACTCCTAACTATTTGCTGAAAATAGGGTAAAAAACATGTTAGTGTCAGAACCATGTGCATTAGGTGAACTGAAGTTCTCCTACTTGAAAGAAGATATTCACTATGGCTCATATCATTAGCATTTCTGTTGTCTGAGCATGTGGCTTTTTTTTTTTTTGGGAAGCAATAAAGGAGTCTGAAAAAAATCTCATACATAGGATATAGGCATGTTTGTAAATTCCTTTTTATTTTGAAATGAGTTTCACTCAGTGAAGATGTTGTCACAAACAGCAGACATGGAAGTGGGGTTTTTAGCAAACTTGTGCTTGCCAATAATCCATTAATTTAAATGAAAGTAGTTATTTTAAAGCTATGGTGTTGCTCATTAACTCAATCTAAAGATCAAACCTGTTTTTAAAAGCTCAATTCTTCATTTTATGAATGTTACTTCAATTGATTTAGTTTTATTAAAACTAAATCATTTGACCCAGTGACATAGCCCATTTAAGCTAATTTATAAGCATATGAGAATTCAGTTCCTATCCTGAAAAGTGAATTGCATAATTCCCTGCAGAACAGGCATTTTTTAGGGCTAATCCTGCAAGCACTTAAGTGCTTGAATAACTGTATGCAGAGGAGTAGATGGGACAGCTTCTGTGTGCAAGGCTACCTTCCATGAATATTTGTGTAATTTTATGCACCCTTTCATGTAGGGGCTTTCAGCTGGGCTGTGTGGGTTTTTTTTTTTTTTTAAGGCCTGATCCTGCAAGCTTAAATTGAAGTAGTCCTTACTTATGTGAGTAAGCAGTATTGAATGGGGGATGCAATGGTTTTGAAATGTCTCTAATTGTGTTACAGCAACCACCACCAGTGTGCATATCTACCCACCTTGACAGGCTACGGCCTGGGAGGAGGAGGCTATTTTTTTCCCCCTTCACTTTTAGAGACTGAGTGTACTATTGCCTCAGTTGCACTCTGCTGGGTGCAGCAGCCCAGTGCTGGGCAATGGCCAGCACTCTCACTTGCTCTTTTCTGCCTCTTGTGTCTGGATTTGGCATGGTGTAGCTTATAAAGCAGAACATGGGCAAGTGAATGATTCAGATTCACGAGACAACAGAGCTGGAACCAGCAACATTCCTGACTGGAATCCCCTTTTCCTGGCAGCATACTTCCACAGAGGTGAGGCTGCTTCAGCACAAAATAATAGATCAAGTCAAGTTCTATTCAGGAGTAGGCTCTGCTATTCAATGATTGATCATTTATTGGAGGGCTCTTGAAGCAGGGCTTGACTCTGGGGCACCAGATTGTTATGGTGCCCAGAATTTGCCCTGGCACCTAGGCACCAGGGAGGTGAACATTCACTGGTGCCTAAAAAAGGAGCCACTGGTGCTGATATTCAGTGTCTAGTATATTCCCCTCAACCCCTAGGCAGTCAGCAGCAGCTTTTTATCTGTGGTGGTGGCTTTGTATGCTGTGCTCACTGCTGAACATAGCTATGGTGGTTTGTAGGTTGTGGGAGGCCCAGCATATTCAATACCACTGTTGGAACAGGTGGCAGTGGTACTGTTTTGGGCAGCAGGGGGGCTCCTTCTCTGAGGCACACACAGCAGCTCTGCGCACCTCAGTTTTAGGTCTATTCCCTACATGTCCAGCAGACTTGTCGAGGCCTGTTTTGAGATCAGGAGCCCACAGAACTAAGATCTCATTGCTTACTCTGAGGGTGCTGGTGAGGTTGAGCAACATCAAGGAGCCATGTGGTCATTCCACATTGTTTTATCATCCTACTCTGTTACAAGTTCACACCTTATTGATTATGTGACTATCAGCATTGGTGTGAGGTGTGGGTGTGACAGAATAGATCCATGTCCACACCCTCTGCCTTACTGTAGTAGTGGTTTTTTTTTTTTTTTAAATGCATACATCCTGCAAACTAACTTGATGGCTGCTACTGTCCTGAAAGAGTACAGCAATATTGTATGTGAAATTGTGAGATTTCAACATGTGGTGGTGGTAATGCATGTTCCAAACTGATTGGCAGACAGGTCTGTCTCAAGCAAAGGAATATGTCCCCTGCTTAATTTTCACTTAAGCAGTAAACAGTCATGTAGCAAGGGAAGCAATGTCAGCTTAAACAGGTATGGGAAAAGCTACTAGGAATATTATTTTTACATAGACTTGACTCTTAGGGCCCAGTTGGAACTGCTGTTCTTTGGAGGAAAAGTTCTTTTTATAAAAAGGCAGGATGAACACCTATCCTTCCTCCCTATTCACTGCACTTCAAAAGACACAAGGAGCATTCACTGGACCCAGGGAGAAGTCCTGAGATGCATGTTTATTCAGTCATCTGCTGCAGCATGTGATGAGGGACACCTTTGCTTGAGTCTAATACCTTATTCCTTAACATATTGTATCTGATGGGTCAAGGCATTTCTAAGCACAAGCAAGAAATCCCTGGCTGCTTGACATTTTGAGAAGCCTATCTTTTAGTAAGCAAGCTCTAGATGTCATTACATTTTGAACCTTAAGACTAACTCCATTTCATGTCTGCCTAGTTCTGTTGACAGGGGTTAAAGTATAATTTGGCAGGCCCTGGAAACTTCCCAAATGGGTGAGCCTGTATCCTGCCCCTAATACCTCCCTCAGCATAAGCTAGGTGCCCCTGTACTCACTGGCAACACACAGCCTGGAAAGTGCACAGCTTGCACAGGGGAGCCCCCCCTCCACCCCACCTGCTGGAGTACAGGGGAATGCCATTCCAGGGCCTGCTATTTTTAGGGGTGTAGCATTCAGGCCCCTAAAAATAGAAAATGGAGGCAGAATGCTGCATTCAGGGTCCTGTTTTTTCAATGGTGGGCCCTGGAATGGAGCTGTCTGGCACATCTGTTCATATCTAATCTTCATGTAGCTTACTGTAATATAGACCATATTGGATGCTGTGAGTCAGGGATCAGCAACCTTTGCCACCCCCTGTCCTGGTCCTTCCTCCCCAACCCTCAGCTGGTGTTGGTGGCTCCATCTGCTGAAAAAATGTGGCAGACTGCCTGAAAATTCAGCAGCACTCACAGCTGGAGTGGGAGCCCTTCCCAGGCACATCACAGAAAGAAGCCACCCAAAGTGGCTCATCTTGGTGGTGTGCCAAGGGACAGGGCTCCACAGGCATGCCATGAAAAGACACAGCTCCTTTCAGGGGTTCCCAGGCACACTGCAGAAACTGCCTGGATTGGTCCCTTTGGGGAGCATCACACTACAGAGGGGAGCCACTCCAGACAGCTTTTTTCTGTGTCACATTGAGGCATGGGCATGTGTCCCAGCTGCACCTGAAGGAAGCTGTCCAGAGTGGCTTTTGGTGGTGGATGTGGCAATTTCTGTGGTACCACAGGGGGTGCCATGTGCTGCTCTGAATGGGCTCAGGTGCCGGTGTGAGCACACATGGGGGTTGCTTATCACTGCCTTAAGTGCAACTGACCTGAGGTGGTAAAAGGCAAGGAGTCCTGTGGCACTTAAATCAGTCTTGAAGTGCCATAGGACTCAGACTAAAAAACAGATTGTGCCACAGGACTCCTTGCTTTTTTTTTTTTTTGCTGAGCTAGAGTAACATGGCTGCCCTTTTTGGAACTTGACCAGAGGTAAGTAACTAGTCTTTTGGGATCAGGAGTAACCTGAATATTGCTGTGACTCTTACTGTTAAGGTCCATTTGCCCCAGAAACACACTCATCTGAGTGACAAGACACTTCTTGTTAAAGTGCCTGGAGAATTTGCACTTGTTGCAGTAGGTTGGTGAAGTCAAGTTCAGAATTCTCAGCCAACTTGGGGGTCATGGCCTAGTCCTTATCAATCTGCCTTGAGGTAGGGACTCAGTTCTTGAGTCACCATTGGGAGTGTAAACTTAGTTAGGCTCTTAATGTGAGATGCTGGAAGAGGCCTGGGGAAGAATTGGCAGCAGCAACAAAACTGAAAATAACCACTGTGGTGCTACTGTGTATAAGGTCCCTGAGATGAAATCTGGAGTAGTGAGCAGGCCCAGTGTGTCTTTCGGGGACAGACTGAGAGCCCAAAGAGCTGAATTTATAGGGCCCAGAGATGGGACTGAAGACCCTAGTGAGGGAAATGGGACCATTCATTTGCTGAACTCAGAAGAGGTTTATTTGGCCTCTGACTTGGCTGGAGGGCCAAGCCATGGAAGACCCCCCTAAGCTTGGTGTGTGCCTGCTCCCCCAATTCCTTTGAAGGTGATGCCGGGGCAACAGGGGTATAGTACCACACCTTATGTGTTTTGAGGTGAGTGGCCCCATTACTGGAAGTAACCTAATGATTTGATGACTTGAATTGGCTTTTCCTCTTAACAAATATTAAAAAATGGTTTGTTATAAACTTAGGAGCTACTTCAAAAGAATACTTTGTCTGCATTCACAGGGAATTGAGAGATCTCTCCTCAAAAGATCAGTGGTGTTTAGGCCTGATGCAACTCACCCTCGAAGCCAATCAAAAATTCCACTGAGCTCCTTGGGGGGGCAGAGGAGCAGTGAGTACAGCCTTTGCAGAGCAAACACACACTCTTGAGGATCCATTGTGGAGACTCTAGGAAAAAGTTAATCTGAGTCACTATTTCAGGTCTGGACAAGTAATTTCAGACTAGCTCTAGCTGCTCAAGAGCACAAAGTTACTAATACAACCTCTTCATCTAAGTATGCAAGGCCTTGGAGCTGCTAGTGGAATAGTGGCACAGGGAGCCTCTGCCTTGACTCGGTGTGTGCTTTTACACTCTGTGCAAATACATGTGATAAAAGGCAAAGGCAGGGGCTGTGAGAGGAAGATTGAAAGAAGGGAGAAGAATAGAAATAAAGGGGAATATTACAGAATGAAAGGGATGATGGTAGGGAAAGTGACTGAAGGATAAGAAGATAAAGAGGAAGTTTGTGTGATGACTCCCTCCCAGCTGCTCAGAACATGGTGTATGCATGTAGCAGCACATGACTCTTTCCCAACATGAACACTACATGCAGCCTATATGCAACACTGCAAGATCTAATTCATTGCTTTGTAGATTTTCTGCAGCAGTTTTTTATTTAGTGCCTTTATATGCAAATACTTCACTATTGAGTTTGTTTCCCAGAAGATGAACTTGAGTTTCTCCAGATGGATTTAAGCATTAAAATATTTGAGTCTGTAAACCCACCTTTCCATTCACCAGATTATAGACCATCTGACTGTGTGGCTTGTACAGGGGTGGTCAAACTTATGGAACTCAAGAGCCACACAATTTGGCTGATTTATTAAACCTTTGAGAGCTGCACTGAGGTGTATAACCACCCATTTTTACCTACTCCAAAATTACTAATCTTAAAATTCATTGTGCACTTTAATTTTATCAAAAAAATAGGGCAAATATTGATCCTACTAATGTCAGATTCTAATAATTTAAGTTACCATGAAACTAGGCCTATAAAGTAAAAACTTAGCTGTCACTAGATCTAGAACACTACAGGCTTGTGGCAAGTTCTTTTAAAATCTGGGCAGTAACTTGTCAATGCAGTATGTAAAAGCTTGTTCAGATGCTAATCTCTAAGTATTGCACAATGTTTTGAATTTAATTGTGGAATATGATGCCTCACAGCAGTAAATTGTACCAAAAACTGAAAGTAATCCACATTCAGTTAAACTTTTGTCCTTTGTATTTTCATTTCTAAGTATTCTGCATCATGTTTAGGACTTGTAAAACATGATTTTATTTTAACAATAAGTAAGCTGCATTAGGGCCTATGATGATCTAAACATGCAGTGGCTTCCCTGACCATGTCATGCTTCCTTCCCCACCCCCGTTGCTGCTTCCCTGCCATCTCTTACCATGCTGCTGCTTCTCTGCTCTCTCCAACCATGCCCCTGCTTCCCTGCCAACATTTCTAGTAAACTTGTTCACTAAAATACCCATGGACAGTGAAGACAAAAGGTCTGAGGACTCAGACACTTAATTTTAAAATGAGTAATATAGTACAGGAAAACACTGCTCTCATCTTAATCCTGTGAAGAGATGCACACAGACACCTTTTCAACTGTTCAGAATCACAACAGATCAGTGAGAATTTATGGGGACATAAAGTACAAGATCAGAGCCTGCTTCAGTAGGTGCTTGGGAGTCCACGCAGAGAAGATACTGTAGAAAAATTCCCATTGAGTTTATTCAGTTTGGAGTCAGGCTCTGTATAAATTCTAAATATGATTTTGTTTTTATAATACAAAGTGAAATCTTTATTGGTGAGTTTTTCAGAAAGTTTATAACACAATTTTTCCATCCTCAGCCCTTCACAACAATTACTCTTTTGTCTAGTTGGCTTAGATACCCATAGTCATTCATGAAGACTTCACTGAAATATAAATGGATTTTGACTATACAACAAAGTTAATATATGTTGAATGGTATTTAATCAGTGAAAGTATAGTGCTGCTATTGAGCTTTGCAGTGAATGTAAATCATCTTGGTAATTGACTTAGTTATATTAACTAAAATTTTCTTAAAATGTACTAGCAGTTCCTTCTGCAAACAGAGGACATACAGATGTCTCAGGCACGCTTGTTCAATAGACTTAAGGAATTTTTTTTTTTCTATAGCTGGTTTTCAGTAGTAGTCTATCCTAAGTCTGAATCATTTTGCATGCTGAAAATGAACCATGATCCATAATAAGTAGTTGTCGCATTCTTTAGTAGAGGTTTTAAAATAATCTTTTGACAGTAGTCAGTGGTTTTGGATCTAAAGCTTGTCAATTTTTTTGGTCATTTCTGATTCTTATTTAATTCTCAAAATAGAAATACAAGAGAATTTTGCATTACATGGCAATATCTGGAAATGCCAGGTGACTTTAAAAAAAATAATTTACAATTGCTTTTCAGGTTTAAATTGTTAGACTATCATCACTTATCTGTAGTTCATTGTAGACTTGCTCTTGATCAATTTGTTGCCAGTTCTAAAAATATTTACCCAGAAGACAATATGAAAAAAAGTGTTAGACTTCTTGCTGGTGCTACTTTAATTCTGCCTCTTTGTGCATCGCAGTTTGTGCAATGAATGAAGCCTGTGATGATGTAATTAAAGACTGTAGCATAATGCATGCAGACAAGGGTAGAATTAATATTGTGTGGGTAAACTGTAGATCTAACACTTACTTTGAGTGCTTGTCTTTGCACCTAACTGACCATGTTGCTTTTCCTTGCTGGCTCTCACAATGCTGCCCCCCCACCCCGGCTCTGACCATGCTGCTTTTTCCTGCAGCTTTCACAATGCAGCCCCTCCCCTGCAGGCTCTTACCATGCCACCGGCTCTTTGCTGTCCCCAATTGCACATTTCTCACCCCTGTCTCCCACCATGCTGCCCTTCCCTGCCGTGTTCTTCCGGGAGCCGCAATTTTTTTTTTATGAGCTGTAGTTTGGCCACATCTGGCTTGACATATCACATGCTTTAGTCCTGTGTGGTTCCTGCAGACTTAAATGCATTCTGAACCATGTTCTGCCAGCCAGGTTGTCATAGGGTAGATGTGCCCTGCCATAGGTGATGACTTAAGTATGCTGGAAAGGCAGGAGAAGATGCTATAGCTGCTGGCTAGGTCCTGCATTAACTCCTGATTTCCAGAGTCAGCCTCCCACTACTGTAGAATAACATGCTTTATATTGGTAGTTGGACACCACCCTAGGAGTGTGTAGCTGCCAGGGTAAGAGGACTTGGGCCCTCCCTGCTCCTCTGAGCCTTATCCTAGGGCCCTGGCATTGGCAGAGGACTTGCCATCAAGTCAGCAGGGACCCTCCCAAAACATGCTGATCAGTTTTCACCATTCTCGCACAGTTCTCCTATTCAGTCACTGTAGCCACACTTAAGTCCCTGGTATGCTTATGACTTTTCTTCTGTGGCAATGATCCACAATTCCCTGGGGCTTTTAGGATCATCAGCAATGCAGTACCTGGCATCTCAGTCCCATCCCTGCATTTGGCTGACTGCCTGGCTAGGATCAGTTTTGGGTTCTGTGAACCTGAGCTCTGGGTTTGGAGCCTGCAGCAGCTCCCTGGAGGGAGCCAACACTCTGCATCCTTCTGTGACCAGACTGGATTTAATTGGTTGTTTCTCTAATACCTTGCCTCTAAGGTGAGAGCAGGCCCAACAGAGCTGTATGGGTGTGGCTGCCTCAGTCCACAGTGTGCATTTAACACTCTGTGCCAGGGTGAGGTACCACACCACAGATGGCTTGAAATGCAAAAGCTGCAAACTTCCAGATCTCCACATGGTACAAAAGGATTTCTTTCAGATTAGTACTCTTCTAGAAAGGAAAAATACCAGATTATTAGGAAGGTTCAGTAATCATGAAAGTGGTTCATTGATTTTTCAGCAGCATCCATCTCTTGATGTGTCGTCATTACTTTTTCGGGGCATGTCTATATGGAGAAATTGTGCATCCAGCTGGAATATAAATCTACAGTGCAGTAACTTGCTGCCCATGAATGATCAGTGTTGACTCTGCTGCCATGCACAAGTTCTGTGGTGTGCTTTGATCTGCTGCCAAAAAAGTTATAGAACTTCCCTGTGCAGTAGCAGGCCCTGTGTGGACACTTAGGGTGCAGCACATTAGAGCACTTTAGATTTACACCCCAGCTTGCTATGTGCTGATCCCCCCCCCCATATAGACAAGGCCTCAGCAGTGGGGAGTTGAAAGCAATGGATGAACATACAATAGAAGCTGCTGCACTTTAATGTTTAAAATGTTAGTGTGACAGGTGGATTTTTTCCACTTAGTTTGCTATCACTAAACCCCAAGTCTGGGCTATGGAATACAGCTTGTTAGGCCCCTGACCAAAAAATAAATTGTATGGTGGTGTTCAAGGCCAGAAAACTGCAGACAGTAACAATTTTCTAAGAAACCTACTGTAAGCACCCCAGATGAGTTTAGACAGGAGCTGGGGGGGGGGGGGGGGGAGGTGATAAAATAAACTACTGCTAACATCTGCAGAGCTCAAGAAAAAAGCAAAATCTACTGACCAAGGTCAGTGAGTTTCCATGCCAACAGGTGATATGCTAATTCTGGAGTCTCAGCCATAAGAGGGGTTCTGTTTCCAGACACGTTAGAGAGATGATAGGTTAGCAGCCTGTCGTGTCACCAAGGGACCTGGCCACCCTGAAGGCACTCCCCGCCATCCATAAGGGAGATGTTAAACCCCTTGACTGATCACCAAGGGAGCCTGCAGTGTTTTTCTTTTTGCAGATTTTTTTTCTTTGTCCTTTTTTGACTTTTTTGCTAACTTTTTCACCTGCTCACCCCAGATTGTGGGGCTACAAACCTTGGTATATCTGGAGGAGGTAGCAGGGGAAGTTCAACTGTTGCAACTGGTGGTTGTGGGCTCTGATATTTTTTTTTATGGCTGCTTGCAGCCACGGTGGGCTCTAAGTTTGATCAAGCTGTTGAAACACCAGGCTGGTCAAGTGCAGGATTTTAAGAAGCATGCAGTCAGTTAACGCCAGACTGGTGGGCTGGTAATTTTCAAGGCTGAAGGCAAGCTCTGTAAGCTGCAAGCTCAGTTGCAGCTGTTCTAACAGTGGGCTGCTTTCACACTTATCTCCACAAAAAAAAAAAAAAAAGGCTGTCTCTCTGAAAATAACATCCATATGTGGTAAATATAATCTGGTCAAATTCAAAATTTAACTTAAACAGTTTTTAAAGTTGTATGTAATGTCACTGCTCTAAACTTACTAACCCCATAAACCAAAATTAAGCTGGTGTCTATTTTTAACTCCTCCCACAATCCAATCTGGGCAACATCAAAGTGTAATAAAAAAAATAAATTCACTTGTATTCCCCACCAGGCACCCTTGTAACTCCTAGCTGCAAACAGCCCATGGCTAGCCTCACCAGGCTGTGACCCATGGTGTCAAAAAAGCAAGGTGTTCATGCTGTCTTGGGGGGGGGGGTGATGAAGGAAGAAAGAAAAAGCCTTTTTGCCCATGGATTGTGCTCTGTCTCCCATGAACCTAACTCTGCTAAACTGCACCAATCAGGATTGGCACCAGGGTTTTACTTCAGGATTAAGCACAGGAATTAAAATAAGTATTGTAGTAATATTAGTGTTTGCTCTTGTTTGTTGGGCTATTAACTTGTACATAAAAATCTTTAAACACCTTAAAGCTCTAAAAACAGTTTGTATTAAAATTTAATCTGTGGCATTTCATAGGGGTTGCAGGTTTTTTTAATTTTAGTAATAGAAATATTAATTTAGCTTAACATACAGCTTATCAAGGGTATACAATTGCAAGCTATCACTAAATTTAATTTTTGTATAATTAAGCCTCATTAAAGAATACTAACTTCTCATTTAACTTATCTACCTTAACAGTTAAATAATAATTATCCAAAAAATAGTGGCCTTGTCTCTTGCCTCTCAATTAAAACACCCTCTCACAGTGTGGGGTTTGCGTCCCCTGTGCCACACTCACCCACAACAGTTAGAAAAGTTAGGCTGAGGTTGACACCCCTACAATGTTGCAGAATGTAAAGCAGACAGGTAGCCACTCTGGGCCCAGCACAGGGAGGTACTGATCATGGTGAGCATGCTCAAGTCCCACCCAAATCAAAGGGAAGTTCCATTTGCTCCTCATAAGAGGCCTGCCGCTTGAACAGAGCCGTAATGCCAGGTTTTGCCACGCAGGGCATGTTCCAATCGGAATGTGCCCTTTGGCATTAGCAGCTCTTGGGACTGGCGCTGCAAAAGCCGCCCTTTAATAGAGCAGCTCTATTCAGCTGCTCCGTGTCACCCAGGGCTTTGCCCCATTGGCTCTGCATTTGAAAGTGAAGTATTAAACAGAATAGGGAGGTGGCAATTTATGAAGATGGGGGGAAAGGTGGTTGTATGAGACCATGTACTCTAAAGTAGCTTGGAGGGCTGGCTGGTGCAAGAAAGAACAAGGGGAGGAGAATAATCAAGTGCTGTGAGGAACAGTGGCTCCATGGCCTTAAAAGCGCTAAGATTTGGGGTGGCAGGAAAGGCTATGTCTACACACACATCGTTATTTCAAAATAAGGATTTCAGAATGAGTTATTTCGAAATAAAGTCCTTATTTCAAAATAAGTTAATTCAAATGAACAAAATGTTAATTCGAATTAAGGGAAAGCCTGCTATTGAAACAGCTGTTGTTTCGAAATAAGGCCGTTTGGACATGTTGTTGTTTTTGAAACACCTTTGTTTCAAAACAATCAGGGTTTAACCTGTTTCGAAACAGCAGTTCTTATTTTGAAAGGTCGGGATCTGTCCTTTCGAAATAAGAAAACGTCATGTGGACCAAATAGCTTTTATTTCGAAATAATCAGTGTCACTTCAAAATAAAAGTGCGCTGTAGACATACCCAAAGGCAATTACTTTTAGGAATACTTGAGTTGAACAAATGGCAGTATTAACTATCAGCACACCATCTTTTTAGTGCACACTTCTGTTCTCACTTAGCTTTTTTTAAATAAAATGAATGCTTCTTTGCTCTCTCATAAAATTAGCAAAACAGTTTAACATAATAGCAATGCCAGGCATAGTGAGCAAAACATTGCATCCTTTTTAATACAAAAAAAGCCCCTTGCTTTGAATTGGAGAGCTTGAATTTGCAAGAAGATTGACTTAGTTTTCACCAGGCCTTCTGAGACTACACTTGATCAATTCACTCTTGAGAACAATGGAAGCATTGTCTCCAGTTTGGGGGAAACCATTTACACAGCTGGTCTAAAGGATGACTTTGTAAGCATCTCTTTGCACAGTTAACTTCTCATCCTAAATTATAAAAAAGGGTTAATTAATGATGCATAATAGATCTGTGAAAGAATAATATATTGGCAGATAACATTCTTCAATGTGAACAGCATATTAAGAATGTCATGAGAGCTTTTAATTTCTTAGCAAAATTACATCAGTAAAAAGGAGTCACTTTCTGGATATTGACCTGAAATAATTTGCATATAGAATGTTTATTCAGGAACTGAAAAGGTACTGGTAGTTGAAGTCGCTGTCCCTGTTGTAGTGAACTCCTCCCGTCCTGCCCTCCTCTTCCCCCATCATCTGTGCATATTGCTGCAGAATATGCTATGCTGTATTATGGTCCCTCTAAGACTGAGTCACCAAATCAAATTTATATTATCAGGCCTATGAGTGGGGGTGTCTGGCCCTTGCAACAGGTGGCACACACTCCCCTATGAATCATAGGGTTGGAAGGGGCCTCATAGGTCATCTAGTCCAACCCCCTGCCAGAGGCAGGACCACTCCCACTAAACCATCCCAGTCTTGGTTTTGTCCAGCCGGGTCTTAAACACCTCCAAAGATGGAGATTTCACCACCTCCCTCGGCAGCTCATTCCAAGGCTTCACCACTCTCCTAGTGTAAAAAAAAAAAATAGTTTTTTCTAATATCCAGCCTCGACCTCCCTAACTGCAACTTGAGACCATTGCTCCTCATTCTGTCCTCTGTTGTTACTGAGAACAGTCGAGCTCCATCTTCCTTAGAGCATCCCTTCAAGTAGTTGAAGGTTGCTATCAAATCCCCCCTCAATCCTCTCTTCTGCAGACTAAATAAGCCTAATGCTTTCAGTCTGTCCTCATAAGGATTGTGCTCCAGCCCTTTGATCATTTTGGTTACCCTCCTCTGAACTCTCTCTAGCACGTCCCTGTCCTTTTTGTAGTGGGGAGCCCAAAACTGAACACAGTATTCTAGATGTGGCCTCACCAGTGCAGAATAGAGGGGAATGATCACATCCCGTGATCCGCTGGTAATACTTCTTTTGATGCAGCCCAGTATGCCATTGGCCTTTTTGGCAGCAAGAGCACACTGCTGACTTGTATCCAGCTTCCCATCCACCAGGACCCCCAGGTCCTTTTCTACACTGCTGCTACTTAGCTGAATGTTTCCCAGCCTGTAGCGGTGCATGGGGTTTTTCCATCCCACGTGCAGGATTTTATGCTTGTCCTTATTGAACCTCATAAGATTTCTATTGGTCCACTGTTCCCATTTATCTAGGTCTCCCTGAATCCTGTCCTTGACCTCCAATGTGTCTGCTGGTCCCCCCAGCTTGGTGTCATCCACAAACTTACTGAGAATGCAGTCTATTCCATCATCCAGATCATTAATGAAGATGTTGAACAGAACCGGCCCCAGGACCAACCCCTGGGGCACACCACTCGTGACTGGCTGCCAGCTAGACATGGAACCATTGATTCCTACACACTCAAACCGTTGATCTAGCCAGTTTTCTGTCCACCTATCCAACCCATACTTCCTTAATTTGCCAGTGAGAATGCTGTGGGAAACTGTATTAAAAGCCTTGCTAAAATCAAAGTATATCACATCAGCGGTTCTTCCTGCATCCAGAAAACCAGTCATCTGATCATAGAAGGAAATGAGATTGGTCAGGCATGATTTACCCTTGGTAAATCTATACTGACTGTTCCTGATCACTTTATTTTCTTCTAAATGTTTGAGGATGGATTCTTTGAGAACCTGCTCCATAATTTTTCCAGGGATTTGAGGTGAGGCTGACAGTTCTGTAATTCCCCAGATCCTCCTTTTTTCCCTTTCTTGAAAATAGGCACTACATTTACTTTTTTCCAATCCTCTGGCACATCCCCCATTCTCCATGAGTTTTGAAAGATAACGGCCAGTGGTGCTGCTATCTCATCGGCCAATTCCCTTAGCACCCTTGGATGCAGTTCGTCTGGCCCCATGGTCTTGTGCATATCCAGCTTCTTTAAGCAGTCCCTAACCTGACCTTCCGTCACCAAGGGCCTCTCTTCTTCTCTCCCATCTGCCATACTCATGGTAGTGGGCTGGGAGCTGACCGTGCCTGTGAAAACTGAAGCAAAAAAAGCATTGAGCACTTCAGCTTTTCCATCATCCTCCATCACAAGGATGCTTGCCCCATTCAGCAAGGGACCTACACCATCCCTGATCCCTTTCTTGTTATCCTTGACATCCCTCGCTAGCCACAAGTCCGTTTGTCCTTTCTGACTTTTATCCCTGAAGTCCCTAGCAATATCTTTGTATGTCTCCTTAGTTATCTGACCAAGCTTCCATTTTCTGTAAGCTTCCTTTCTATGTTTAAGCTCAGAGTAGAGTTCTCGGCTAAGCCTTTCTGGCTGCCTCATGTGTTTTGTTTTTTCTCCTAATTGGAATGGCAAGTTCCTGTGCCCTTAGCAGGCTTTCTGTAAAATATAACTAACTCTCTTGGACTCCTTTCCCCCTTCAGATTAGCTTCCCAAGGGATCCTGCCCATCAGTTCCCTGAGGGAGCCAAAATCTGCTTTTGCACTTTTTTTTTTTTTTTTTTTTTTTGGTCCATGGTTTTTGTTTTTTCTTTCCTTCCTTCCCTTAATCAGCATCCTGAACTCAACCATGTCATGGTCACTACTGCCTAGCTTGCCATTTACCTCTACGTCCCTGATCAATTCTTCCCTGTTTGTTAGCAGCAGGTCAAGAGGTGCAAGGCCCCTAGTTAGTTCCTCTAGCATTTGTGCTAGAAAGTTGTCCCCAACACTCTCTAAAAAATTTGTCTGGATTGCCCATGCACTGCTGTATTGGCCTCCCAGCAGATGTCAGGGTAATTGAAGTCCCCTATCAGCACCAGGGCTTGTGATCTAGAAGCTTCCACTAGTTGTCCATAGAACACATCATCCACCTCCTGCTTCTGGTCTGGTGGTCTATAGCAGACACCCACCACAACGTCCCCCTTGTTTTCCCTTCTCAGTGTAACCAACAGACTTTCTATTGGCATGCTTCCACTATGGGTCAAGTCCCTCCCAAGTTCCTGGCCTCTTGGGCAGGGCTACTCAAACCAAAACAGTCACTAGGTTTAGGGAAGCAAGCAGTTGCTGGGATCAGGTGAATTGGCTGCTTTGGGGCTCAGGCAACCACTGGCTGTGCTGCCCAGGAGAGGAGAAGGGGGATGTAGGCCCTCCTGTCTCCACTGTGTCTCAGCCCAGGGCCCTAGTTATGGTGGCTGAGTTGGGGGAAGTCACTGGGGTTCCACCTGCAATATGCTGAGCCCCACACCAGGCTCAGGAAAGAGTATCTGGGGTGTAGCTTTCTTGGGCTACTTTCTACCTCCTCTCCCAGCAGTACCTGCTCTCAGTCTCATCAGGGTAGTCTCCCAGAGGCAAGTTGCAGACCCCCCCCCCAATCTCATCTGGGGTGGCAGGTCCTGCAGATCATCAGGGCTGTCTACAAGGGATAGTTCCTCCAAATAGTAGCCAGCTGGATGCTGCTCCTGGTTGTTAGCAGCAGGAAGCTCTTCCAAGTCCATGGTCTCAGCCGGGATTATCAGGCTCTCTGGGCTAATGGGATTCCAGAGGTGCCTCTAGACCCTGGGCTGTTGGCTGTTTTTCTGGGCTGCTGATCTGAGGGGCCTCTTCCCAACAGCTGCTCTGATAGGGACCCAGGTGCCTGGTTGCTTGTGGGAGCTGGCTCCCAGTCCCCAGGCAGTTCCTCAATAGGGTATTGGTGCCAGGGTTGGGGAAAATCCTGCAGAAGAGTGTGCCCCAAAATGAGCCTGCTAGCCTTCCTTTTATACTTCCTGACCCACCCTGTGATTTCTGGCCTGATGGACAGGTAGACCCTGCCTCCTCCTGGCAGTGTCTGGCTCTTTTCTCCTTGTGTGCCCCTGAGGAAGGCCATGCCTCCTCACCCACACCTACCCTGTGGTGTGTGGTTGTGTTTTTATTTTTTTTTTTTTTAAAGTTTGAGAAAAGTGTTGCGAAGAATGCAATGGCTTCTTTCAGGCTGTAAATCTTCTAAGGATGGTATACACATCATACTTGTACAAATTATTTATTATTTTATAGCCAAGAATGGCTTGGTGCAAAACATAAATTATAAGGTGGTCCTGGAGAAGTATTTAATTACCCACCCTGATGGGTAGAGGGTGGTGGCAATTCAAAATTCCACAAACAATGTGCTATTAAGATCCCACAGCTACTAAAATAACTCTTAATTATGTGTATTCCTTTAAGCAGGAATGGAATCAGCCAGAGTAAATGTACATGTTGAACACAGCCCTTTCAGCTGTCAGGCCTTATAGTCAGAGTTCTCATTTCTGATTTCAAATGGAAAATCTGGTGTTAAAATCATGACTGTTTTTGTGTGAATCAACCTGGAGATGGGTACCTCCATATTTCAATAAACTATTACCACATTACGTCTTCCCACCATTGACTTTCTAATGCGGTTTGTGATCTGCATCTCTTTCGGTCACTGAGCTGGCTACTGACAGTCTGACAAAGTGGGATTTTTCTCCCATGAAAGCTCAGGCAGTAAATGAATTTGTTAGTCTTTAAGTGCCACAGGACTCCTTGTTTGTGGTGGGGTGGGGGTGTGTGTGTGTGTGTGTTCCTTTTTTGCCAGGATAAAGGCACTCCTCACTTTCTCAGTGTAAGTGAGATCAGAAGCAAGTCCTTATTTGTTTAAGATGAAGTTCCCTTGTTTTTCTTTTCTTTTTTTTTTCCCCATTTCTGATAGAAGTATAGTGAAATGGAGATAAGGATACACCTGAATATGGTGATAGAGAGATTAGTGTTTTTCATACTGCAGTGCCTGCACACCTCAGATGTATTAAACATGTTGCTTGCTTGAGATCACTAAGAGGGACAAATCCTGCAGTTCTTACACATTCAAAGTCCTCATCAGCTTAAATGAAAATTTTAAGCTAAGCATGGGGTTAGAAAGAATTCTAAGGGTTTTGTTAAGGTGAGGTCTCTGAAGTATTCTGTTAATGGTGGGCATGTAAGGAAATAGTCCCATTTTTCCAACTGCTTTGTTTTCTGTTTTTATTACCTCTGATTTTTTTTAGATTGTCCCAAGCACTACTGTATTCAGAATCCTAATTTTATGTGGTCAACATTCCCCTTAATCACAATGCAAGTTCAGCTTAATACTGTTCAGTTAGGTTACACCCACCCAGTTCTAAAGGTTTAGCACCTGCCCTTCTTTTGGGATAAACCTAAGAAAAAGTGCCTTTTTATGAGCCCAACTAGTTGAAGCAATAGAATGTGATACCTAAAATCTAGATACCTGTCACTGTCCAAAAGAAAGGAGGATGTATTTTAGGAGGTGTGAGAGAGAGGGAAGCAGCATGAAACATGACAGATCTAGAGAAATATCAGAAAACAACAATCACACCCTGAATCAATGTGGTCAGCATGACCCTGAAACAAGGCTCCTGGACTAGAGAGCTTTGGGCTGAATATTGACTGAAAGGCTTGAGACTGAGAAAAGGAATTCCCTAGTTGTCTGATTCCTGCTCTGTGCAGAGAAACAAGATTTTTTTTTTTGCATGTTCTTTGTAAATGCACAAGATTGCATCATGTAGCTGGTTCCATCATCAATTCCTACTCCTATCAAAAAGTAACAGAACTCTGAATTTTGACTAATTGCTCAGTTCTGAAAGGGGTAATAGTTAAGTTTACCAAGTAAAGGTTCCTTGAGACTAATTATGGAATGGAATCTTGTTGAAGTAGACAGCTGTCTTACATGCAGGAACTGAAGACATGACTGCAGTCTTTGAAAGCCCTTTGCTAAAGGTACTTCATTTTGTATGGGGAAAAAAATGGTGTTCTTTAGCATAACTGCACAGCAAAGCCAACATCTGTTCAGTAATTTTTAAAAAATCTCAGGTAAAATTAATGGATTAAACACGCAAAAGCATATTGTGAATGCTCATCAAGAGCAATCTGCATTCTGCAGGACTCAGAATCCAGCAACTGACTTGGTATAAACACACAAGACTGGACTAGTTTACCATCAAGTTGCTAGTTTGGTGAATTGGTCTTCAGAGCAGGCCATACAGCAAGCACCAGGATCCTGTCCTTGAGCAGAAGTCTATTAAACCATACACTTGACACAATTGCTATTTTGAAAAATGTGACTTGCATTTTAATTAGCATTGTCATAAAACAAGGACAGTTTATTGTAGAATTTTCCCTGAAGCTCTACCACAACTCCTCGAAAGTGATCATTCTTCAATCAATGGGGTCCACTCCCAGATCAATGATTTTGCTACATCAAGGGCAGGGCTGCATGGAACTAGTGTGGACTCTATGGCTATGTCTGCAGTAGCAAATTTTGTCTGGATTAAGTCTCCTTAATCCAAACTAACTTGCTCCCTGTCTATATGAGGCTTTGCCTAGTTTGAACTTAGTTCTAATATTAAAGTTTTTTTTTTTTTTAAACTAAAAAGCAGTGGTTAGCTTGAACTAACAACTGGGCAGTGTTTTTAATTCAGACTAAGGAAGCCTGAACTGAGCTTTTAGATGTAGATATAGCCTAAGGGTGCTGAGTTCCTAGGTACCCACTTGTTGTGTTCTGAAGCTGACTAGTTGACCACCTGCAAGTGGATAGAATTCCTTCATGTAAGGACAGGATCTCCTGCAATATTCAAATGGCCCACTAGCTACAGAAAGATTACAGGAGCAGTCTACTACCATGACATGCTGACTGTCCTAGCACTCACAGGAAGCTATAAACATAGGCTTGGGGGAGAGAGCATTGAGCTTTTTGTTCTTTCTCCAGCGTTAGATCTTTTATGCTTGGGTAAGCTACTGTGGCTAAGAAACCCCAGCACAAAGTCTGTTTCCTTACTTCACCTACTCCATGGTCCCTGAGCAGTTACAGTATAAACCAAAACACCACAGGGCATAGAGCTTTAGGGGAGCATGCACTAGTGACTCACGAGGCTTGGGTGGTCTCTGCACTTCTTTCAGGGTCTAGGGCACTTGAAGTGTTGTCCTACAGCCCAAGGAAGGGGGCCAGATTTCATCTGCAGTCAGGGGTGTGCCTTGTCAGCCTAGAGCTAGGTATGACTCAACTGTTGTGGAAGCAGCTAGATCCAAAGCTTGGGTCCACTTGTGAAGACTGATGCTTAATTTTCTATGGGACTCAAACCTTCCTTCTGTGACACGTTTTTAAAAAAAAAAAGAAACCAACAAAACCATGTTTTGTATCTCACTTTCAATCCCAGAATACCAAAGCATTTTAAAAATGTACAGGAAGCCTCACATCAACCATTTTACTAAGTACTAAAACTTTATTTTACAGATGAATAAACTGAGACACAAACCTTACATTACTTGTCCACAGTTGCCGAGCAAATGTGATTTTTTTTTTTTTGAGATGAACATATAAGCCAGTGGCATAGGCTTCCATTTCCAATTATGATTTTAAGTATTGCACTGTGTTCAGAAAATCTGTCAATAAGAGCTTGACTTACCACAGCGCTGAGCCTTCCAATGTAATGATTAGTGTTAGTGACACGCCGATTTTAGTAGTAATGGAGAGTGCTCTATGTTTCATGGATAAGAAACAATCCATGAATCATCGAGAGTTTTCAAGCTCATCCATCAGGGTGCTGCTCCTTCTTCTGACATTGCTCTCTCATCCTGACACTAGTGTTGTTGTGACAGGTGTGCTAGTGGATGTTCAGGACCTTGCAGGTTTCCCAAGGGAGGAGAAATCTGTGGTGTAAAATCTTTCTAAGGGTAACTCATTTATCAGTACACAAGGAGGGTCACAAATAACATGCCTACTTTAAGATTCACATCATCAATGGCTGGGTTCTAGAAAGAGACTTTTGTCTTATGAATTTACTTAAATGGAGATAAAGGCAGAAAGCAAATGCTGCTCTTGCTCATACAGCTGTCTCTAAGAACCAAAACCTTGCATAATAACTAAGATCACCACTGCATTTCTTCCAAAGACTGAGCATTTGCTCGTATCCTGAGAAAAATAGCTACTTTTCCCAGTTATTGGAAGCAAGTTATGCAAAACAATGCCCTCTGGTGACACCTCTCACAATACTATATACATGAACACTTAGGCCTGGTCTATTATAGCAAATTAGGCTAAATTTAATTATATTGGTGAGATGTGAAAAAACTACATCCTTGGGTGGCATTGTTAAGCCATCTTAGGTGCTGAGGTAGGCAGCATTAGGTTGACAGAAAAATTCTTCCATTGGCTTAGCTATTGCCACTAAGGGAAGTGGATAACCTGTGCTGATGGGAGAGCCACTCCTGTCTGCAAAGACAGTATTTATACTGAAGCCTTGCAATGATGTAGCTGTGTTACATCTACACTTAAAGGGCTACAGTATCCATAGGTTCCTCCAATGTGGGAAACCTCAGTGGAACCTAGCATTAGTCACAGTGCTAGATTGAAGATGATGTTTGTATGCGAATGTGTAAAGCTTCTGGGCAGTAAAGGAAACTGTCCTCCTTTAGCTTATTGCCTGTTTTGAGAAAATAAAAGAAAACAATTTACCACTGTAGAGTCAATAGTGTAATCTATTTTGGAGGACTAATAGCATGCACAAGTCCATAGTATTATCTTGCCATGCAATGAAAGCAACCTCCAGGAACTAAAGAAAAGACTAGTAAATTTGCAAAATGTTCACAGTAAATGATCTGCCTCTTCTTTTCTCCCAAGGTTTCCATGGATGTGCTTCAGGACCAGAACTCAGTCTGAGCTGGCTTTGATTAGGACTGAGACAAGAAGGTGCATCTGTATGTGCCAATCTGAACAGTGCACCTTCAAAGCTTTCATTCTGTTAATTTTGGGTGGGTCTGATTTCAAACTGGCTGCGTTGTCTAATGGCTTGTTAATTTGGATGCTGCTTCAGAGCAGCTATTGTCAGAACAGTAGAAAAGATGAACAAGAAAGTTCTACATCTAGCTCTGTAGTTTCTGTGAAAGCCACCGTAGCAGCAGAATGCTTGTTGGTGTTGCGAATGATGCGCCTTGGGTATCCAACTGTATAGGTGTAAGGCTTTTTTGTCTAGAAATACACACACATCCTCTTGTGCTCACTGAGGCATCATCCAAGCCCAAATCTACACTGCTGGGAATTTAAGCACATTTTAAATGCTCCAGCAGCTTTGTCAGACTTGCTGACAGCATTACTGTCTGCTTCCAGCATCAAAACAACTGCATCTCCATGTCTGGGGCAGGAGGGACAAAACAGGGATGCTAGCCCATGTATAGGTTGCTTGCTGACATTTGTGTCTCCTGAGCAGTGGCATAGGGCTCTGTTACCTGGGGTTTCTTGGGAGCTCTAAGCTAGATAAAAGCAACTTTGAGACTGGGGAGTAGCAGGCAGTGTAAGACCAGCAGCTTTTATTTAATGTAGTGTGAAGTAAAATCAAATGTATTAAATCTATTTGTAGTGCATGTGGGTGTGTGACAGGGTGTGCATACTCCACAACATGTGTGAGGAGGTGTGCTAACATGACCTAAGCAAGAAAGAGTGAAACAGACATTATTGATGAGAGAAGCTGTATCCCCCAGGTTCCACTGGGCATGCACGGACTGCAGCACCAGCATAAAAGGGAGCTGTTCTTAGCTCATTCCAGGTAGTCCACTGAGGAGGAAGGATGCTTAATGGAATCTCCACATGAAGTTGCTACAGAGGCTCCAGAGCCCTGTGGCCAAACAAGTGGCAGTCTGAAGACCAGTGTCCAGGGAGCTACTTGTGCTAGTGAATCTGAAAATCCTGAGGAGACCTGAGTGGGGGCAGTAGGACACATTGAAGGAAGTGGCCTAGGGGATGGGGCGAGTGGTATCTTCTGCTCAAGACGGATCAGTGTGCTGTGAGGGCATCTCTGGTGACCAGTGTGTGCACCTCCCCTGCCATGAACAGGGCTTCAGGCTGGAATGCAGTAGAGACTGGTGGGGCTATGTCTCCTAAACCCTGGTTCCTACCCTCCCTCTTTGGACTACAGTCTGAGACTAGAGGTGCTAGGCAGGTTTTATAGCCCCAAACCACAGGTCAACCACTACTGACTCCAACTGTTAGGCTGTGTGTGCTGCCCCACCCTAGAGGTGGACATCCCACCTTGGACTCTTGAGTTATATAACTGGGAGACTGGAAACAGACTGTACTTGTGGGGTCATCCTGCCCATTCCATCATTTCCCCCCACTAGAGGAGGTAGGGTGTGCATACCCTATGACATGGTAGAAGAAACCCCATTGTGTGAGGCACTGTACATCCACATACTAAAGAGTGTCTCATGGTTGAAGAGTTTACAGCCTTCATATTACTGTGTAACAATCTGGTTCTGGGAGGACTTACTTCAATTCAAATCTGCAGTTAAGATCATGGTATTTGGAGACTTAGGCCCTTAGAGTTCATGTGGATGTTAAGAGTGCTAGTTCAGGAGTAAGGCAACAGTAAGGGATAGGCTGGGGAAAAAAACCCAGAGACTGAAACATGAAAAGAGAAATGGACTAAATAAGCCTCTAGAGTGTAGACTCTAATTGAAGCAGCTCCTGTTAGCCACAGGCAGAAATATTGGGTCTCTGAACACCCCAAGTCATTCAGCAGACTCTGCCAAATAGTGCAAGAAAGGCTAGAATCACCTGCCTGAAGAGTCAGGAAACCTTTTAAAGGAAAGGCAGAAATAACAATACAACTAAAATCAAGAGAAGAGGAAGTCCCACAGACACACAATGGGTTACACCTCCTTTAGCATCAGAAGAGTTTCAGGATGACTTTGTTCTTCCAGCATTCATCTCTACTTCTGACATTTAGGGTCACCAGAAGCTGGCAATAGTCCACAATCACATTTATAGAGAAAAGCTTTTTGGTTTTTAAAATAGTCTTTGCTTAAAGAAAAGAAACCCCCAAAACCATCCTCTAACTTAACTTTCACCCTATCAACTCAAAGCACTTCATAAAGTCTCAGCCTTGCATTATCCCAGGGGTAGATAAGTACTACAGTGCCATTGTATGGCTATATTCTTCTGCTACTGTTTTGTATGTTATCACTATCATCGTTCTGTGTCCAGCATGTTTTTAGATGCCTAATGAATTTACACTTTCTTTTTCATCAAACACTGTTATTTTGTATCTCTTACTAGCTGAAACTGGGAAGTGACCTGAATGGAAGTGGCCTGGCTGAGGTTTCCTCTATAGAAGAATGGAGTAAAGTTAGCTGGCTGGCTGGGGGAAAACATCTTAAAAATACTCTTTCTCTCATGAGGGGTGAGCAGGGGGATGGGACAGCCATCTTTTCTAAGGTGGTTTATAATGTCAGGGTCTGATGATCAGCTGAAACTCCTGCTCATGAATTCTCAAGAGTCTCCCATCTGCTACAAGCTATCACAGGCTGTGGCCCCTTTCCCTGATGCAAAGGTCTCAGTAATTTGCAACTTCTTTGAATTACTGTAGCTTGCTGTGCTCAAGTTGGCTACAGAAGGCCACCTGGAAGTGTCAGCAAATGCAAAACATTATTGTCCTCTAAGATCAGTAGGATGAACTGAATAGGGTAGCTGAGAGGAGAGTGCAGATTAAGGCAGGATTTATTTACAACACAGTCTAGTTGGTGTGATCCTGACTTAATGATATAAGTTTTATTGGCTTGTACTTGAGTAACTGCTTTGATGGAATGGGGTGCATCTGCTGTTGTGTCCTCCGATAGACATGAATGCCCTGTGTAGTCTGTAACTCATTCAGAGGTTCCCCAAACCATTGTGTCAGGTTTCCAAGTGCAGTTCAAAGTTCTTTCCATCCTCCTCCAGTTTTTAATCCTTCCTATGAGGGTCTTGTGTGAGAAACGGAAGCAAAATAAAGATTGTTTTAACTATATTCAATAACAAAACTGTAATGCACCTTGATGAAAAAAGGTATTGTGTAGTGACAAATGGAGACTAATTTTTAATGGAATGAGTTTACTTTCAAACCCTCAGTACTCTTTTCCTCCTCCCTGGAGATGGGTGGTGGTCTAGTTCAGATCCAAAGGATGACCAGGGATTGTCTAAACACTACTAGTATGTGGATCTTAATTTGAAAGCAAAAGTGGAAATCTCCTGAGAATAGCCGTTTGACAGCTGCTCTGTTTGGCAGTTCCCTGGCACCTGCACAGGCTAGTGAGAGTTGCAAGTGCCTTATATCATTGGGTTGTATTCAGCCTGTGAACCACTTCAGCCCCCCCCCCCTTTCCTGCCATACTACTGCCTAGTCAGTTATTCCTCATTTTATATTTGTGCATTTAATTTACTATCCTTCCCAAGCATATCATTTTTGCATTTGTCTTTACTGAATTTCATTTTGTTGACTTCAGAATCAATCTCCATCTGGTCAGTCTTTTGAATTCTAGTCCTGTCCTCTGATCCTGCAAAATGCTTACATCTGCTCTCAGCTTTGGTGTCTTCAGAATTTATATACGTGTTCTCCATTCCTATCCAAGTCACTAATGGAAAATATTGAATAGTACTAGACGCAGGATAAATCCCACTACATATATCTAATGGTGAGCCAATGATAACTACTTGACTGTGGTCTTTCAAGCAGTTGTGCATCCCCCTTATGGTAACTTGATCTAGACCACATTTCCTTAATTTGCTTAGGATAATGTCATGTGGGACTTTGTCAAAAGCCTTACTAAAAATCAAGATGTATAATCTACTGCTTCCTCTCATCCACTTGGCTGAAGGATACTTAAGCTGGTTTGGTAAGATTTATTTTTGACAAATCCATGTTGGCCATTACTTACACTTTTTTTAAAAAACTTATTCCAGTATCTTTGCAGGTGTTGAAGCTAGACTACCTTGTCTAAACTTCTTTGATCCTCTTTGTTCCCCTCTTTAAAGACAAGTACTATGTTTTGCCTTTTTTTATTTTTCTTCAGTCTTTTTGGACCCTACCTGTCCTCTGTGAATTCTCAAAGATAATTTTCAGTAGTTCTATTGCATACACTACTTTATGCTAGGATGCATTTTGTCAGGCCCTGCTGCCTTGAATACCACAAAACAGGAAGGATGTCTTTCACATCTTCTGTAAGGCTACATATCATTAATATTCAGGGTACTCTTCTACTTTGTAGAATTCAATCAATATTTTTTAGTGTGAATGGTCTGTAATTAGAATAATCTGTCACAGTAGCTACAAAAGACACAGGAACAGAATAGAATCCAGGATCCTTTTCACTTCTTAAAATAAACTTTCCTCATCTCATAGCAAAATACTCTAATGCACATGGAGTAAAATTTAACAATTTTTCATGCCTAGACTGATATAGTGGTACATTGGTAATGGAAGCATAGAGTTCTTAGGACAAATTGATAGTTAAGAGCCAACCTTTTCCCTCTCTGTTGGAGAGCCTTTTCTGACTGACTTTTATCTCAAACTCACCAAATTCTTAGAGCTCAGTGATGATGCTCTAGCTGCTGCCTGGAACTGGTGAAAAGTTTCACAGGAAACCATTTACTTCCCTCTTTTTGGCTTGAAGTCTGCCATGTTGTGTGACCTTTGTTGTGGAAAAGAAATGGTGACTGGCAGGAATGAGAGAATCCTAAGGGGCTCCTGCTACAAAAATCAATGGTTATCTTCCTTGAGAACCCCCCCTCAATTTTTGAAGCCTTTTTTTTTTTATTTTTTATTTTTTTTTTTTTTTAAGGCAAACTTTTAGTCGCTGTGCCTCTTAAGTAAGCTGCTGGGAAAATTACATTTAATAAAGGCCACCCATATTTAGAGCACCCTCTTGAAGCTTTAAGTTAAAGCAATTCAGCTGAATAGATGGCATAGCTCCTAAATAAATGAAGATACACAATTATTACCATGTTTTGATGCTCTCACAGATAGGAATGCCCATAGCACTAGCAGACATTTGTAGTGCTGAAGTAGTAGTCCTCCGTGTTTACCATGTCTGTCTTGCTGTAGTACCTAGGGATCTAGTGATGAACTGACTCCATTTTGGCTTGGTGCTGTTCAGAAAGTACAGCTGCACATGAAGGGTAGGGAGTGCTTGGTTTTGGCTCTTTGTCATGTCCCAAGTGCTCTGCTGACTGAATTTGGAGGTGCTTCCCAGGACTTGCTCTTGCAAGTCTTTGAGCACTCTCACTGGGTGCTGAGGGCCTTCAACTCTACTGACATTCTGGTTATCTTGCTTCTTATCTCTTGCTGGGGTAAATCAAGAGTGAGTGAGTGGCATGTATATCTGGTGAAAGTAAGAAGCGATGGGTCTGGTTTCAGTATTGTGTGGGAGACCATGACAAATAGACTAGGAAGTGAACAAAGAGGCAACACATGAGGGGACAGTTACTAAATGGTGGATAATGTCTATTGAAAGGACAACTAGCTCTGTGCACAGTAGTCTCTTCTTTTCATTCTTCCCCATCAGGTAGTATGGTCTATATGGCTTCTCTTGTAGGTAACATTTTGATGGGGATGAACAGCTCCAGATTATTTTTCAGGCTTTCTTGTGTAAGCCCCATGCACGTCCTCCTTTTTCACTGTAACCAGGGGAAGCTGGTGTTAGTCATTGCTTTAGTTGTAAATCCCTCCTGCTCCCCATCAGCTGAAGCAAACGGGTTTGAAATCAGTCACAATTCTGCTATTCAGAGCCACCGTGTTAACTTGCTTTTCAAAGCACAGGGTGTCTAGCTGGCAACTTTTGTTTGATGTCTATGCTCGGGATTGATGGAATCTACAATACCAGCCAGCTCCCCTACAGAAAAACTTGCAAAAGGCAGGTGGTGAAGACTGCTGTTAACACTGGCAGGGGCCAGAGAGAGCATCTCTTGATCTGTTTTACATGGACGCTGCTGCAGCTCAGTTGGCTGCATTAAGACAAAATAGTAAGTGGAGAAATGGTTGAATACCAGGAAAGGAGGCACCTGCTTCTAATGGCTAGTCACAGGGATCAAGTAGTTTTTAAAGTAATGCAAAAATAAAGCATCTAGGCCAAATCCAATTTGGCTTTGACCCCTGACTCAGTACTGTAATGGCATGGGTTTAGGATGTAGTCCTAAATCCCTGACTACTTGGTGGTGGTAAAAGTGCCCATGCTCCTTTTTTTTTTTATGGTGGTTACATGAGGGGTGCATTAGGCTCTCAATTTCACAAAAGGACTTTTATAGTGGCTGGTGAAATGATGATATAGCAAGTCTGAGGATTTGGTGCTGTAAATGCTGTTGCTGACTCCTTACATTGTTCCGGTACTCTAGACATTGCAAAGGATTCTCTGTTCCCAGCAATGCCAAGAGGAAGGAATGTTTATGCTAATAAGAGGAAAAAGCAATGATAGGCTTCTATTTGTCTGCCTATAGGAGCCATTATTAACATGAGGAAATAATCAGTTCACTGTCTGAAAAACAAATAGCTTCACCACACAAAAACATTCAGTTACATTATGTGAGTCTGTCTTTTGGGACAGTAATGTAACAAGAGGAGAGACCAGGAAAAACTGCTACCCTGGTTCCATCCCTTACGTAGGTTGCAGCTATAGCACTGTTTTGTGAGCTTTTCAGTTATGACAACTAAGTAGTATCAGACCAGGTCAATGCTGGAGTGGATGATGTCTAACACATAGCTGCATGAAGCAGGGCTATGATTCAGTAAGTGGCACTTTCCCCTCTGACTTAATACTGTACTAGCCTGGGTTTGGCTGCCATTTAGCTAAGAGGTAATGTAAGTCTCTGGTTACTTCTGGTAGCTAAAGTGCCCATGCTCCTTTTTGCAACACCAAGGGTTAAGTTGGTGGAGAGGGTCATCTTGTTCAGTAACAAAACAATATATTGCTGGAAATGAGATTCATATCCATGGCTTTTCTCCAGCTTGTCAACGTAACTGTAATAGAAACCCCACCCAAAAGTTGTAATGGAAACAAATGGAAAGATGTATTTCAGATTGTCACCATGCTTCTAGGAACTACAGCAAGATTTGGCTCAGACCATAATAGAATTAACTCTGTTTTGGGTTGGCTATGTCTTTGTTGATTTAAGAGGGTGGGATATATAACATCCATTAAATATCTGAAGGGTGTAAGAATGAGAGGGCTTGTTTTGCTGAAATATAGATGTAGCTAGGAGCACTAGGTTGAAACTGAGAAAAGAAAAACTTAAGCTCAATAGCATGAAACACTGCCTGTCAGCGAGCTCTAGACCAATGGTTCCCAACCTTTTTCTCTGCCATGGCGCACCTAGGTAACCTCATATTTTTTGAGGCACACTGCCATTAAGAACATGAATATTCAGATTACTTATGAATAGTCATGAACCATGGCACTGTTTTGGAAATGCTGCTGTGTAGGGTAGCAGAGCAGGGGTGGCAAAACATGGGAGGTCAGGAGTTGTGTACCATAGCAGGAGTGAGTGTGAGGAGCAGAGCAGGGCAGGGGTAGGAGAAGAGCACAAGGGCAGCCACGTGGGGAACAGCACAAGGGTAGCAAGAGAAGAAGGGAGAACAAGAGTGGCTTTGGGGAGAACCCGGGGAGTGGGAAGGTAGGGCAGGGGAGTATGCACAGCACCCACTTCCCCCTTCTCCACAGTGGCTCCCTGCCACCCAGGGCAAATCCTCACCCCACTGCTGCTCCCTCCCACCCAGCTGCCTGTGATGTACCCCCCCATCACTGCAGGGGCAGAACTAGGCCTCCAGCCCCCAGCTGCACCCCCCCCCAAACAGCCACCCCCCAATCCCAACTACACACCCACTGCTATATATATATATATATATATATATATATATAATACACACACACACACACACACACACACACACACACACACACACACACA
>ML682006.1:14162628-14177992 GCA_007922195.1 Podocnemis expansa | reverse complement strand
CACACACACACACACACACACACACACACACACACACACACACACACCACCTCCCTTCCTCTTTCCCAACTTGCACATGTCCTAAGCAATGGCCCTTGTGGTTTATTCCTACTCAGAAGTCATAGATTGAGACCTTTCCTCCCTAAAGCAGAGAGCCAGCACAAGGTCCTTATGTCACATAAATCCTCAAATTATGAGTTAGGATGGGGACAGATGTTGTGTTGGGGGTGGATGTGAGGGCAGTTTTCTTTGGGCTGATCAGACCCAGGAATGTGGAGGCATATTAATAGTGCTTCTGCATTATGTATACAAGCTCCCTTGGGAGCAATGGGGTGCCCTATTTTCAGTTTGACTCCTAGGGTCAAGACTATTTTCAGTGTGAACTGCTGGGTGTGCATCACATAGGTCCCTGATTTAGGAACCTGAGTATGCCTTTTAGGAGCTTAAATGCAGTCTCCTAATTTTGAAAACTTTGGTTTAAACTTTTTTGAGCCTCACAACAGGCCATTACTAGGACCCTTCCTAAGCCTTTCTCATCTTAGCTGAGCACTAAAGACAAAGCAGTGACTGCTATGCAGTTCAAGTCTGTCCTACAGTAAGGTAACAGAATGCTAGAAAAGCAATATGGGGAGTCAACATAGTAAATGTTCAATACAGTCTTGCTCTTTCACTCTAATTACATGATCACACTAAATTTGTGTACTGTACATAGCAGAAGGTACAGCTTATCCATGAGCTGAGACTGAGGAGGAAGTTTTTAAAAGATAGGGAAACACCCTTTGGAGACCCAAAGATTATGAACAGGATTAGATGTTAACAATGCCTTCTACAATATTCTTAATCTTATTTCAGATTATTTCAGGAACTTTTAAAAAATAAAATTGACATAAAGCATTTGAGGCCATCATATCCAAGACCCAGAATAAAACGAATCTTTGGAAAATAAGAGCCACTTCAAATCAATATGATGAATGTTATAAACAAGGAGTTCAACAATCACATTTCCTTCATTCTGTTAAAAAAAAAAATTCCATAGGGTTGTAGTCATTAGAGGCAAGTGTCTAGGGAATATGTTGTTTTGCTTCCTTTATTGGCTTAAATAAGGGAAGTTAAAAGCCCTTGGCAAACACTGTATTAAATGTATTTGCTGGAAACATTAATTTGTACCTGCAAAGTATCACCAACTGTGTTACTCCTTTTTTCATGTAATTTGCACAATGGTCTAGGTATTGTACAAAAGAGGCCCCCATGGAGCTTAGTTGCACACAATGTAATTCATACATGTGGATGCAGGGGTTAAAAGCCTTGTAGTGGAGGTCTATGGTTTTCTGGAATGGACCAGAATACACCAAAGAGCAGGTATTGTCAAAGCCTCCCTCCCAAATGCTCTTGTATTTTGAACCACAATGACACATCATTTCTTGCAGTGATGCTTCAGTAATATCCAAAACAAGGGGCTGAACTCCACCAGCGATGTGGAAATTACCTCATACTATTTTCAAGCATTCTCGCGTACTATAATCTCTTATTTCACTTATTTAAATCTCAGAGATCAGCACCAGACCACTTGCTACTAAACTAGGTGAGAGTGAGAATTGAGTGGTGTCAGAACATTAATGACACTATTTGTTAAGAATCTAATTTGTAGTAGGGCCAAACTCCCACAACCATTTTTCAGTTGCTGGTGGACATGGTGGTGGTCAGGCTCAAAGCCTTCATTTGGAAACTGCATGCAGGGACCATGCAAACAATGCAGTTATAGAGATGAGGTGCAAACTGTTGTCCACAGCCCTGCTGACTCATTCAGTTTACAAACAAATTGTGATGCTATCTGGATTAAGGGTGACCATTTGATATTTAATACCAATAGGACACAATTGCAATGATTTCCTATCGGATATGCCAGGTCAGGTACCATTGTTACCCCAGAAACTCAAAAACCACACTTTTAACACTGCCTGTTTATAAACTGCTGAGAGAAAATGAGGTCCATTTAACTAATGGTTTGCCAGTCTAAAGAAATACAGATCCAGCCCTCCAACCAAGAAATGACATAGACCAGTAATTTTCTTTTGAAAACAAAGCAAATATTTGTTGAAATCCAATATTAATACAGTAAAATTCAAAACTACAAATCATTTAACTCAGATTACTCCCTATCTTGTACAGTGGTCACAGCACAAAATGCAAGTTCACGGAGAATGCTGCTCTGCTGCAGCACACAGCACTTACTTTATTCTGAGGTAAACACAAGTTTAAACATTTTAAAGTATTTACCAAAATTTAAACAGTAAAATACTTTTCCTTCATACCTATAGGAAACTTAATTACCTAATCATTCAGCAACTGTTGATCACACAGTTGCTGAATGAGTGGCAGTTGGACCCTTAGGCATACAGCAGTTGTACAGCTTTATTTACAGACAGACTCAGACACTGTTTTACTTGCAAAACCGAATTACAAAAATCCCTCCCAGCTCATCAGGGAGGTCCTTCTGCTCTGTCCAAACAAAGGATTGCCTTTCAGTTATAAGCATATGACAGGGTCTCTGTTAGCCTGGTCATGGAAAACTTAAAGTGCACATCTACTTTAGATGATTCTTACTGATGAGCTTTCTTTCTCAGCCTCCTCCATCCCTCCTCTTCTCCACACTCTCATCTGCTTCAGGTGAAGATTGCTCTCATTCCAAATTCCTCTGCTGCTCCATAAACTGTCACTCTCATTTCTGCTATTTATAGGCTTTGGGGGGGGGGCATGGCACATGATGTAGGGGGTCATTGGAGGGTGCAGAGGGACAACGGTCTAAGGATAACATAAGGGATGATGTAGGGTGACGCTGGGGGGGGGGGAGGGATGAGGGAAAACATTCTATGGACTGCATACAGGACTTGTGTAGGGCACCCTTGGGGGTTGATGGCATTTTCCAGGCTACATAAGGGACAACTTACACATAGATAGGGTGATACCAGATGAGTGGGTGATGGGCAATATTGCTGATCAATTATCAAATGCTGAATTTCCTTATCACTTATCTATGTCTTATCATTAATCAGTGGTTTTTTTACTTAATGCAAGATGCTTTAGTACTGTCATTATTCCATAGCTGGTTAATGAATTCACTGCTGTCTGTCAGGAATTTAAACCCCTTTGAGGCTTTTCTGTCAATTTCTCCCTAGCATTATATGTGACAGTTTTAAGCATTTTGGATTAAAAATCCCTGGCTAAACCATTGAGAAGGTTATAACTGGCCAAGAATGATGTACACAAATAATATCATTGTACTGCAAGTTACGGCTGTGTAATATATTTGCACCCAAGCTTGCTGTGCTGCTGGGTTACACTGGCAGTTTAGCAGCAGTGTTGACTCATCCAGGGCCGTTACCTTTAGAATGAGCCTGGGGAGAGAAGTCAGGATTGCATCTGATTGTCATCAGGTCATATAACAACATGCCTGTGGTCAGGGAGACTGCAGCTGCGTTTCTCTGCTCATGTGCTGTGAGCTTGTGTTGAAACAAGATACATAGCAGATCAGAGGTTCAAAAATGCAGCTTCACTATCTGCATCTTGTCTTCATTCCTGCTTCCTACCTCTGGATCAAAACATCTACAACTGAAGCTGTGAAACTTAAGGACTGAAACCTATCCAGGTACTGGATGTATTCCAGAAGAACTGTTCAAGCTTGCAAACCCCACAGTTCTGCCAAGAATCTGATATATATGGACTTTGAAGTCACTTGTATGTGTATACTTTGTTTTAATCACTTGACATTTATTTGTTTCTTTTCTTTATTATAAACCTTTAGTGTAGTTGTTAAAGGGCTGGCTGGCAGCTTGATGTTTTGACTCGTGCCAACTTGTATTAGTCTGGTAATGTGATTGACTCTTTGAGGATCAGGAGAACTTTTTTGGTAAAAAGAACAAAGTTTTAATATTTTCTCTTTAGTGGACCTACTTGCTAACTGGCGGCCAGATACTGAAATCCAATAAAGAGGGCTCTAACTTTTTTTCGTTGGCTTCTTGATAACCAATGTGGCAAATGAGAAGTCTTATTTGTGAGTGGCTGGGATCTAACTACAGTGTCAGCCACCAGTTGGGGAGAATCTGCTCTCCTTTTGCAGGCTACCCTGACCTTAGCATTTTTGGGTGGGTTACTAGAAGCACGGATAAGTCTCACTAATATGTTTGCTTGAGGAAAATGCACTAAATACGTTTTGCTCTTCTCTGGTGTGGGAAGAGGAGCTCCCTTAAATCATGATCACCGCCAGAAGCAGAACAGTCTAGAGTAGACCAAGGCCACAGCAGTGGCAGGACCAGTAAGTCGCAAGGGGCAGGCTGCTTACACCACTAAAAACCTCTTTTTCTTGGAGCCAGTATCAACTAGAACCATCACTTCCTACCTAGGTTAGAGCTTCCCATGTGCATCTGTCTGAGGATTTTATACTGAACACCTTCTATGGCATATCAACATCAATAGCAAGGACTCCCAGGATGTGTGGAGAGGGGAAGAAGGAAGATTGAAGAAATTGATACCCTCCCAATGTGGTTCTCTCACTTTCCCTGAAAATAGCAGATTCAGGATAGCTCTACATTACAAATGCTTATCTAAAATAGCTATGTTGATAGAACTGCCTAGGATAGACACAGCTTCTGACAACAGAAGGCGTTTTTCTGTCAGTATAGTAGCACTACTTCACACTTCCTTCCGTCAGTATAGTTGAATCTGCTCTAGGAGTTTGCCAACATAGCTGTTTTGGCTGCAGGTATAATTCTGGTAAACCAAATGCCAACTCTGGCTAAAACATAGACAGTTGCTAAGACCTGATGAACTCTTCACTGGAAACCAAACCAGCTCACCTGTATGATACTTTTGTTTGAAATAGATATTAGTCTTATTAGAATGTATTTTTAGTGTTTTTTTGACTCTGTCAAATACTTGTAGATGGCCTCATGCATTAATCTTGTAATGCCTGTATTCCCGGTCATAAGAAAACATGAGTTTTGCTTTGTAAGACTGTATGGTTGCTCTGAACTTGTGACCCAGGCATGGGAATTCCCTCTGCCCATTAAGGAGGCCTGTCAAGACTAAACAGTCTACTATGGAACATTGTGAAACAGGATTGGTGAATGGCTCTAGCTCACTGTGGAGTTTCAACGTGCAGGGTAGCACATCTCATAGACTAGAAGATCAAATGGGAAAGATGAAGGATCCTCTGTGACCCTATTTTATCTCTTTGACTGAACTCTCAGGGCCAGAGAAACTCAACTAAGGTGGAGATTCCCCAGGGTTACCCATGGGTCTGCCCTGTAAGACATATTTTGAAATGACAGATTACTGTGTCTGTCATCTTTAGGAATCTTTAGTTAGTAACATATTTGCGTGTATTTGCTTGCATTAACCCGTAAATATGTCTTTATTTATTTTATTACAGGATTGGGTACATGCATTAGCTTTGGTGTGAGATCTAAGAAACAAACTAATCTGAGGTGACTGGTCTCTGGGGACTGGGAGCAACCTGAATATTTTGTTTGAGGGATTCTGTGTGCGTGTAAGTGACCGTTTATCATTGCCTGGTGGCAAGCTATACTAGAGGGTCTAAGAGGACTGTCTGACTCTTTGGTAAGACTGTTCAGTGATCCAAGAGTCCAAACTTGTTCCAGGGTTGGTGAAATCTAATTCTAGAACATAGCATCAGCTTGGGGTCTCTGCCCTTATTTTCTGACAAGCTGCTCTGTGCCACACCAGACAGTTTGACAGCAGGTGTAGTTTTTTCATATTCATTGTAGAATTGGCCTGGCCTGGCATTGCTTTCACTGTTCCACTAACAAGTCTAGATTAAAAAAAAAAAAAAAAAGTCTCTTACATTTGGGCTTTTATCTTCATTTGTTTTCGGTCAGCCTGCAGGTTTCTGTTTTTAGCTCCTAATATGTCTGTTCAGTGAGTAGTGTTTTCCAGCACAGCAAAGGTGATCAGTGATGCTGATTTTTGTGGCATTAGCATATTTAGTGTTCTCCAGTCAAATTCTTAGTTTCGTCAAACTACTAGCAAATAAGTCATTTGGGTTTCTATATTTTGCCATCTCTGCTGAATCCCTTTGGCTACTTCAAGGTTGATCATCTCTTTGGCATACATGTTTCTCCCTTCCTCATTCATTTATTCCCCTTTTTGTCTTTCTCTCATATTTTCCGTTCCAGTCGGCCATTTATTTTAAAGCACTGGGTTATAGTTAGTGTGTACCCTACCTCTGGTATAAGAAATTTCATGCTTAAGGGATGTTATCCTACTTTAACTCATTTGTATATTACCTGTCTTAAGCAAATATAATGCCTAATATTGCAGTATGAGGTTATTTCCTTGAGTTTAGCTCATTAGAAATGCTGCACTCTTGTTTGAAACCACTAGCGACTAAAGCTGCAGTAAGGTTGTCATGAGGAGGAGGGAGAAAAGCTGTTCTCATAAACTGCAAATGATAGGACAAGAAGCACTGGGCTTTAAATTTACAGCAAGGAAGGTTTAGGTTGGACACTGGGGAAAAAATTACTGTCAGGGTGATTAACCACTGGAATAAGTTGCCTAGGTAGGTTTTGGAATCTCCATTGCTGGCAGTTTTTAACAGCAGGTTAGACAAGCACATGCCAGAGAGAGTCTAAGAGGGTACCTGGTCCTGCCATGAGTGCAAGGGACTGGATTTGATGACCTCTTATGGGCCCTACCAGTTTCTATGAACCTATGAATTTTTTTATGTCCATCAGCCTTCACTGTAACATACACAGAAACATACAGAAAGGGTGGACTGGTGGCTCCCATATACATTCATTTATTCTCTGTGGTTTAGAGCATCAGAATTTCAAACCTCGTAGGGCCACCAGGATGGTGAAACTAACTTGTTTTGCTCAGATTTGGAACCCTCTAGGGCCTGAAATGCTGGTGGTTCTGTCTGTAGCTAAGGCCTTTCTTGACTTGCTGGCTGTGAGTGAGTAGACTGCTCTGATGATGCTAAGCTTCGTTTTTATTGGCAAGAAGACTTGATTTGAGAACAGCATCATTTCTACTTCATGGAGAATATGGCGAGCTGTGAGCATCTGTACTGGAGGGAGAGGATAGTGTCAGAGTGGTCGAGGGGATGGAGGAATGGGTAAGAACTGAGTCAGGATGTTCACTGACTTCTTCCTAATCCCAGGGAAATTAGCTGGAATGAATAATACACTCCTAGGTGGTATCAGTGTATCTGTGGAGCTCCCATGGCTGTTGGGGGAAGATTCTAGCAGTGCAGTTTCAATGGGGCCATGCTGACAGGGAGCCAGAGAGGCCAGCAAGTGCCGGAGTCAGAGTTGTGGGATACCGTAGTGTTCACCATGGGGCAAAGATTTCCTCGGAGGAGGAGGAAAAAAAAAAAAAGGAAGGAGTCCTGTGGCACTTAGACTTCTTTATCACATGAGCTTTTATAGGAGAGAAATCCCACTTTGTCTTCAAAGTGTCTGACGAAGTGGGATTTTCTCCCACAGTCACGTGATAAATAAATCTGTTAGTCTTTAGGTGCCACAGGACTTGTTCCTTTTTTTTTGCTGGACTAGACTAACACCACTGCCACTTTGGAACCTCACAGAAAGATAAGTGAGTTGATGACTTTCATGTGCCAAGCAACAATGCTGACACAAACTGGTTTTGCATTGCTTCTTTCTTTCGTGAAGAGTTTTTCTTCCATGCTTAGTCTGACTAATTGGAGCCTGTCGGCTAGATCAGCTTAGGCAGACTGTATTGAGGCATTATTTGCTTTTCTAACATTCATTATTAAACAGGCTATCCTATCTCTTAATCCCTTGAAAAGGAAGAATAAAGCAGAGCCCCCAATCTTCTCCAGTATTAGCTTGGCAGACTTGACTTGCTTTCATTTTGTATCTAAACTGGAGCTCAAGTATTTGATCACGTTTCTGCTGTAGATTGATTAAAATATACCAAAAATTGACAAAGTTGGTAAGAAAAAATTCAAACAAAACATAAGCAGGTATTTCAGCTAATCCCCTTGTAGGTCAAAAACTGCCAAGGAAACAAACAAGTGTTAGATCAACTCGGTGCTGAACTGACTTCCTGAGCGGATTTTCATTTAGCTAGAAAGGTTTACTTTTAGGACCAAAACAATGGGTTAACTCAGCTGTGTGGTTGGCTCCTGTTTTCAGAGAGTTCTTTGATTCTGAAAGAATTATTAAAAATGTTGACAAGCCTTTCACAGCTGATTAGCTGGAACTTGTGTCTGCTGGGATTATAGTGGTAGAGATGATCATGCTTTGTATTTTCAGAAATTTTTAAATAAACTAAGTGATTTATAATAAGATATCAAAGAGATTGTTAGGGTTTTTCTTCCATTTCACAGACAGGAAATAGAGGGGAAAAAAGGCATTCTATTTAGAAGCAGCATTTTTTTCAATGAAGCCAAGTGTTAGTTTTTAATATTCAGTTCAAGTGGCAAATCTTATTTTCTATACCAGGCATTTTTTGGATTTGTGAAAACATAGGAGTAGCATTTCTAAAGTTCATGTGTATGCAGTGGACTTGAGCACATGCAAGCGTGATGCTTATGCATCCCTGATGTGTATACAAATATGTGTGTATAAGCTGGAGATGCAGTGACTACTGTCAACAGCATAATACAGATTGAAAAGAAAAGAAATGCAGTAAGGCATCAGTTTAACAAAGCACATATTTAGCTTAGATTTATGTACTGGGTTAAGTCCTTTGCTCGACTGAGGCCTGAAGTAGCTATTTTGAAAAAGTCTGAGTTTATTTATACAGAACAATGTCAATGCTTGCTCATAGTAGTAGCTTCTGTCTAGGTTATCGTATGTTGCACTTCTTAGTGAATGTTATCACAGGAACCCAAAAACTCTTAGTGCAGTTTCTTTTTGAACTGGGCTGTCCTATACATCTATGGTCTATGCCCAGTACTTCCAAAATGTGTTTAAATACCTTCTGCAGTTCAATACAGAATCTGTTATTGCATCTGAAAATTGAGTAAGGGTTTAGCAGTATAGCAGAATTCTAGACCACATCTTCTCTGGCAGCTTCACCTTAATATTGAGTATGCGATCACTACATTGTGCTGCGAGGTACTTTATCTACTCTGCCCACCTTGTGCCCCACAGTGCACAACTCCCATCCTTCTTTGGGCCACTGTGGGCATAACACTGTTCTTCCTCACTTCATTGTCCTTTCATGCAGCCTGCTGTACAGCTTCCCCTCTCCCCAGTTCAGCTAGCATAGCAAGACAAGGAGTTGCAAACCAACCACTTTTCCTTGGAACCAAATATTGAATGATTCCTCCCCTCTGCCCACCACAGGTGGGCTGACATGTTTTGAACCTCCTTGATTAGTTTCTTGGGGAAAATAAAATGCCAGTTAAAGCTTCTGATATTTCAGAAAAGTACACAACTCCTGTCTTAAATTAGAGCAGCTGGTCTAGTATGAAATCCAACTAGCAACTAATTAACCTGGATAAGAGTTATTAAAACTGGATTATAAGTAAATTTGTGTTTTCATTTTTCATCTGTGATGGAATCAAAATCCATTTACATTTAGGATCATTCGGAATTTAGTTGGGGTGACTTTATTCCCTTTTGCCCGTTACTTAGAAATGTCTCTCTCTTTGTTAAGAATGACCTTGTTAAAAACTTTCTCTCATGGTTTAACTTCCATGGTAGGAACACTTTCATGCAACGTAATAAGCTCATGTGCTGCATCTGAACAGAAACTCCTGGGGTTTAGAAGATACAGAGCCAGACTTTTAATGTTAGAGACATGCCCCTGTGCGCATGCATTTGCAATACCCAATTTATTTGTGCAAATGTCTGATACCAGTACATCATGATCAGTTTGGTGCATGACTAATAATGTGTGAATTCATATGCTGAGTTTCTGCAGGCACAACTGGAATTTCCCTACCTTAATCTTTCTCTCATTTGCCTATCTGTTTCACCATCTTTTTCATCGCAGTACTATCTAAGTGCAAATGTATACATGTGATCATTATGCACACCACTGTGGAAAAAACAAAACAAAATAAAACAAAAAAACTAAGTTCTTTTTACAGAAATTTTTGTGTCTGGCATGCACACCACATCAAACAAAATAAAACACAACCCACAACAAGCCAAAATCAAAGTGCAAACTTGGAATGTTTTTACACACACACACAAAAAAGTTCCCATCATGCAAATTGTGCATCAGAACCTATTGGCAAGCTCTAGTGAAAAATGCATTGTGGGATAAGTATAATTGCTGTCTACTATAGTGATCCTGATTGCTCAAATGATATAATAATTAAAAGTTCTGTTACTGATTTATTTAGCTGGAACAGCTCATATTCGATGCTCAGTTCTTGTTCTGAATTAACTCTCTGCGGCACAGGCTGTGAAACGTATTTTTTTGCTGAAGCATCCATTGGACTGGCTGTCTAGAAAATGTAAGCTTCTGAAAGCATTAAATATGAGACTTAAAGCTTTGGACAGAAAAAGCAGCTACCCAAAGTTGGCATTTGTACAAAAGAAATTCCCACATGACCCGTAGGTGATATGTCTGCTGAAGGAGTAACTTTGTAAAAAAACAAAACAAAAAAACTATAATCTGTGCATGAATATGTTAAAGAAACATCCCCCCTCATCACCCAAATTAACAATCAACAAACATTCAGAAGTCTATGTGCATGAGAAGCACCACTGACACTGAGAGTGCATCTATAATATGCCTGTATTAGACAGATGGCCTTCAATCTCATTAACAAAAATTGCCAAACTCAAAAAATGGTATTTAGTCATATAACATATATGGATGATGATGATGATGGTTGATTAAATTCTTGCTTCTTCAGGCACCAGAAACCTTTGACAAGTTTTTTGATTCTTTTCAATTTATGCTCTTAATACATTTTTCTAGCTTCTTACCAACACCACTGAATGTGTGGCTTGTATTCTTTCATGTTCCTTGTATTTTTTTTTTTTTTTGTAATTACATTTGCACTGTTCATACCAATGAATTCAACTGGCTTTGAGGTGGAGTGTGCTCGAGCTGCAGTTCACGTCCTCCTAACCCAAGGTCTCCTTCATGAATGTTTTCCTTGCCTGGGGTCTGAGGTGAATCTATTCTGGCCTGTGCTACCACTGGAACAGGCTCAGGGGCTCCATAATTTACAGTTAGTTCATCATTATTTACAATACAGTCCATGTCGTCGTCCTTCAGCTGCTCCTGGGTTTTTTTAAAAAGGAAAATGGCCCCAATCAGTTAAAAAAAGGCTCTTAAAACAACTGAGAAACAAGACCGACATGATTCCACATTAATGTTTTCAGTGTTGAAGAATACCAATTGTTTGTTAATGACCTCATTTTGATTTTTATCAATTCAAAGCAAGTGGCTGCTTCTGGGAACCATTGGATACCAGGCTTTGCTCTTGTAAAGTAGGCCACTCAAAAAACCACAGCATTTAGGATTAGTAGCGGCTTTTAAAAACGTGCCCAACTTTTTTCCCCCTCCCAGTGACCGTGATATAATAGCTATGTAGTTCCTAGCCTTGTTAAAGGCTTGATCCAGAGTCCATTTAAATCAGTGTAAACACTTCCATTAACTACAGAGGGCTTTAGATTGAGCTCTAAATGTCATTTACAAAGTTTTATGCACACTCTGTATATAATACTTACTCCATATGCGCTAGGGCTAGTTAGCAGTCTGGCAATGGGATTACACCATTCCGGTAATGTTGTTGTAAGTGGTGGACCAGCGTGAGTTAATATGGGTTTCAGATACCTGTGAACTCTGTTAAGGATTTTCTTACATAATATGTATCTTGATGCTAACAAGTTTATCTATTGCAACATAACTTTATAACAAGCAATAAGATAATCATGCAGTTAAATGGAAACCAAGGAGAGAGCATGTTTTTAGCCACACATTAGATTATTCATTCTGCCACAATCCACTTTAGATTAGTGTGTCTAAAAGGCCACTTGATGATCAGAGCCTGTCAGATATGGCACCATACAAGTTTAGCTAGATGCATTGTGGGATACCTGAGACAAGAAGGAACGGGAAGAGAGGAAATGTACAACAGCTCCAAGTGTCTTCAAGCATTTGATGAAGTGAGATTTTTCTCCCACAACAGCTCATGTGATAAATTTGTTTAGTCTTTAAAAGTGCCATCAGGCTCCTGGTTTCTTTTGCTGAACAAGACTGACATGGCTATTTCTTTGGATCTTGACAACAGCTCCATGTTTAACATTTTTATCAAATGTCTGTGCTATTTGAAAATGTGGCCTACACAAGAGAATAGACAAACTATTTTAAGATTCAGCTGTATTAGCCTCTTTGCATCAAAGATTCAGTGATGTAGGGAGTCTACTGCTTTATTGAAATTGCACATTCAGCTTTTTATAAAATCAATGTCTCTCTTCAACAGGCTAATGTATTTAATCAACCATTAAGTTTCTCTATAGCTGGGGAGTAAGGATAAGTTTTTCTCCAATGCTTTATTTTCAGTCTTCAACATATTCATTTTACACTTCATACATCAATGCTCCATTATATAAAATTATGTAAATAAGATAGTAACAGGCGTTTTCCATTGTATTGCTGCTGTCTTTCCAATCTTTTCATCTGAAAGTGCTTTACTGAGATGAAAAAGGAAAAAGCTGCTCCTTTTTAGCAATTATATCATGCTTATATTTGCCAATAAAGATTTTCCCAAGAGCACCTCAGGTTGACTTATCTTCTCAGCTACTTTTGCTCACCATGTAATTTTCACTGTTTTATGGGAAGGGAGTTGTAGGCTGTTATCTCTGCTGAGGAATATTTTCCTGTATGGATTGCTGGCTATTTTCTTTCTTTAAAGCCTCTAGTCCAAGAAGGCAAAGGAAAATAAAAGTAGCAGATGTAAAGCCCTATAGCAGTACCAGTGAAGTACTGAACAACTGGAAAGAGAATTTAGGTAAACTCTTTCAGTACCTTAACTTCATTAGTTTATTTGCTTAATGTGTTGCTGCATACTATGCAACATGCAAAGCACAGGCTGTTTAGTCCCTGAAGAACTTAAAAGCTAAATAAAGCAGACTTAAAATTCAGTCACAGATTGATTGATTTTTAGGGCCAGAATGAACAATTAGATCGTTTAGTCTGATCTGTATATCACAGGCCATAGAATTTAACCCAGTTACCCCTGTCCTGAGTCCTCTAACTTGTTCAGATAAATCATATCTGCTAGAAACGCTTCTAGTCTTGATGTGAATGTATCAAGAAATGAAGACTCAAGACTAGGAAGGTTGAAGGAAGGGATGTCTAAACTTTTTTTTTCTTTATTTTTAAGTTAATGTTGTTGACTTGCATCTTGGGGACCTAGCAGATCAAGGACTTGAATTAAGAGATGGCTTGGCTTTTCTGAGTGGGAATACCTTGTGCTTGTAGAGCATCATGGAAAAATGTACAGGGCTGCTTGTGGGCAAAACAGATGAATGGGGGGGGGCATTGAGGCTGGGATCACTGAAGGAGGGAATTTAGAATGACAAACTAAAGACATGGATGAAGTTGGAGGTTGAGGAGGACTAGTGCAGGGCCTTGAGTGGGAGGACGAGAAATTTAAATCAGCTAATTGGGGCCATGCCAAATTTACAGTCATGTAAAACACATCATGGACCTTGAAATCAGGTCTTCCCTGTGAAATCTAGCTATAGACGAGTGGGGAGGTAGTGGTGAGGCCTCTTACCAGGCAGTGAGCACCAGCTGCTAATCCCATCTGGCCTGTTGAATCCTGAGTGGACTCCTGAAGACAGTGTAGAGCTACTCTCACTTCTGCACTCTCTTCAGAGCCAGGCTTCTTGCAGTTGTGGGCAGGGGAAAATGGGTCTGATCTTCCCCAAGAGCAGCTGTGCAGTGGAAGAGGCCATTCTGTACCTCCTCAGGTGGGTGTGAGTGGGAAGAGCATGATGTAAAAAGTGTGGGAACCATTTCTTTGCTTTAGCTTTACTGCACTAGAGCAGTGGTCTCCAACCACTTGATGTACTTCTGAACAGCAGTTGTAGTTAAAACCTATGGCTGTTGTGCCATCTGCTGACAAAAGGCTGGGGACCCCTGCACTAGAGCTAACAGAGTAACTGATTGAGTATGACCATTTCTGCTGTGGGCCAGTGCTAGAGGGGGCTGAGACAAATGACCAGAGGGTTTGACAGACGCTTGCTGGCAGCAGATAAATGGTGAAATTTTGGAATCTTGTGCCCCATTGTGGGCTCTAGGGAAGGGAGTGCTTTCTAATGGGCACAGACTTTTATTTTGCCCCCTTCAACTTGTCCCTGTTCCAAACTTCTCTTTCCACTAGGTTTCCTATCCTGCTCCCATTGTCCTTGTTGATTTTTAGTTCCAGCCTCCAATCCTGATCTAGTTTTTGGTTGCCCAACTCATCCTGGTCTGGACCACTATTTACCGAGAAGGTCTCTTCCCCCCCCCCCCCCAGCCCCCCCAAACTTCAGTTTCATTCTGAATCAGGACAAAAATTTCTCATGATGCAATAATGCTACAGTGAAACATTTTGATGATTTCTCGTGAAAATTTCCACAGGGGTGGGGGAATGATGTTCACCAAAATGTATTAAACATTTTTCCAACAAACAGCTGTTCAGGGAAATTATTAACCATTTCTACTGCTGACAGTGAAGGAGATTCTTCCTTTTAACAGGGCCTGGTGATCTGGGATCTGTTTCCACCTAAGAAGCTCTGAGAAGCTATCTTGTGGAGCATATAACAACTTGGATGCCCTTGTTTGTTAGGTGATTGATTGCAGACTTTGAGAGCTAATTTATATTTTGCCTACAACAGCAAGAAGAGCTAGAAAAGATGGGCACAGTTCTGAAATAACTGTTAGGCAGTTCCCTTGTGGCTTGTAAAACTACAGGCCATATTAGGCCAGAGTGAACTATGCTTTTAAACTGAGTTTGGATTTTAGTATGAGTGATAGCCCTACAACCAGCAATTAAAAGAATAAAAATATGAGAGAGAAAAACAACTTAACTTGTTTTGGTAGGGTAGAATTGGTAAGGGTGCTCTGTCAGAGCTTTACCTGATTCCTCTGGAATCATGCAATGATGGGAATGTGTCTCCTGGGCCTAAACCTGCTGTAAGCATGCTTAGGTATGGAAAAATAGGTGTGTATATGCAGATGTGTATAGTTTGGTTATAACCAACACTAAGGCTGTATTCACACACAGATGGTTATTTTGAAACAAGTCGTGTCGAAACAACTTGTTTCGAAATAACGCCTTATTTCGAAATCTTATTTCAAATTAACAAAATGTTAATTTGAAATAAGGAAAAACGCAGGAAACGAAATAGCATGTTCGCAC
>ML682006.1:14084649-14162228 GCA_007922195.1 Podocnemis expansa | reverse complement strand
CGAGGTTGTTTCGAAACAAAAGTGCTGTGTGAATACAGCCTAAGTGACCTTTGAGACTGAAAAAAGGAAATTAAGTCATGGTAACCCTTAACAGACATTAAAAAAATTATTTCCAGCAGGCCCCTGCAAATCCTGTGTGTGGCCAAAGGGAAAGCTTCACCTTTCCCCTTGTTGAAGAGTGATGGTTCTGAGCCTCAAGGCAAACATAGTTCTCCAAAGACAAATATGGTATGATTTGATGCAATGGTGGTTATTAAAACATCCCATAAAATATAGATCTTTCTCATATTATTCATATCCATTTTGCAGTTTTCCATGGAAAAGGCAAGCCATGCTGTAAACATTCATGGGTTATTAGTGTGGCATTTTTATTCTCAAGAGATTGCTGCATTATATAATGAAATTTATGTCAGAGGCACAAATCTCTGGAAGTGAGTGTCAACACTCCCTGGAGCTTCGCTTTGCTCTTTTGCAGTGTTTCTGGTTTGCAGCTTTTTATACTACAGTGTCTCTTTTGTTAGTACAGTTATTTAAAGCAGAATGTATAAGTTATGATTGTCACAGAATTGAGATAAAAGCTTAGGTTCTCTTTTCTATTGAAGAAGAAATACTGGTAAGAGACATGCAAAGAGAAAGATATCATTTCCTACATGTTCAGAAATGTGATTTCCATAAGAACAAGTTATCTCAGTTCCTTGTTAAATTTTCACTGTGACAAAGAGAGCAGTTTTTGATATACGGCAAAAGGAAACGAGGTTTCAGACATGATTTTTCTTCTGTTGCTTGTAGCAAGGAATTCTTCACAGACCTGTCTGTGGTTAGTGGTTGAAAGGGACAGTATGTGATAGTGGGAGATCTAATCATTAGGATTGTACTCATTTCTGGCTTTTCTTTTTTTGGGTGAGGACTATGAAAACCAAGCAGTGACTGCATTTCCATGCTTGTTGATATAAGGTGTCATGAAAATAGTCAACATTGCAAAGACAGATGAGAAGGAATCCATGATTGTGGTGCATATTTCACAAATTACATAGTTTCCAGGACCTCTCTTGTATTTCCTTGAGGACCAGATTCTGATCTTTATCAAATTTTTAATCTTAGCAATCATAGAAGATCAAGATTGGATGGGACCTCAGCAAGTCAACAGCAACCCCTGTTCAGAGCAGGACCAACCTCAATAAAAGCTTCCCACCAGAGCTTTGTCAAGTCCCAACTTCCCTGTAAAGATGATGGAGGTCAGAATTTGACCCTGAAAAGTAGACTGCTATATAAGAAGCTTGTATCCAGAGCCTGTCCTGCAACCTCTTCAGAAGCATGACCCTGTTACGTACAGAATCATCTAATCACAGAATTTAAAGCTGCTTTTGTGGGATTGTAGAAAGGAGGGCTCTAAATATATTAGGCACTGAAAATTAGGCATTTTGTTGGGTGGAGAGGATGGGCTTTAGGGAAGCAGCCTGCTGGTAATTAAATAAATAGCTTTCAGAAGGATTATTTAAACTCTGAGAGCTGTAGAAAGTGCTTATGTGTTGGAGGGCACCATCAGGCTTTTTGGACAGAATTTAAGTATTGAATTTTCACAGCTCAGGACAATGGATGAAAATGAAGTGTGGCAGAGGGCCAAGCAAAAGCCAGATTTTTACTGAACAGATATGAGCAATGACTGCACTGCTTAAAAATTCAAGGTACAAATGTCTTAATGCTTATTTTAGGAGTTTAAAACTTGGAATGGGCACAATGGACAGTCTGGTTTGGAAACAGTGGCAGATTAAAGCTGAGTTCCTGTGTATAAGGAGCCAAGTCCTAGACTGAGAGAGTCCTACAATCAGCTGTTTGTTCAGCATAGGATATAAGAGAATATAGCATTGCATTTCCTCTCCTCCCACCTCACCCCCCTCATCTTAAAAAGATGGGATTTCTCACCCCACCTCTCCCACGGCAGGACTGAGTTTCCGTTAATCCCCACTCTGGTCAGAAATAAGCATTCGAGCTGAAAGGCTTCCAGAACACTGAGCTCTGCCCGCCTTGACTGGACACTGAACAGCTCCCTCATTGTGCTAACAGGAACACTAGGGAGAAGTTTGCTGTGGGGTGACTGCTAAGGGAAACTTTGGGAGGACCTGAAAGTCAGATAGGGTGAGAAAGGCAAACAAAAAATTTCTGTAGTGTGCAAGCTAGTTGTATGGCTTGGATTAGAAGTATGGGAGAACGAGAGACAGTACAAACAGGATGATTTAGTCTGGAAGGAAGAATATTTAAAGGGGACCTAACTGTGCAGATGTGTAGTGTTTGAAATGAAGACCAGAGGGAGCACATACGAGTCTTCCTTTCCTTTAAAAATGTCCCATAACAAGAGAACATGGATATACTATGATATTAAGGGGTACCCGACTTAGAGCAAATAAAAGGATGTATAATAGCATGCAGTCAGCCAATATTGTTGCAAGCTTTCTCATAAAGGAAGGATTTATCTTATAAACAGCTACGTTTATAGTTGTGTAGGACAATAAGGGCTGCCTCACCTCGTCTTTCAGGCTACCAGCAGAGTCAAGAAGGCGGTGTCTGCATTACAAAGCTTAGTTCAGACTTCTGGTCCAAACTAAGTAGTTCCCGGTTAGTTCAAACTAACTGCGGGTTAGTTTGGGCTAACCATGGATTTTTAGTTCAAACTAACCATGCATCCAAGTTCAAATTAAAAAATTAGCTCGAACTAGCAAGTGCGGGTAGTTTGAACTAATAGCATAGTTCAAACTAAGCCATTAGTCCGTGGTTACATCATGTTAGTTCAAACTTTAAGTTTGAACTAAGTGCTTAGTTCAGACTAACCACTCAAACTTATTAGTTTGGACTAAGCTTTGCTCAGTTTGAACCAAGAAATTTGAGTTCAAATTAGGCAAAGCCTAGTGTAGACACAGACTAAATTAGCCTGGACTACACTTGCTTAGTCCTGGACTAAGTGGCTAGTGTAGACATAGCCAAAGAGACCCCTTCTTCCCATGTACAGAACTTGCATATACTTGAGGTTTTCCCCCTTTGTTTAAAATGTAAGCTTCTGCCTATTGCTAGAGAGTACTAGATGGGTCTGCAAGAGTACAGTAAATTTAGTGCTCTTGTAATGTGGTTATAGCTGTGTCCGATTGAAGTGTAAAATGACTTTGCAGCTTCTTTGTAATAGATTATCTCTGTTATTGGAGACATTGTAGATATTAGTCAGGCATTAGTTTCAAAGAACATAGGGCAGTTTCTTAATGACTGCCTACCTCGTGTATCACTGTTCATTATTTTTCCAGTGGTGGATTTTGAAAAAAGAAACATTGAAAGATGTTTTTGTTTTAATTTGGCATCTTTCTTCTCTGTTTATTGGTGCAATACACTGCACAAATGTACCCAATGCAGACATCAACAGACATGGTGGAAAAGGACAGTGAAGCTTGAACGAACATGAGGATTTTTCATTCTCATTGTCTTGTTGTTAATAGATAGGTCAGCTATTGGGAGGCCCATCAGGAGTCATCCCTAATACAAACCCATAGGTTTTGCCTATGAATGTTTTGTCATTTCATAAATGTGATTTCTTTAGGAAATTTATATTATCACCATGAATGTAGCTTTTATTTATTTATCTCACTAGATGTGCCTGGACCAAACACCAATGCAGATCTCAAATCCCAGTTTTCGGCTGAAACCTCCCATGTAATGGGTCAGATCTGAACACCCTAAAATTTGGGACAGTTCGGACTGTCGTCCAGATTTCAAAGTGCCAGTTCTAGGAGGGTTCATAATGACTCTATCCAGTCACCTCTTCTCTTCTGAGTGGAAGTGGGTTCATCCATTTCTCTGAGGTTTTGCCAGAACAGTCCCCAGTATTTGCCCACTGGGTTAAATTGTAACATTTAAGCCACAGCCCAGAATATGAGGATCTGCACCCCAGGGGATATTCAGGGAGGAATTTGGCTTCTTGGTTCTTTTATCTGAAGACTGAGTGTATTTAGAATGGTGCAGCTTCCTCCACCCGCCTACCTAGACAGCTCTATAGTCTGATGCAAAAAGTAGTGAGGATTATGATCCTTTTATTGCTGGGATTTCCATTCTTTGGGGGTGCATGTTAGGAGTCTTAGAGTTAAGGGCCAAAGGGATCTTCTGATCATCTAGTCTGTAAATAGAGCACAGGAGCCTTCTCTCTGCTCTCTGGAAAGATTTTGATTTGTCCTTGGCATTTAGGTGGAACGTGAGACATTTGGGCGCAGGAGGGTGGCCTGTACCTGAATGAGAACCATAGACAATTCTAATCTGTACGTAGCTGGTTCTCACTTCCTTTTTCCTCTTAATTGCATAGGTAGAGTGGTTCTGGGAGAATCAGAATGCAGGAGTTCAGAGCAGAGAGATTAAGCAATTGAGAACTAAAACCGGGCCTCTCAAGGCACATATCTCCAAGAATGAGGAGTGAATTCACCAGGCAATTCTTTGGAATAGAAGTAAGTCATTGAGACAAATCTTGTTATTTAATGAGTCTTTGTGAGGAAACTGCAAGTATCCTGAGAGTTTGCTTGGTAGTAAAACCTGGTAACAAAACAGAGTGGGATTCCCCTGTTCTCCTGCCTAATTGGCTTGAGAATACATACTCTGTGATGAACTCAGTCCATCTGACGAGTTTCAAAGGGGTTGCTGTGACTAGATCATTCACTTGGGAACTCGAATACAATGTGCTTGTTGGTCTGGGATGGACAAAATTGGCTCGTAGCTAGGCACCAGCAAATTGACTTTTGGTCACCAGATGGTGCTCCTCCATTATATTTCTGCAGTGGAGCTAGGTGGCAGGCTATTAAAACTGGTAAGCATGGTGACCAAAAGCATAGCTTTGTCAAGGCCTGCATTGGCCAGATGCTTTAAATTATGCAGTGCAAAATGTTTCAAGCGTGTTAGTAAAGAGTTGCTGCCTCCAGTGTTCAAGGCTCCTGATAGTTCAGGGCTTGCAGCAGTAGGGCCAGCGACTGACCCAGCTTTAGTTGCTTGCACTGATGCATATAGCACAATTTCTAGGTCACTGCATGCTCATTAATACTCTGCATGTTAGGTGGTGACAACAATCCATTATTTATTGGGTGATAGCAACTTTTTACAATCCTTTCACTGGGCCACTAGAAAATACAACTGAAAGAATTTTCTTACTCTAAAGACTTACTCCTAAATCCACTGGCTGAAGATGTTGGTCATGATTTTGGGGGCTGTTTGAGTTGTCATTACATTGCAATGCAGAGAAAATTTGCTTCAACATGTTGACTTCAACAATATAGAACTAAATGGCAACACTAGAGAACTTGACAAATAAAGGCCAAAGTCAAATTATGCTGTAAGAGTGAGAAAGAAAGCCAGAGAAACAAGATACCAATTTGGAAGTCAATACAAGATCATTGCAATAAAACTATGGATGCTGCAAAGATTAGAGTGGTGGTAAATAAATACAATGACCAGGCAGTCATTTAGGAATCTGGATCAGTTGGTAAGCTGGGCTCACTGAAACAAAATGTGTTTTAATGCAGTCAATGCAAGTTGTACATTTAGGAACAAAGAATGCAGGCCATACCTACAGCACAGGGAACTGTGTCCTGGAAAGCAGTGACTTTGAAAATGATTTAGGGGTCATAGAGGACAAACCTTCAGTGAAAAGCTAATGTAGCCCTTGTATATGGAAACAGGATTAGTCAGGAAAAGCAGAGAGATGACTGTATATGGCATTAGTCAGATTGATGCTAGAATAATGTAGGCAGTTCTGCTGTTCACATTTTTAAAATGAAATTGGGAGAGGGTACAGAAAAGAGCCACAAAAATGAATAAAGGGCTGGAGAAAATGCCTTTCAGAGAGTTAGAGGTTAATCTGTTTTCTCTTGCTGAAAAGAAGTTTAGAAGGTGACTTGACTATAGTTGTATCAGCTCCTTCATAGGGAGACAACGTGGTACTAACAGCTCTTTAATTTAGTGGAGAAAGGAGTAACAAGAACCAATGAGTGGAAGCTGAAGACAGGCAAATTCACATTAAAAATACACGAACTCTAATAGTTGTTTTGATTAAGCACTAGAACAACTACCAAGGAAAATGGTAGATTCTCAGTCTCTCTTGATGTCTTCATATCAAGACTGGATGCTTTTCTTATCAATATGCTTTTGTCAAACAAGTTATCAGGCTCATTACAGGGGATAGCTTGGTGAAATCTAATTGTTCTGTTGCAAAGGAAGTCAGAGTGAAAGATGTAATGGTGCTTTTTGGCTTTCAGTTTGAACTCTGACTTTATGAATTAATTAGTTAACAGTTTGAAGCTAGGAATTTTTATATAAGTGCTAAGTATTTGCCTTTGGAGATGGGGTTGGATCTGTATTTAAGAATGTATCCTCTTTAGTCTTAGCATTGTGTTTAAACTTATTTGTTTTCATATTTCTTCCTTTCTCATGTGTCCAGTTGTCATATATTATGTCTGGGTGAAAACACTGGCTGTCTATCTTGTAGGTTATTGTGCTCTGCTTGACTGACTTCAGTAGCATTTTTGAAAGCACATCATTTAAGCAAATCTCTGTTCTCTACCAATGCAATAAATCTTTCGTTATCTCTTGTGTGTGCATCTGCTTTTCCTGAATGAGTCTGGCAATACTCTGTTGCTTTTGCGCTCAACTATTATCATTAGCTTCAAGTTTGTCAACAATTGAATAGAGAGAGCAACTAACTCATTTAGGATGTCATAGAGTCTGGTTTGGAGAAGCTGTTTACACAGATTTTAAATTAGCTTTGTTTTTGTTCCTTCATCTAACGTAAGTAATTAGGGCAATGGACCATTTTCCCTTCTTTCTGACATTGGATTACAGTTGATTTTCTCAAAGTGTGGCTGCCTTTAGAATATACTGCAAAACCCTCCTTTATGATGAAATTTTTCTATGACAGCTGGTAGATTTTCATATATAAATTCAATAACAAAATCTCTATATCCCAAACAGAGTTGCTGAAACTTTGGAGGCCAAAGGGCAGAGTGATACATGAAGTAAACTGTGAAGTATACAGGTAGTCCTCACTTAGTGACCGGGTTCCATTCCTGAAACCTGGTTGATAAACGAATTGGTCACTAAACGAGGAGCAGCCCTTACCGGTATTTCAGGCATAATGTACTTTACTGGTAGTGGGTTTTTCAACCATCGGTAGATAGTTTTAATGTCACCTTTGCATCATTTATAACATTTTTAAGATATATTTTAAATGTTTTAAGGTCTAATGTACTGAACTTAGTTTGCATAGTGTACTGTAAATATAGGTAATCTGAGAGAGTTGATGCGAGTTCTCGTACATTGCCATAATACCAACTCATCAGAGAGCCGGTCATAACTCTGAGGGGGTCACTAAACGAGTAGGTCACTAAGTGAGGACTAGCTGTATTCATATTTGTAAAGCACTGCACTGTACGCAGGTCTAAGTTGCCTGGGAAGCTCTTGTATACAAAGGAGATGGATGCTACAGAAGATTTAAAGGGAGCTACAAAATAGTATTTGAAATTTTTCAGCAACAGGGTCCTCAAGGTGTTTCCTATAATTCACACATCACAAGAGCAACCTTTGGTTATGATATCCAGGGGCTTAAACACACAAACCTAATTTGCCTCTCATTTATAGCAGGACAAATCAAGAGCAATTCCATGTGGAAAAAATGAAAATACATCAGTAGAACACATCCACTGCACTTGTGGTCAGAGGAATGGCATCAGTGCTAGTTCTGTGTGCTCATTGAGTAGAGTATATGTTCCTAAAAGCATGTGATAATCAAAAGAAATGGGGAAAAATTACCAGTGTTTAAGCATGTTTAAAGTTAAAACTGTAGCTATCTCTGGTCTGTTCTTATGTTATCCAAAGTGACTTCCTAAGCACTAGTTGCAATACTAAGTTTATTTAAAAAACTTTCATTGTATACAATAAATTATGGTTTATATATAGGAAGCTGGACATTATGGTGACAACCAGCAGCACAGAACAATATATGGAAAAACTGTCAAATATAAGCATACTTTGCACTTCTAACATGCAATCCTTATGAGTACCTCAATATGCTTTACCACTATATCAGTAAACTTCACAACATCCCTGTGAAGTAGGTTAAATACCATATTTAGTATACTTGTTTTATAGAAGGGTAAGAGGAACAACAGAAGTTGTGACTCATCTACTTGGCAAATAAACAGCAGAGCCAGGATTCCTGCTTCCTTCAATCATAAGATTAGTTTACTAACTGTTCTGTTTCTGAGAACATGTGAACATCTCTCAGGTTCTGATTTCAAATGTTTTAGGAAATACTTAAGATTTTCCAGCCTGGGCTCTGAATAGGCTCTACAATCATCATTATTCAACCAATAAGTCACCTGATTTTCTAAAGTGCTGCACACTTCAACAGCTCCTCCTGAAAATCCCACCCACTTATGCTAACTACAAATAATTTACATAGCTCTTATTCATCCAATGAGATGATGGGGAGACAGGGTGTAAGACCTGTGAGGAACTATTCTTCATGAGTGTCCCCCCCAACCCCTGCCCTGAATGAGTCTTTTGCTTTTGAGTGGCAAGGTTGAAAGGGACAACAGCCTTAATTATACTGAGTTTTGTGAAAACACACAGCTATAGATGAAGGGCCTTATGCCCTTCTAATTGTGAACACACAACTCTCTGTAGCATCAGTGCCAGAAATAAAGGCTCAATGAGTGGAGAATATGCTTCTAAATTCACTTTATCCATTGCACTTTTACAGTCTGATTTCAAATAACTTAATCCTAAACCAATCTGTTGAAGACAGCAAGATTCACTTTCTGTTTAAAACCTCTGAAATAGTGTTAGCACAAACAAATATGACCCGATTATATCCTTTTCATTAAATAAAGGCCCTATGCAGTAAATTAAGCTGTGCTTCATGATAAGTTTTTGTAACTGAAAAATAAAATTCCTTGAATGAAGTGTGTGAGTATGCGTTGTGGGTGGGTGTAGAAGCAATGGAATGATGCCAGCAGGTTGACGTTAGCAGCATCAGCTAGCTTGCTAGCTGCTGAAAAGCAAAGGAAGGTAATGAATCATTCTGTAACTTCACTCTTAAATTAAACCTTCAATTTGTCATGATTATTTACTGTTGCTTCATTAGTGTAAGAGTTCAGCTGACATGAGCTTTGAGCCTGCCTGGTCTGAAAAGTGACAAAAATGGTTCTTTGATTCCTAAATGATTATTGCTGTGGCTATCCGAGTATTGACAGTGATTTTGTGTGTACACATTGAAAGGACATAAGTGAAACCAGCAAATGCTTCTAACGCTTTCCTGTCTGCCTCCAAATTAAATCCAGTTTTTATAGGAATTTTTTTTCCCCAAACTGGGAAACAAAAACTGGCCCATATATTCACTTAAAGCTGGCTGTGAAACTATTTGAGTTTGAAAGTGTTCAAGATAGCATTTTATTTCATGATATTTGTTTGTGATCACATGCCTCTGTACTGGATGAAAGCAGTGCCTTTCAGAGAAAAGACCAGCAAACAAGCCTTCAGATACTAATGATTTAAAAATTGCTAATCCTTTGAACTGTTCAGTTCCTGCTCTGTGTCAGGTTTTGCATTATGGGAAGATTTAGGCCCCCATTAGATGCAGATGCTTGCATTTTAATAATCTGTCTAGCTAGGTTCAGTGTCTATCAGCATGAAATCTGAACCTGGAGACTGGAGCATAGTTTTTCTATCCATTTGACCATAGACCTGCTGGAAAAATATTGTCCTGTACTCACAGTTGCCATTTTCTTAGTGAATATGAGGCACCTCATTTCTTTAAGAATTAAGAGGCAGAATCCTGAATTTGTCCCAATGCACAAGACTCCTCACTCTGACTCTTAATTTAACTTTATTTTAATTTAATTTACATACAGTAGTGTTGTAAACACAAAGCTTTGTATTTTTCATATGAATGTCATTTAAACAGATGTTTTAATTGTGAACAACTGTATTGTCCCTAAATTTTGGATGAAGCCTACCAAAATATTATCTCCCTGGTATCTCTTACCCAATGTATCTGTAATTATTTTATAGTCTGCTCAAATGTAGGGCTATTAATGCCACATTTATGTCAATTTCAATTCTCATCGTGCACAAGATGAATAAAGAACAATTAATCAATCAGCAGTTGTAAATTGCATACAATTCCAGAAAAATATTTTAAAAGAAACCTATGTTTGAGTACACAACCTTTAAAAAGTAGGCTCTAACAGTCAGTTTAATGCTGTTTCAGTGCCTAGCAAGAAGTGAAGCTGAAGTTGTTCTCTACTAATTACACTAATATTGAAACAAGAATGTGACAAACTGAAATCTTAGAAAAACAAACAAATAAAACCAAGTGGCTGGATAATTCAAGCAATTCAATAATTCAGGCAATGAGCTACAAGGCCTTTTGATTTCTGGCTTATCCAATCTCCAGGCTTGTGCTATTTACACTAAAAGCCATTTGTGCTATTCTACCCATGTAAAGGGGTTGAAAAGTGAGAATAAGCATCTAGAATAGGCAAGCCCTATTACTGAGGGGGCACCTCTGATAAGCCAATACCATGCTTGCCTTAATCACATGTCTAGAAGAAAGGATATCAGTGGAGTATAACATGAGCAGGATTTGAGACATGGAAAAACTTAATAGCAAACATCTGCTTGGTCATCATAACTTTACTGGAAAGGAACATCTCTTTGGAACATTATTTATCCTGAAAAGCAAGCAGAAAACTTTGTCTGCAAGAAGAGAGACTATGGTGCCTCTCTTGTAACTATATGGCAACCCCTCTGTTTGTCAATAGAGTAATATGGAAATGTGCAATACCACATGGACCTGATGCTACCTGAGGTCCTCATATGTCATTTTTCAGAGTCCCAGGATGGATCTGCAAACTTGAGGATTGCTTGTTAGGGGGTGCCCCTATTTTTATTGGTTTCTGCAGCTCAGATCCTCCCTGGCACCTCATCAACCAAGACAACTTATTCTTGGTTCCCACATCCACTCCCTGCTGAACTGTATCATGTTCAGTTTCCATCCCTAGGATCTGACAATCTCAGACTAATTATTCTTTGGCCCTGGTGATATGCAGGTAACATTTTTCTGCCCTATCGTGTCCCATCTCTCTATTTTGTTTTCTGTTGCATATCCTTTACTGGAGTGTTTTAGTTTTTAATATGTGAAGTAAAAGTTTCCACAAATGAAGACTGGTCAGTTTGGTGTCCGGGGCAACACTGGCCTGCTAAGAGGGAGCAGGGCAATTCCACATGTGCCACATCAGATACTGTATATTAGGCTTTAGAAGAGGGCACCTGGGCCTGGGGAAGTGTGAGAGCTATCTAGGGAATCAATTAGGAGCAACAGCAGACTTGCCAGCATCCTTGGTGACAGGAGGTAGTGAGACCTGAAAGGGACTGTTATGTGAAGGGCCTTCAGGGAGAAAAAATCTGGGTGGTGATGCACAGAAGCAGGAGCAACAGGACAGCCAGAGTACCTGGGAGGGGAAGCAGTCAGTGTCAGGCTGAAAGGAAAGCGGGAAAGGCCTGCAGGAGTTATAGTGCAATGTGAGAAGAACTGGTTTTTGTTTGGTTTTTTTGCTCATGTTGGAGAAATAATACTGCCAGAGACTCTTCTGGGAACAGCCCTGCCTTGTTACCCATGGCATCGTGCCAGCAGTCCAATGGGTTCAATGTAGGCTAGGAAGACAGGTATACGCCTCCAGTACCACCTATTATAGAATCATAGGGTTGGAAGGGACCTCATGAGGTCATCTAGCCCAACCCCCTGCTAAAAGCAGGACAATTCCTGCTAAATAATCCCAGACAGGGTATTTGTTTAACCAGACCTTAAAGATGGAGATTCCACCACCTCCCTAGGTAACCCATTCCAATGCTTCACCACTTTCCTAGTGAGAGAGTTTTTTTCCTAATATCCAACCTCAACTTCCCCAGCTGCAACTTGAAACCATTGTTCCTTGTTCTGTCCTCTGTTACTACTGAGAACAGCCTAGCTCCCTCTTCCCTGGAGCACCCCTTCAACTAGTTGAAGGTTGCTATCAAATCTCCCCCCCCCCCCAAGGCTTCTCTTCTGCAGGCTAAATAAGCCTAGTTCCTTCAGTCTCTCCTCATAAGTCACGTGCTCCAGCCCCCTAATTTTCATTGTACTCTGCTGGACTTTCTAATTTGTCCATGTCATTTTTGTAGTGGGGAGCCCAAAACTAGACACAGTATTCCAGATGTGGCCTCACCAGTGCCGAACAGAGTGGAATAATTACATCCCTAGATCTGCTGGCAGTGCTCCTACTGATACTGGCCAATATGCCATAAGCCTTTTTGGCTACAAGAGCACACTGACTCATTTTCAGCTTCCCATCCACCATAACCCCAAGGTCCTTTTCTACAGTACTGCTGCTTAGCTGATCACTCCCCAGCCTGTAGCAATGCATGGGGTTTTTCCATCCTAAGTGCAGGACTTTGCACTTGTTCTTGTTGAACCTCATGAGATTTCTATTGGCCCAATGCTCCAATTTGTCTGTCTCCCTGGATCCTGTCCCTGCCCTCCAGCATGTCTACCATTCCCCTCAGCTTGGTGTCATTTGCAAACTACTGAGTGTGTAATCTATCCATCATCCAGATCATTAATGAAGATGTTGAACAGAACAGGCCCTAGTCCTGACCCCTGGGGCACTCCACTCATTGGTTGCCAACTAGACATTGAGCCATTGATTCCTACCCACTGAGCCCATTGATCTAGCCAGTTTCCTATCCGCCTTATGGTCCACTCATCCAACCCATACTTCCTTAAGTTGCCAGTGAGAATGCTGTGGGAAACTGTATCAAAAGCCTTGCTAAAGTTGACGTATATCATGTCAATGACTATTCCTGCATCCACAAATCCAGTCATCTCATCATGGAAGGCAATCAGGTTGTTCAGGCATGATTTGCCCTTGGTGAATTCATGCTGACAGTTCCTGATCACTCTTTTTCTCCAAGTGTTTCAGGATGGATTCTTTGAGGACTTGCTCCATGATTTTTCCAGGGATTGAAGTGAGGCTGACTGGTCTGCAGTTCCCCAGATCCTCCTTTTTCCTTTTCTTGAAGATAGGTACTATATGTGCCTTCTTCCAATCCTCTGGGGCCTCCCCCATTTGCCATAAGTTTTCAGAGATAATGGACAGTGGTTCTACAATCACATTCGCCAGCTCCCTCAGTACCCTTGGCTGCAGTTCATCCAGCCCCACAGACTTGTGCACATGCAACTTCCTTAAGTAGGATGGGAAGGAGTGGGACTAGAAGCCAAGGAGTGGAGAAGACTGGTATTCAGCCTGGGAGTCCAAAGGCACTAGGACATGAAGTCAGCCGTAGGGACAGGGTGGAAGGGACATGAGCAGATGGATATCAAACTAGGGATTTAGGGTTGGGGAGTATGTGTTCATGTAATTAAAGATATCGTAATTTACAGCTATGGGGAGTGTGTGTGTGAGAGAGAGAGAGAGAGAGAGAGAATGAATTCAGGTTTCACAGGTTACCTTAACTATAATGTTTCCTAACTTCTCAGTGCTTCACTTTGCGAACTTAGCAGTGTTCTTTAACATAGCTTTTGTGTGCAATTTTAATAAAGAATGAGATCCTTGATCTAGGTTTTTGAACTATCCTCTAGAATGTAGAGCAGATAATATTTTTTTCATGTTAAATTCTAGCAGATGGTTTAACAACCTATAAAAATGTTCGCCTTTTCTGTTAAATAGTTAGGACTTTTCCATAAAGTATTATTACATTTAGTTTGACCTTCAAGTATTTTTTAAAAAAACTTTTTTTTTACATTGCGTAAGTAAGATCTATTTAAAGCATGTGTAAAATTGGTCTTAAAACACAAATGTGCATATTTTGATTTTATATTCTAATCAAACCTGAAAACATGAACACTTTTGGAAAGAATAATTTCCCAAGAATTAGTAAAAATAGTTTAATTTTTATTCTCATTCATTTGTTGTCACTAAAACTTTCCTTATTCAAGATTCCTCCTCTTCTAGAGAGAGCATGCTTCAAAATGAATTTCCTGTTAGCATGTGAGTGTAAATGCACTATTTTCTTTCTGTTGCTCTGTGTTAACTGATATATTGAAGTTGGTTGCAATGGCTTTTAGTATTGTACTGTCAATCACAGCAGTTTGTTTGAATTTTATTTGGACTGAAACTAAAATTCCTGAAGAATGTGACACTGAGGCATAAGGTGGTGTCAGAAGGGCAGATCCTTCCTCCTCTTCATGATGTGGTTGACCATACATGCAGACAAATTATTTGCATTTTGATGTTCTGGGGTCGAGGGGTAAAGTATTTGTTGATCCTATGGGTCCTTCATGGTTCTGCACCATGAAGTGCATCATGACAAAGTGTCCTTGGGGATATGTGTGGGTATGAGTGGGAAGGTGGGACATAGGCAGTATTAGGAATAAAGATTGGCAGCTACATGAATCTATTAGCCATTCTTCAAGGAAGAAAAATACTGTAGCATGGGGCTCTAGGTGGCCTGAGGGTGCCATGGTGGGTGCAGGATGGATCTGTTGCTCTTTCTTCGTTTGGGAAAGATGATCTTGCAAAGCTGAAGTAGCAATGTGGTGCAGTGGGTACTGGGTCACTTTGCAATAAGATGTTGGAATGACTTAAGTCCTAAGATAATTGTCATCTGACTAATGGCTCTAATTAATTAATCAAGCAATCAATCATGTTAGGAAGGGTTGGTGTTTACTAAGATGTTGTAACCTTTAATCATAAGTAAGTTAAGGCAAACTAAAGTGGGATGGAATGGTGAAAAATAAAAAGCATCACAATTTCAGAAAATGATAATGGGAAGCTAGTTTATAGCGGTGGTGGTGTTTAGTCTGAGCACAGACACTGAAGCAGAACATACTTTTGTGCAATGATTAACCTAAATGGCAAAACTTGGGGCAAAAACAATTTACTAATGCTCTCCTATTGTCATACACTCTACTTGTTTCTTGTACAGTGATTTCATAAATGACGGCTAGCAAGCACTCCTTGGTTTGAACTAGGTATCTTTGCTGTAATATTAACAGCACTTAGCATGTTGGGGCACCTTACCAAACAGTGTCAATTTCCCAGATTTAGAATTAAAACAGGAAAGCAAAATTCTTTTGTCAGAACTGCACAGTGGTAACAAATGCTATCCCTTAATGACATCTAACTTAACACATGATGGGGTAGCAAAATATCAGTAGAAATCAGCTGTGCTGATATGAGAGCAAAATTTGTCCCTAAGCACAGATGTACATGGTCAAAATTCATATAGAAAAAAGACTTTTTAAAAAAAATCATGTACATCAGGTCTATATTTGGAACACGCACAAATATCAAAAGAAGGGATTTATTTTACTGTGTAAAAATCCTGTGTTCTTCTAGTGCTTTTAAAACATTTGCTTGTAAAGGACCGTTCCTTTTTCCTAGCTCTGCTACTCTAAGTGAACAGTGAGGCATGCATTTTCTCTTTTTTTTTTTTTTTTTTTTCATACATGACCAGCTGGAAGTGAACAGTGTATTAAACCCTATTAAAGTTGTGCTTGTTTTAACAGTGATTTTTCATAACATTCTAAATACTTAACTCCCAAGGACACAGCTACAATGAGAGGCTGTATACGTGAATACCACATGCTGGCTTCCTACCCACTCACATCCCAGTGTGTATCTATTATGGACTGAATTTTCTATGTGAACCAGAAGAGAAACCCACACATTTTCTATTGTACATGAAAATTCTGAATATTTTTGTTTATCTGTAACCTTGCTTCTTAGTGACAAGGGATCGGAGATCCTTGTTATGTCAGCATTTGGTTGTGGTGTTATTTTCCTGATGTGCATTTAAGCAAGCAGAAGAAATGGAATGGGTGCACACTACATTAAAAGAATTAAACAAATAGTTGCCTAGGCACTGACAGATGAAATCCCTGCAACACATGCTTAAGCAATTCCTACACTCAAATTCACTTCACACCAGTGTCTCACTTTAAGGTGGAGCCCTGTATCCAAGGCTGTGTAAAGGGGCACTGACCCACCCAGAAGTTGTGGGATGTATTGTTACTGAAGCAGGCAAAATGCTTCTGGGTGCTCTAGGAAGTGCAACAGCTATGCTGGCCCCCGGCTCGTCACTGATGTAGGTGCAGCATCATGCTCCTCTCTGCCTGGAGTGCTCTGCAATGGCTTCTCTGCCCCTTCCTGCTCTGACGACTTTGGGGAAGGTAGCATTAGCAGCTACACTAGCACAAGCCCCACTTTGTATCTGGCACGTGCAGGGTGGGGTGCACGTGAGTGAGGTATGGTGCCAGTTCTAGCTCAGTGTTGTTAAGAACTGATATCAAGAGCTGCTCAAAGATGGCAGTCTGCAAGCTATGTTTTAATTGGTGCTACAAAACCCAGGAATGTTGCTATATATTCATGAGCATTAACTATTGTCATCTTACCTTTTAGTTACATATATGGAGGCATTGAATACTCATAACAAATGTGTGCTTATTAGTTAAGGGAATGTTTGAAGTGTTGCATTGTAACTCCCAGGCTGTTTGGTCAAGCACAGGTCTGCCATCTGGAGTCACTGGAAGGTAAGTGTGTGCATCATAGAACCTGAGGTATAAAAACTGCTCATCTATGAAACCTTCCTTTAGAAGAACTGGTTTGTTAAAATTCTCTGATGGGAGCATAGAACTGGAGTGAAAGTATATCTGTTTCTCAGAATGATTTTTATCATCTTTCTGAGCAGGGTTTAGAGTAAACCAGAATGCCCCAGTAAGCAGTTCTGGGGCCCACAAATTTGAGGGACCAGAGTTCTGGGACCCCAAAAATAAAAAAAAAATCACATGGAATGCATGTTCCGAGCTAGGCAGGCTGGGGGACTTCTCAAATCTCCCACCTTGAACATGTTCAGATGCATGCTCAGGGCAGGATTGGCTTGTCCAGGGAGCAGCTTCAGCCAGGCAAGGGGGGCAAAAGGCGGGGTTGGGGAGTCAGCAGGGGGGTCCAGAGATTAGGATGGTTCTGGGACCCATCAAATTATACTTTAACCACTGTTTCTGAGAGAGACAGTGCCCCAATGTTTTAACTTCCACATGGGGGGAGAGATCTCTTCTTCCATTAAATTCAAAAGTGTGGATTTGATAGTGTTTGTGTGAGATTTTGGTTTGGCGTGTGGAAGAGACTGTAACTACCTACAGCGCTTGGATCGAGATCTGAACTTCACGAAAGTTTGGAAACTGGAAGGGCCTCTGGTAATGGAAAGCACTGCCAGTGGGTTACTGTAGGTTTATTTTGATTTTTAATGGTCTTTACTGTCATTCTACAGTTTCTTGTATCCAAACATTTGCTGTTTTCCAGCCCAGTCATGAGGTGTGTTTAGTGTCTATTACAAGTCACAGATTTGAGCCCTTAGGCAGAAAACTTCATTTTCCAGTCAGAAAGTGTGTTTACTGAGTCAAAACAGCAAGTGAGTGATACATCATACATCTGAATAAAATGGCTACTTTCTAACTCTGCAACTGTTTCTCTCCCTGACCACACCCCTCATTTCCAAAGAAGCACCTGAAGCTGAAAGGTAAACTAGTAGGTTGGTGGAATCATCAATACAGGATTGTCCAGAAAACATGCATGAGAAAAACATAAGCTAAACACACATGCTGAGAAAAGTAAACCTAACCAATAAGTTCTACAGAAGTTTGTGTGACTTTTGAAATTTACAATAATGTAACTATAACTAAATTTCATTTTAAAATATTAGGCTAAGTATTTAAACTTGGGTATCCGAAGTTAGGACAACAGACCTATGTTTACAAGTGTGACTCATGATTTGGTTTGCCTCTGTTTATCAATGCCAAATTTAAGACTGCATGAAAGGACATAATTATCTGAAAAGTGCTGAACCTCTGCCCTCTGTTTTTATTAAGGTGGTTCGTACTGGCCACCTTAGAATCATACAATATTAGGGCTGGAAGGCACCTGATGAGGTCATCTAGTCCAACCCCCTGCCAAAAGCAATGCACTCCAATGAAATCACAAAAAAAAAAAAAAAAAGAAGAAAGCAAAAGCACTCCAATGAAATCATCCCAGCCAGGGTTTTGTTGAAGCATGCCTTAAGTTTCCAAAGTTGGAGATTCCACCAAACCCTGCCTTCAACCTGAGCTGTCCAGAATTGCTAGTTACTCTCTTAAAATGTATGCTGTAAGTCCCTAATTAGGCAAAGATGTTATGCACTGACCTTCTTGACTACCAGGAAAGCTGTGACTAGGAGGCACCTTTGAAATTGGGCCACTGGTTTAATTGTCTCCAATCTAGGCATTGAATTTTGAAAGTTTACTTGTTTCTAATGTAATGCCAGCCACATTTTTTGTGACAATTCCCCAATAGACTGCAGGCACAAGTGAGCATGGAACCATTTTCTCTTTACATTGCTGTAAAGGAGGCATGCTTTCCCTAGAAAAATGCAGATAATTTGTTTTTAATTATTTAGTAACTATTCATTAAGGAAAGAAATGAATGGGGTAAATAGCTAAATCAAGCAAACTAACCCAATCCACAGGAATGGTAAGTAGTATATAAGAAATGACCCAGGCTAACCAGGAACTCAAAATATAGTCCTATAAAGAAGGGAAACTAAGTCAAATTATGAAGGATGTCATTAAAAAGCATGTAAGGCCAAAATTAGAAAGGCCAAGGCACAAAAGGAGATTAAACAAATTAGGAACATAAAGGGTAACAAGAAAACATTTTGCAAGTTTGTTAGAAGAAAGAGGATCATCAAGGGCAGAATGGGCTCGTTACACAGTGAAGAGGGAAAGACGATAACAGAACATATAGCAGTGGCCAAATTGTACTGTTTTGTATCAGCTTTCACAAAAATGTTAGAAGAGATCAGATGACTGGGACAGTGAACATAAGTGTGAAGGGTAGGTCTCATGCTAAAACAGGGAAAGGGCAAATCCTGCTGACAGTACATCCTAATTTCAGTATCCAGAAAAATAATGGAGCAACTAATCAGTCACTTGAGAAGCTTCTAGATCAGGGGTCTTAAACTTATGGCTCACTGCCTGGGCACTATCAACAGCAGTCAAGAGCAAACACAGGCCAACAATGTAATGCTGTTCTTAGAAAAACAAGTATTCTGGGATATGTTAGTAAGTGCTATAAGCACTAGACAAGAAGTAATTCTTCCATTTTATTCATCATGGATTAGGGCTCAGCTGGAAGATTGTGGCCAGTTGTGGGCACCACACTTTGGAAGAGATGTGAGCAAACTGGAGAAGTTTAGAAAAGAGCAATGATAAATGATTAAAGGTCCAGAAAATATGACCTAGGAAGGAAAACTGGATTTGTTTAAGACAGCAGGATGACATAAGCCATCTTGCATGTAAATGTAGTTCACATGTATAGAAGTTTAACCACTAAGGACAGGACAAGAAGCAATGGGCTTAAATTGTAGGTTAGGTAGTAGAGAACGTTCTAACTATAAGGGTAGCTAAACACTGGAATAAATTACATAGAGAAGGTTGTGGAACCTTTGGTATTGGTGGCTTTTAAGAACAGATTAGACAACCACTTGTCAGGGATGGTCTAAATAATAATTAGTTCTACCTTTTGTGGACTAGATGACCTATCAGGCTCCCTTCGAGTCCTACATTTGTATGATTCTTGCTGATTTGAGGAGGACCATCACAGTATTTCAACTGAGTGCATGGAGAGATACTGGGCTTTGCTTTGGTTCTTGCTAAGGAAGTTGAGTAGCGCTCCATAGGCAGTGGGTGATATGGTCTAACCATGAACTGAAGTACCATGTCTCCTACATTCTCTTCTGATTGCTCCCCAACTATTGGGTCTACTCCCAGTCCTCTTATCAGGGCTGTGCTTCCCTTCATTCCTGTGCTACCTGTAGAAGCGGAACATTGATCAGAAGGGGAGGAGAACAGCTGGTGAAGCGAGAGACTTTTGCTGGATCATAGAAGTAGAATGATCATGGGATGGGTTAAAGCCTTTCTTGTTTGATCTTGGTCTGTTAATTCACATTCCTCCAGTTATCACTCAGAACTCAGATCAGTTTGGAACTCAGTTATCTTGGGTTTTATGAGGATGAGATGTGGTTGTCAGAGTGATCAATACCAAATGAAAAATACTCTGCCCCTTTAATCCCAGAAAAATGATCTTTTGTTCCTCCTAGGACATTTGGGGTCTGGTATCTCTGGTGTACTTATGGAAATCACTGAGAGACTTTTGTACCATCAGACCCAAATGTCTTCCTCCTCCTTCAGTGGCTCACATAGACTGTAACAAACCTCTTTTTCACATTCAGAATTGCAATCAGGATTTTACATTCAGAAACTTAACATTGTTAGTTACAAGTTGGTAACAGCTGTCCTCCAGTCCCTTTATTTCTCTGCCCAGCTAAACATTTTGTGAAATGTTTTTAATAACAGTATTGCCTATCCCCATGTATGGATATTGAGGCCACAATTCAATTTTGAGATTTTTTCCCCTCATATTCTCTGTCAGTCAAGCAATATGATTGAATTATATGGCTGTGCATTACTTCTAAATTTGTTCTGTGATACTGAATACAAGTTGTTTTGGTGGATTAGGTTAAATTTGCTATAGTTCTCAGGAAAGTAAGAATTTGATGGCACGGTTTGATATCAGGCAAAATAGAAGCAGAACTTGGGACAACTTTCTACTTCTAGACCTGTAAGTATGTTTTGTTTTATGATCTCAACCATACTTAATAGGTTAGTGTTTCTAGCAGAATCCTTTCATTATGTTAAATTGCTTAGTGATGGTTTCATCTTGATAGATGTTCACTGTTGGCTGAATGATTGAGATTTATTTTACTTTTTAATCTAACCTGGATTTGAAGTATTCAGAACAGAAAGATCTATGCATTGGCCACCTGCCCCAAGGCTTATCCATTTTCTATAATGATATGAGTGTGTCATAGTAATGACAACCTTTGAGAATATTCTAGTAGTCCTTAGAATCAATTATATTTTTACTCATTAAAGACCGAAATAGTACACTGACACATACGTCTTTATAAAAGATAATTATTCATCTTTAAGAAGACTATATCTGCTATTCTCCTGTGGGGGGGAAGACCTCCTTCAGTCTCCACCCATGCTTTTGTGGAAATAATGAATTGGAGGTCTCTCATACTTGTCAAAGTAACACAATTCTCATTTTTCATGGATGGCAGACCTTACTACTGGTTGAAAAGGTTTTGATAAAGGATTTTTCTGTTCAAAAATAAATGCAGTTTTAGTAAAAGGGTATTTCAGGTTCAGGATTGAATTTCTGGGAACCCACCACTACCTTGGAAGTGACAGAGGTTAAATCCTGTTTCTGCCTGATTTGGAGTATGCTTGAACCTGGATTTCCCACGTTCCTGGTGAGCTAACCACTGGCCTCCTCGCTCTCTCATGGTGAGTGAGTAGACTCATGTATGTTTGTCCATTTGCTTTCTGTCTCATTGTTCTGATGGGAACAAAAACAATTTTTAAACCATAGTCTTTTTTCATATGAAGCAGAATTCTAGTTTTATGGTCAGCCTTAGTTATTAAACAGGGCTCCATGCTGTACGAGGCAAGATACACTAACCTGAAGAACATTGTTGAAGTCTGTATGTGTTTGGGGGAGGAGGGGATTTGCTTCAAGACTGTTTTCTAGAAACTGAACTGTAATCCTAGCAAGACCTTATCACTGAAAATTTACAATCCTGGGTTAGTAAGCAGTTCTTTATTTTTTCTGTCTCTTAGCAATCTAAGAAACTAAAAAGGAAGTGAAAGTGTGACGGAAGATCAGATTCTGAATTAGGTGACTGTGCTGTATTTAGGGTATTGCCAATGTGTCAACCTATCTGATGTCATCAGTAAACACCATGGGGGGGCAGTCTAAAAGAAATCTTTCAGGAATTGAATGATAAGCTGCTGAAAAATATGGTTTTGATTTTTTTTTTTTTTTTTTTTTAAAATCCTGACCTTTTAATTTTAAGATCGCAAACACTATCTATCCTGTTGATATGTGGAAGGATAATGAATTGATTTGGTCAGAATAAGAACTATCAGATATTTTCCTCAAACTTTTTTAAATTAGTCACACCCAACCTATTTTGACGTCTTGGAGCAGTCCAGTTAAGCCTTGCCCCTTCCCTGTGTTGTGGTGGTTTTTTGTTTCTCACTGTTAAACTTGCATTAAAGAAGCACCTAGAGTTCCTTATGGAGTCAAGGCCTCATTATGCTAGGTACTCTATATCCAAATACCAAGCAAAAGACAGACCATGTCCTGAAGAACTTGTAACCTAAATAGACAAGACAAAGGAAAAACAGACACAGAGGTGAACTGACTGACTTGAGGTCACACAGCAGGTTTGTGCGATAGACTCTCAGCTCAATGCCTTGTTAGAGCAGACTGCTTCCTCTAATCATGTCTGTGGCTTCCTTGACATTTGAGATCCTGAATCTGAAGTGACCTTGGGAGACCGCATAGCCTGGGCTCTTTGGAATTTGGTTTCTTAGGTATACTCATGGGCATCACTACAAAGAATCCTACAGTTCCTTCTATGTAGAGCTGATTGCACAAAAGACTGGATTTTGTTCTTAATTGCACCAGTTGGCTTTACACTGTCATAACTAAGGACTGCATCTGGTCCCACAGCCATGAGTTGTTTTAATCAACACATTTTTCTCCTGTCAAGTGTTGAATAAAGTACACGTGATCACCGTTTTTCTGCTATTTGGCCATCTTTTTAGGGGGTGGGACAGACATGATCGTACATGTTGGTTGCACTTTCTTCCCCTCAGAGGTGAATGACTTATTCACACAACTTTAATCCAGTGTTCATCCCCATGTCCTGCTAAATGTGACATGTACAGCACAGGAGGGAGAGGTACACTTCTCTATGGACAGGGCCATGGAGAGACTGATGCAGGCAATGAGTCCCACCTCAAGCTTCTTGAAGTGCTGGGAAGGGAGACAAAGGCCCTATTCCCCCCCCCCCCCTTCCCCGAAGAGTTCAGCTTGTATCACTGAGAGCTGCAGATTCTTCCCCTGAAGAATGATGCTAATCAGCTGCCAGTGTAGAAGCTTCTCGATCACAAAGTATGACAATGGGTTACAGGAAAGAGACTTAAGTTCAAGGGGGGCAGCTGCGTTAGTCTAGTTCAGCAAAAGAAAGGAGTCCTGTGGCACATAAAGACCAACAAATTTATTTATCGTGAGCTTTTGTGGGAGAAAATCCAACTTCATCAGATGCTCTGAAGATGGGGGATCTTACAGAATGGGAGGAAAATAAATGCAGGGAAGAGTAAGTCATGATGTCAGGTCAGACTGTAAGAGCAAATCAAAGCAGTTGTTAAGATTCTCACACTCTCAGGCTTTGGGAGACAGACCTCTCCTCGCCCACAGACAGCCACCTAACTTTATGTACACACCAGCAACTACAGACCTAACAACAGAACCATGTAAAGCAGGCACATACCCCTGCAACAAAGTTGCCAACTTTGCCCATGTATCTGCACAAAAGACACCATCATAGGACCTAATCAGGCAAGCTGCTCCATCAAGGGCTCATTCACCTGCTCATCCACCAATGTGATTTATGCCATCATGTGCCAGAAATGCCCCCACACTTTATACATTGGACAGACAGGACAATCTCTGCACAAAAGAATAAATGGGCAGAAAACTGACGACAAAAATCACAACATTCAAAAACCAGTAGCTGAGCACTTCTGTCTTCCTAATCACTCTGTTTAACAGCTGTGCTCAAGCAACTCAGTAAGACATCAAGACTTCGAAGAGAAACAGCAGAGTTGGAACTGATGCGCAGATTCAGTTGTGTGAATGCAGGATTCAGTTGTGACTGTGCATTCTTTTCCCATTACAAGTGATCTGACCTCGCCTTTCTCTTTGTGGTGTTAACCAGTGTTTGAATCTTAAATGCTTTGATTTGCTGTTACGGTGTGGCCTGTTCCCATGACTTACTCCCCTGCATTTACTTTCCTCCATTCTCTAAGTTCCCCCATCTTCAAAGCATCTGATGAAGTGGGATTTTCTCCCATGAAAGCTCATGCAATAAATTTGTTAGTCTTTAAGTGCCACGGGAAAGAGAGTGTGTCCAAAGACTCATCCAGCTGAAATGAGGAAACAGTTTTTTGTGGGCTTATTCACAGTGGACTTCTGATTCTTTTGGTGTCCACTCATACATAAACAAATAACTAACAGGACATGACCCATATATCAGGCAGCCTTTCCATTAGTTCTTTGGGTTGTGTTAAGAATTAAGTGTAACATTCAATTTTATTTTATTCAGTGCTAGTAGTTCAGTTTTTTGAGACAAAACATAAAGCTGGGAAGCTACAGGAAATAACTCAGAACTGGTGGTTAATAGCAGCTAATGATGGGATGTGCCACAAACCTCAGTGTTTCCTCCATGGTTGGTGGTGGTTAGATCCAAGGTCTGGATCTACTTGATTCATTTAGGAAGTTTCAATAGATAAATCAAATTTTTAAAAAGCAATATGCTATCTGAGAATCAATCCATTTAAAAAAGCATCAACAGCAAGGACTGGCAAAGACATGCTACAGTTTATCTTTTCAGTCACTTGACTAATAGAAGGTGCATTTTCTTTCCATTTTACTAGGCATGTTACTCCAAAACCAATTTCCTCTAAATTAGATTTCTGTAAAGACAAGTGGCACCATGTGAAAAGAGCTAAAATTAAAGGAACTAACAGTAGCTCTTAAATAACTACATATGCTCATCTGGATCTCCCAGCCTAGAATATTCAGTGAACAAAATGCTGGCAAGCCAGCAATAAAAACAGTGAATAATTTTATTTAAGAAAACAAATAAGTTTTTCTCTGTTCTGATTCAATTGTCAAAACTGGCTATTGCTCATCAGTGTGTTAATTTTTGGGCACCTACACTATTTTTGAAAATGTACATTTTTGTTCATAAAATTTGGTTATAAAGCAAACATGGAGAGGGTTAGGATAAACAATAAAGGATTTTAATAATGGCAACAGTTTACTTTTACAAAAATGGCTGTCTGCATTATTCTCATGAGCCTTACAGGAGTTCATTGAACTTCTCACATAAGTAGGTCAAGCAGGATCTGGCCTCCAGTCCTTTATTTTAAATGTAATGTATGTAACCTTCATCTTTTGTTTGACCTTTGGTTAAACAGCCATCTCTGCTTAGGAGTTGTGAGTTGGTTTGGTTTCTGTTTTTTAGAGGGTCACTTGATGTATTTCATTGTACAAGTTAGATGTCAAAGAAAAGAGCCTTTTATTTGGCTGTAGGTCTATGGTGAAATTCTGATTTCACTGATGTCAATGGCTAAACTTTATTTTACCTCCTCTTTTATTATCTTTTCTCTTTCACTCGTTTATTGTGCTGGATTACAAAAGTATTTCACTGACAGAGTAGCATATACATTTGTAAATATCTAGCCTATTGATTATGTATGGAGTAACATTTGTTAGATTTCTAGTTAAGCATGGCATTATGTCCTCTTCTGTCATATGTAGTTTTGTTTTCAGTTATGTAAAATCATAGCTAAATACTCTTCTGGAAAGAATTGTTACATTATCTTTCTTAAACCACTACCTTGCTTTTAGGTGGCAAGAAAACACCTGACAATGCTGTATCTCTTGATTTCCCATCTTGTCTGCAGGTGGCAAATAGATAGCATAAAGAGTGCTCAATTGGCAGTTCTGCAGCAACTCCATAGCAAATATGATGAGCTACTGTATACATGTAAAAGCATGTAATGAGAGCTGGTACAATGGCAGAATGGGGATGATTAATGTTCCCGAATCATCTTTGTACAGTTTTTAGCTTTCTTAATAGGAAGATTCAGGACTGTTTTAGAAATTAGAAGTGCTCTTGTACAGACACACAACAGCCCTAAATGACCCAGAGTGACTTTTTGAGATGTTTACAGGCCAATCACTGTCAAGAATAGGTAAAAATATTCCAATTCCATCCTGGTGTTTTACCCCTCCAGTTCCTACAGCAAAAGGCAGGCTTCTTGAAACAATTTCTAACAGGCTTATAATTTCCTTCTTTCCCTCTCTAGTCTTTATATATTTTCAGTTCTGTTTTGGGGCTATTTAATGTAATACTAACGTTTTCCACATATATTGATAAATATTTATTGCATTCCCAATCATGTCTAAATAATGTTTAGAAAACATATCAATCTACTGTGAGTAAAGCTGTAGGTCCAAGTTTCTTGGAAGTGACCCAGTAAATGTGGAGGTCTGATTTGAAATGAGAACCTTAATCACTGAGTTGCATTCTATACATCTGTCAAATGAGAACAGTAATATCTACCTCATCGCTGATTTGTAAGGCTTAATAAGCTCTGATGAAGTACTTTTGAGGCTTGAAAATGACATACAGTTTTGAAATGCATGGTGTTACTGAGATGTAGTTTTAAAATCAGGCCATAAGGGCCTGATCCTGTATTCAGTAAGTAAATGGTGGAGGATAAGGGCCCAAATGACTAATTTTAGGTTGATAAAGTCTGTGGCAAAGCTGGAAATAAAGCCCTGGAGCCCTGACTTCGTCTTAAGGGAATGATTTAGGGAGGCTCAAAAGGTTCATAATGCAACTTGAAACTAACATTTTTTTATCTAACTTCCACATTTGGTCTTCCTTTCATGAGCATTTTGCATATTTTCATGCTTTTCATGTGAAAATATGTAAAAATTTCTTTTATATGGACTAAGCAGCATTTTCATAAAACTTAAGTCCAACATATTAGGAGAGCATGGAAAATTAGTAGAACAAACTTGCATGATATCACATGATCACAGTGTGGTGAGTTCACAAAGTCCTAATAAGGACACAAAGGGTGTGCTGACACACAGCTGTTCTCTTCACTGACAGTTTTACATTCATGTGCTGGTGATATTAACTTCCACTGCCCCCTGAACTATGAACTCAGTGAATCAATGATGATGCATTTTTAAAACTGCATTTGGGACAAGAACAGTATCAATTCAAGACATAGTGTAATTTCCTTCTCACAGTGAGAACTGCAGTCTTTTCTTGCCATAATAACAAAAAGGAGTTGTTTTTAGAGGGAACAAATCTGAATAAAGGAAAATGGGGAATTTGTGAAGGAAAAAGCCTATAGGCCAGTGGTTCCCAACCAACGTTCCCTCTAATTTTTTGTAGGCTGTGTGCACAAAAAATTTCTTTTGTGCAAATTTTTGGAACTGGTGTCCAAATTTGTGCATGCTCCAGTGAGTGTGGTCTAACTTGCAAGCGCAACAGAGCAAGTGAGTATGATGCAAATAATATATTAGCTTTATTTTGACATGGTGATGGAGATGATTAATAGTTTACAAAACCTTTATTTGAAACATGCTACTTGAAACAGCTGTCTTAAAGTAGCATAAAAATATTCACACTGTTGAATATTTTTTGTGCATGCTTTATTTTGTTGTGTGCAGAGGCTTCACAACCTGTGTGTGTGTGTGCACACATGCACAGCTTAGAGGGAACATAGTTCCCAACCTTTTCTCTGCTGTGGCACACCTGGATACCTTCAAATTTTTTGAGGCACACTACCATTAAAAACTCATGAATATTCAAAATTAACTTAAATTACTCCTGAATGCTCATGAACCATGGCAGAGTGTTTCGGAAATATTGCTATGTGGGATAGTAGGGCTAGCAGAGCAGGAATGCAAGAGGGGGGAGATCAGGAGTCACGTGCAGTGGCAGGAGTGAGTGTGGGGAGCAGAGCAGGGCAGGGGTGGCAAAAGAGGACAAGGGCAGCCATGCCTCCAGCCCCCAGCTATGCACCCTCTGCTACACATCCACTCCCACCCACCTCTGTTACACACACACACACACACACACACACACCCAGCCCACACAACCCCTAGCAGCACCTCAAAGCCCTTACCTGGGCTGTTTGCAGGCTGCCTGACACAAGCTGCTCTGCCCTGCAGGGGGACATTCACACACTCCTAGCCTCCCATCCTTCTCTGGTGGCTGGGTTAAGGTGGAGTGGGTTTAAGGTGGAGCCACCAGGAGGCTGCGTTTGGGCTGCTCCTGCTATTTCTAAGGGGACCTCTTGAACTCCACGTTCTGGTGCCGCCTTCTATTTTTACAGCGGCTGGAATGCTGTGTTCCGGTGCCTTCTCCCTTACTTTCACTCCTGCCTTTTCCCAGCCCTACACAGCTCACATGGCTGGGCTGAGCAGGGAGGGAACTTGAACTCCAACTCTAGGGGATGCTCGCGGCACACTTTGGGTGTTGCCGTGGCACACCAGTGTGCCCTGGTACGCTGGTTGGGAACCACTACTATAGGTCAGCATGGAAATTTCTGGTAGGACAAATGTGCCTTCGGATCCTTCCATTCAGTAGAGTCCCCTATTGTTGCTATTGGTTTGCTTTCTGATAATTGGCAAGTCAAGAATTCTTTTCTACTAAAAAGATTTTTTTGGGGCCACCACTTCAAAGGAATTTGCAATTGTTACTTTTTCATATAAAATCCTTTTTGCATGTACAAATTTGATATTTGCAAGAAGAGTCAAATTATTCAGCGTACCTCACTCCCAATCTGCTTAGGCAACAGTCCTTCATTTACAGCAGTGGTTTCCAACCTTTTTCAGGCTGGGGATCCCTTTTTAACAAAAAAAAATTTTTTGCAGCCCCCAGGCTGATTATGTAATCTGGCCCATGCAGGCAGACTCTGGCCTGCATTACTCTGGCAGTGCCATTGGGACAGCTGGTGAGCAGCACTGCTGCCACCATGGCCTGCACTGCTGGGGATCTCAGCTGCAGCAGCTATGGCCCTCTGCCCTTGCCCCTGCCAGGGAGCCACTGCAGCCCCATCCCCCTGCCAGGATCGGCCACGGGAGGGGAAAGGCAGCCCTGGCAGGGAGCATCAGGGCTGTAACTGGATCCAGCCCCAATAGGGAGAGGTGCTGCAGACCCCCTGCAACATGTCTGCAGATCCCTGGAGGTCCCCAGACCACAGGTTGGGAACCACTGATTTACAGAGTTGTGAGCTCTTGTAAGGGCACCTGCTGTCTTTTTTCCTTTGAAGATTTGACCTTATCAGTCTGAACTGTAAATGTCTCATTGTGCCTTTTGCCACATGTGGTAGTGATACTGACATACTGACTCAAACAGCAATATTTCTCATTAGTGTTGTAAATGTGATAGCTTTTAGACTTGTGATGCTCATGGGCCAGTTATTCAAATAGGCTTATTTAAAGTTAAATAAGTAGTACACAAATCTTTGATATTCAGGACATACTCCAAAACCTTTCCTACCTAGGCTTTTGAGAAGCAGTTGAGGAAGGGAGGAAGGGAATGTATGTTAAACAAATGATACAAAAAGCACATAACTTATTGGTTTATTTTGTTCATTTCTGAAACTGTGTGTGTGGTGGTAAGATGCATTTTAATAATGGTATTACACATATATAAATTACTTTGTGAACAATGGGGAAGGAGTTACCTTGTAAAACGATGGATTAGGTATGTTAAATAGTTCATTGTTTGGATTGTTTGTAAAATGTGTTGAAGATGAAAGGTGGTATACAATACCTGAGATACCGCTGCAATGAAAGCCAAATACATGCTTGTAAGAATAAGTGAGATGATGATGATGTTACTATGTAACTCCAGCTGCATAATTGAAAGAGAAGCAAGGGCACAAGAAGAGCTGCCACAATCATCAATCTGGCCTACTAAATTATAGAACATACTCTCATCTGTTAGTGGGTGGGGCTGGGGTAAATGTTCACTAACAGGAATGTTTTCTGAAACATTATCACAAGCTTCCGTGAATCACAAAACAGACAACAATTCACACAGGATTATCAGGTTGTCTTCTCCAATGATGGCTACTCAGTCTGTTGGCATAAATTACAACTCTTAAAGACACACCATTGGTAAATTAAAAGAGATTTTTGACAGAGCTTGAGAGAATAGGGCTTGTGCTTGAACTGGGAGGAATGGCATCTTTGGAAATTCTCTAAATAAAAACTATTTAAGGCCTTCCTACATCAAAGGCAAAAGCCTGTGCTGCAGAAATAGAGATGTGAGACACACCCTGGTCTAAAGCCTAAAGAAGATTTCAAATACTGCCAATTTGCACAATTTAACAAGAGGCAATTTGCTAATGAAGTAACAAGCATCACATCACCTTTGCTTGCAGGATCAATTTCCTTGAAGCTAGCATTGCAGAAAAGGCAATACACTTTTAATCATGAAGATTTTGCCAAGTGACAATGTACCTGAATAATACTGAATCATATTGCTGTGAATTACTTTTTTGCCCTTTTTTGCAATTTGTATGCTCAAAAATGGAGATCTGTTTTTAATATATGTCCCTATAGCTTGCCCCTAAAGGTCAGCACAAAATGAAGCACTTTCAGAGAAAATACATTTGCCCCTATAGGGAAGGATACAAACAATGAAAATCGCGGTTGCCCCAGATGTTGTCATGGATTTTCTGTTATAATACTGATGAATGCCATACAAAGCCTTTAAAATGAAAGGCAATACAATATTACCATTCAAGTGGGATAATGCTGCACCAAGAATTTCTTACTGCTAGTAAATTGCAGGGTCTAAGTAAATCGAAATTTAAATGACCTAACCTGGAGCTTTCTTGTCCTGTATATGACTTACATATTCAGGTGCAAAGAGATGTGGTGCGGTCAAAAATTTAAAAGCAGAATAGAATCCTAGTATTAAATGGTTGTATAAATTCAAATGTTATCTATTAGTGTAATCCACATCATGCAGCATGTGTCCACATATGGAGAAGTCCCAAAATAAAGATTATGGGATCTGCAGTCCATGAGGAAAATCTGGATGGTTGCATCTGTTATAATCACGTGTTTCATGAGGCCTCCTTTAAATTCTTTGAAAATCCTGTGCAACCATTTTGACTCAAAGTGGATGATTCCAATATCAAACACTAAAGCTGTGGAAATAAAATCTTTAACCAGCATCAGTTATTAACTTCCTTACAAATTGGAGGGGATGAAAGAACATATGTTGAGTTTATAAATTTTTTGTCTGATCTTAGATCAAAATAATAAGAGAAAAAATCCTCCATGTAGGAATTAAGGAAGATCAATAGTAAAGGATGTTAAAGGCTTCTGATCAGTCAGAAAAGCATGACTGACTGTTAGAATTTAATATTTAATGCAGGTTTTACTCATCTCCATCTATATTTTTCAGTAAAAGATAACTGCCCAGTGATAACTGTCAGGTGTCAGAAGCTGGAGATGAGTTCCATATATCATGGTCATGTTACAATCTCAAGCACTCTTGTCAGAGGTTTAGCAAATATTCCATATCACAGATGGTAATCCTATGTGATTCTGGAAAGAGAATGGATTGCTAACTGGATGATAACTAGGCTATTGTGAGGTAAGTGATCAGAATCACCAAGTGATAATGGACTGGTATTCATGGGTATTGGAATAGCAGTGCAAAAGCAGGATATCTTCTTACTAAAACCAACATGATTCCCTACACCCTCTACAGGGTGGCCTGGAAAGCCCAAATGGGCGAGTCTGTGAAGTAGTCACATGGGTTGGAGGTTGCACACTCTTCATGCCACAAATGTCTCTGCAGGGCTCTATCTGAAGTAGAATCAAGGGGGTTTGGTCATATGGCTAGCCAGGCAGAACTGGGAGATGAGAACAAAGCAGCAGTACTCTCCAAAACTGCACCTGCTTGAGGAAACCATTCATAGCAGCATGTGCAGGTCTTCATAATATGATCACCTCCCTTCAGTTCAGCATAATCCTTTCTTAGATAATTGACCAGCTGTGAATTAGTTTACAATGCTAACATTTAAGTTAAAATAACTAGGCTTCAGAATCAACATCCCATTGAGATGAAAGAGGATGTTCAGCTCTCACAGAAATACTGTTTTAGGCTATCTTTTGATCAGTTTCACTGGTTAGGATCAGATAATTTGCAGGTTATCTTCACATCTGTAAGGATTAGTGGTTTAGCTGCTGTAAATCAGTTTACCTACTTGGGCTTCAAATGCAGACATGTGGGTTTATGCTATGTGGGGATGTGGCTTTAATGTAATTTATATTTTAAATTTGCATCTTTGATAGCAACTTCCCCTACACTCATTTCATCCCCCCTTCCCCAACTGTGGCTCTCAATTTATTGCTTGACAGACAGTGAATTTGCAAATATATGGATCCACTAGCTCAAATCCCATACACAGGATGTGTATACCTGTTCCTGGGTTGGGTTTCACCAAAATGTGTTCATGAGTTTGTTGGCTTCTCAAATGTTTTCCATGCTATTCCACATTTTCAAAAAGCAAATCCATTCATTTTATTATTTATATTCATCTGTGTGATTTGTTTCAAAACTGTCTCAGAGGAAACGCAAACACACGTATCTGTCTTAAGAGTGATTAAATTGTATACTTAAGGGTTATATTTAAGAGAATTCATTTCATTGTTGTTTGATAGACATGAGTAACATGCTGTTTGTAAAACTTAGATGGATCTTGTTGTAGCCTTTGGTGTTTTCCCCTGCCCCTTTTTATCTCTGAGGTATTTTGTGATAGTGATCTTGATTCTGCAGCCTTTATTCCAATCTCCACCTACTACTATTACAGTTGTCAGCTATTTATTAATATATAAAATAGTATGAGCAGTGAGAATAGTGCCCAATATACAAGGGCCCCAGCTGAAGACTGACTATTTTATTCCCCAATGTGTGAGTGCTAATTAATCCAGGAACTTTTTCGAGAATGTTGGGGACAACTTTCTAGTACAAATGCTAGAGGAACCAACTAGGGACCTTGCACTGCTCGACCTGCTGCTCACAAACAGGGAAGAATTGATCAGGGACGTAGAGGTAAATGGCAAGCTAGGCAGTAGTGACCATGACATGGTTGAGTTCAGGATCCTGATTAAAGGAAGGAAGGAAAGAAGCAAAACAAAAACCCTGGGCTTCAAAAAAACAGATTTTTGGCTCCCGCAGGGAACTGATGGGCAGGATCCCTTGGGAAGCTAAACTGAAGGGGAAAGGAGTCCAAGAGAGTTGGTTATATTTTACAGAAACCCTGCTAAGGGCACAGGAAGTTGCCATTCCAATTAGGAGAAAGAATAAACATGTGAGGCGGCCAGAATGGCTTAGCTGAGAACTCTGCTCTGAGCTTAAACATAAAAAGGAAGCTTACAGGAAGTGGAAGCTTGGTCAAATGACCAAGGAGGCATATAAAGCTATTGCTAGGGACTGCAGGGATAAAATCAGAAAGGCCAAAGGACAAATGGAGTTGCGGCTAGCGAGGGATGTAAAGGATAACAAGAAGGGGTTCTACAAGTATGTTAATAACAAGAAGGGGATCAGGGATGGTGTAGGTCCCTTGCTGAATGGGGCAGGCATCCTTGTGACAGAGGATGAGGAAAAAGCTGAAGTGCGCAATGCATTTTTTTGCTTCAGTTTTCACAGGCAGGGTCAGCTCCCAGACCACTACCATGGGTATGGCAGATGGGAGAGAAGAAGACAGGCCCTTGGTGATGGAAGGTCAGGTTAGGGACTGCTTAAAGAAGTTGGATGTGCACAAGTCCATGGGGCTGGACGAACTGCATCCAAGAGTGCTAAGGGAATTGGCCGATGAGATAGCAGCACCACTGGCTGTTATCTTTCAAAACTCATGGAGAATGGGGGATGTGCCAGAGGATTGGAAAAAAGCAAATGTAGTGCCTATTTTCAAGAAAGGGAAAAAGGAGGATCCAGGGAATTATAGACCAGTCAGCCTCACCTCAATCCCTGGAAAAATTATGGAGCAGATTTTCAAAGAATCCATCCTCAAACACTTAGAGGAAAATAAAGTGATCAGGAACAGTCAGCATGGATTTACCCAGGGTAAATCATACCTGACCAATCTTGTCTCCTTCTATGATCAGATGACTGGTTTTCTGGATGCAGGAAGAACCGTTGATGTCATATACCTTGATTTTAGCAAGGCTTTTGATACAGTTTCCCACAGCATTCTCATTGGCAAATTAAGGAAGTGTGGGTTGGATAGGTGGACTATAAGGTGGATAGAAAACTGGCTAGATCAATGGTTTCAGCGTGTAGGAATCAATGGTTCCATGGCAGCCAGTCACGAGTGGTGTGCCCCAGGGGTTGGTCCTGGGGCCGGTTCTGTTCAACATTTTTATCAATGATCTGGATGATGGAATAGACTGCATTCTCAGTAAGTTTGCGGATGACGCCAAGCTGGGGGGACCAGTAGACACGTTGGAGGGCAAGGACAGGATTCAGGGAGACCTAGATAAATTGGAACAGTGGGCCAATAGAAATCTTATGAGGTTCAGTAAGGACAATTGTAAAATCCTGCATGTGGGATGAAAAAACCCCATGCACCGCTACAGGCTGGGACACATTCATCTAAGTAGCAGCAGTGTAGAAAAGGACCTGGGGTCCTGGTGGATGGGAAGCTAGATATGAGTCAGCAGTGTGCTCTTGCTGCCAAAAAGGCCAATGGCATACTGGGCTGCATCAAAAGAAGTATTACCAGCAGATCAAGGGATGTGATCATTCCCCTCTATTCTGCACTGGTGAGGCCACATCTAGAATACTGTGTTCAATTTTGGGCTCCCCACTACAAAAAGGACAGGGACATGCTAGAGTTCAGAGGAGGGTAACCAAAATGATTAAAGGTCTGGAGCACAAGCCCTATGAGGACAGACTGAAAGCATTAGGCTTATTTAGTCTGCAGAAGAGAAGATTGAGGGGGGATTTGATAGCAACCTTCAGCTACTTGAAGGGATGCTCTAAGGAAGAGGGAGCTCGAGTGTTCTCAGTAATAACAGAGGACAGAATGAGGAGCAATGGTCTCAAGTTGTGGTTAGGGAGGTCGAGGCTGGATATTAGAAAAATCATTTTTACTAGGAGAGTGGTGAAGCCTTGGAATGAGCTGCCGAGGGAGTTGGCGAAATCTCTATCTTTTTGGAGGTGTTTAAGTCCTGGCTGGACAAAACCATGACTGGGGTGGTTTAGTGGGAGTGGTCCTGCCTCTGGCAGGGGGTTGGACTAGATGACCTATGAGGTCCCTTCCAACCCTATGATTCTATGAATCTTGAACATCCTATTTTTTTCCTGGGTGTTGACTTTTTGAGGGATATTGAAGCTGAGTGGTGGACTCCTAATCCTCATTAACTACTGTCTTACTACCATGTACTCCCTAATGAAACATGAATTTAATCTCCTTAATTGTCAGATCCACACTGTGTTAATGGGTCTTTGTTCAGTTTAGCAGTATGGTTTATAAATTGTGCATGTGTGGCAAATATACCCATTTAGACTTGGAAGCTTCACTCCAAGTTATATGATTTGGTTTTGTATTAGGATGGCTGAATTTGAAGACAGTAGGTCCACTGTGGAAGGTGATAAGGAAAGGTTTTGTGACCACTCCCCAAGAATACATGGGGAAGGAAAGAGAAGGAACCTCGTGTAAATAGGCTCTTTTACATGAGCTACCTCTGCATTCTGTGCACAGTGGAAAAGCATCCACTCGCTTCACCAGGAATTGAATTTGGACCCCCCCCCCGTTCTTCTCTCTACCCAATGCATGAGCTAATAGGGCAGGGGTTGCCACATCAAACTTTTCCCTCAGCTACACTAGTGTTAATTTGAAATGACACTGTGTGAATCTTTGGAATTGCATTTGATTTACACCAGTGTAACTGAGAGCAGAATGTGACCCATGGGCTCTCCCCCCACATGGAGAAAGGGGTTAGGCAACTATATAAGATACCCAGAGGTGCATTCTGCTCTCACCCCCAGACTGCAAATAGGATCTCTATGGGTGGAGTCAGGCAGGATAGTCCCCAACTCCAGCCATGTTTGATTTCAATGAAGTGCCAGGCACTGGATTTAGCTTGGGGTCAAATTCTTATGTGGATTCCACTGCAATTCACTGACTCCAACAGACTTATTCTGAAATTATATAGGAATAAATTGGAACAGGATCTGGTCTGATATTTTCACTGTGCTATTTGCTGTCTCATTCATTACGAGTGTTTACCAATATCCATAAGTGTGGTGATCTTGCACTCATGTAATATAGCCATATACTGTCTCTGATATTAAAACTCTACATAAAAATTATACATAAATACAATTTAAAAATAGAATATAACATAGCCAGCACTTATGTAGAACAGAAAGTCAGTTGCACATTCATATATATTAAGTCCTAGAAATGTAATTAATGCACAGTCTAAGGGACTAGCTGAAATACTGTACAAAATCATTATATTCATTCACCTTCCAAGCTCTCTCTCATTTGTTGCTAGAAGCTTTTTCTTCTTCTGTTTTGGTTTCATTTCAGTGAAACATAGGTAGCCTGGCAGCATCCATCAAAACTGCTGGCATTAGGACAAAGAACAGGGGCAGAAGAGCATCTAAGAATCAAATCATCTCCTGAACATGACAGATGATAGCAGTTTAGAATTGGTGTTAAGTGTGGTTTGATAGTTATGGTTTTGCATTTGATTTTTTTAAAAAAGTACTTATTGCTAAGTACCTTATTTTCTCCCCAGTAAGCACCCAGAATCCATTTATTAATGGCTCATACATCACGAGAACAAGCTGCTAAAAGTCATTTTTCTCCAGCAGCAGCAGTCTCCTTGACTTTGACAGGAGATGGAACACATACTTTAGGAAATCATTCCTAGCTGGTTAATTCCAGTTGAAATGTCTCAGGAATGTTTCCTAGGAGTATTTTGATGGCAATTCGAGTGAAGGGTAAGAGACCTAATTCTTGGTATTTCAGCTGGAGTGCACATGGGCAGGTGCTTTTGAAAAAAAAACATAAGGGGGCACAACTGCTCAAATGGGTATTACTGTATTAATATCCAAATTAGAATAAAAACCCAGAAGTCTGTTAATAGATCAACAGTGTTCAGCACATGGAAATGTTTAACCAGCTCTCCCCAGGATGTTTAGGAGGAAAATTTCACACTGATTGGGGCAGCATAAAATCTTACAACAGGCAGCGAATGTGAGCAGATCAAGTGCAAATAAGAATTTTTAATTTGACCCCTCACAAAAATAATTAGAAACTAGCTTATTAACAAAAAACCTACCCGATGAAATATTAATATATTAATGTGTATTTCTGGTCTGCTGTTTGTGAACGACTGACTCATAGCTGCTATTTGCTTTGTATTTGGTGTATTGCTCCACAGGACCTGAAGTAACTGTATATTTCACCCATCAGATCTTGGCTGGAAACATCTATTGGTAATGGGAAAATTAAAATGGACTCCATTGTCCCCTTCTGCATTAAAAGCTGCTGGAAAAGGGCTTTGGGACATGCAGTCACTGTAAGGATTTAAGGTGAATGTAGAGAAAAGACCATGGGCCCTTGTCCAGAAATTTAGCAGATGCCCTAGGGACTCCTAAGACACAGGGACAATTAGCACAGAGGCCCTGAATATCTGCCTTTGCTCTGATCCTTTGCCATCTCCCCATGCTCCATGTGGCTGCACTTACAGAGAAGCAGTGTCTGAGTATATGGAACAGCAATTAAAGCCTGGGACCATATTGCCTTTACTTATTAAGGTCTAAGGAGTGAAATATATCCATTTCCTCTTCTTGTCCTAGCATGGACCCTGGATTGTGCAGGGAGAGGTCCATCAAGTTGGGGGTGAGAGGGAGGTAATCTGTGCCGTGGAGATGGCTAATACCCCAAGGGAGGAAAGGAGGAAATCTGTGCTAGAAAACCCTTCACGCACATGGATGGGGCGGGGGGGGGGGGCATGATCTGACCTAATAATGGAAGGCTACTTACTGATTTAGTGTGTTAAGCATTCCTTTTATTTGAGTATCTAATATTTGGATGTTCGGTGCTTTATTGGTGTCTAAAGCTTGGATGGGACTTTTTTAATCTATCCAAACAAATAAATAGGATTTGGGCTAAATATAGATTCAAAACAGAATTTCATCCCAGTCTCTGCTCTTGTATTATCCAGAGCATAAACCACCCTGGTATTTAAAAATAAATAAATAAACAAAAATCTAACATGTCTAGTTGCAAGAATAACCTTGACAAGATAAACTGATGGTTGTCTTGTTGATTCTGCAGCTGTACAGCTTAAAACAAAAACACATGCACAGCTATGGACTTGTCCATCTTGCTAGGATGTTAAGTTGAAATGTAATCATCAATGCTTCTCTGGGCTCATGGAAACATGGAAGGAGCTCCATGAGCATCTAATAGGCTAAGCAGAATTCAACTTTCATAGTGGCATGAATGCATTGGTCATGGAACAACCCAGCTGAGGCACCTTCCTTCCCCACCCCACCAGTCCTCCCAAACCTCTGCTGCTGCTGACTTGTTCAGCCTCCTACAACTGATCTGATGCCTTCCTGATGCTAGTATCTAATTCTTGATCTACCTTGCTCCTCATCTTATTCTCAGTATTCCTTTTCCAAAGGGTAGCTCGCTGCAGTCATCTCTACAATTTTCTTAGCTGTGACCTGTGGAAAAGAATAATAAAAGGCCTGTTTTTAATTCCTACCAAAGGCTACTAGTGGGTCTCAGTCCTCCAGGGCAAATTCAGCACTGTGCAAAGTACCTCTCTTTGCCACATGTACAACTTTGGTCCCAGCACAGGAGGAGGAAAAGCTGTTCCCCTTTCCTAGTTAGTGTTTGTGTGGATGAAGTCCTAGTCCAGCAACTGGAGAGTCCAAATGTAATGATCTGCCAGAGAATAGTTATCTTCAGGCTTGAAACTTCCCAGTGTAGTAGTCATGTAATCTAGCAAGACACTATGTCTACATGCTATGATCATTGACTTATAACAAAGCAAGAATAACCTGTGCAAGAAGAAAAGAAATGCTAGGTGACTGATGGCAAAAACACTAGGGACTAGGTTGAGTCAGAGAATCCCTAGTTATACAGCTTGGCCCTGGAAGGGACTAAAAGTAGGAATGGGAGTACTATCTCTATTGCCATAGCAGCCACTAAATCATACTTAGTACAATTATTGTGAACTGCCATCCACATTGCAAACTCAGGTTTAAGAGCAGAACACAACTTAGAGATCATCTTCTAGCTATGGAAAGAACAATACTCAAACTACTGGATCTCACAGTAGTTTTCAGTATTTGCTCATGAGATGATGTTGATGCCAGGATAGGAGGACCGCTTTCAGCTGGCTCTGATAATTTTCTAACTTCTAATGATTCTAATAGAGCATCAGTCTCCAGACTCTACTTTGTGCAGTACCCCTAGCCTCTCTGTGTTCTTCAGTGTTTCCTCTAATTTTTCATAGGCTGTGTGAGCAAAAAATTCATGTGCAAATATTTTTTGTGTGCGCTAATATTTTTGTTTGTGCTTTATTTTGTTGTGTGAGCATGTTTCACAACCTGTGCATGTACGTGCGCACACAGCTTAGAGGGAATAGTGTCGCTCTCCATCCTTGTAAAGCTGCCAAGAGTGATCATGAAGCAGCAAGGATGATACCCAGTTCTACATATCCTTCATCGTAAATGCAAACAACCTCTTTCAGTTTGCCGAGTGTCTTGAGTACAACTGGAACCTGGATGACAAGCACTTGGCTGAAACTAAGCCTGGGTAAGATGGTGATGGAAACTGTTCGAGAAACTAGCCAGTATCACAACATCACTTATTAATAGGGGCATCGCTGGCTCCGGGCATATGGGGAACTTGCCCCGAATCCTGGCGCCAGTGTCCCGGGTCTGGTGAGGCCCACCTCTCCCCTGGCCGATCAGGCCGGAGACCAGGATCCGGGGCCCAGCCGCCCACGCCGCAGCGGCCCCATCCCTAGCCAGGGATCCGGGGCCTGGCCATCTGGCCACGGCAGCCCTGGCCCCGGCCCCATCCCCTACCGGGGATGTGGTCTGTGATCAGGGGCGTGCCCCTGCTTATTAATGAGGACGTTTGCTCTATATTGTCAATGGAGGTACTCAGGTCTTGGATTCCCCTGGACTTCTTATTGCTACTATTTATTTGAGTCCTTAAAAACTCCATCTGTGTCTGACTTCATCCCCTAGCCAAAGTCAGAGATAAAATCATGACTCCTAGATTACTGCAACACATGGTACTTAGGACTGAAAGTAGGGCTTTCCAATATGTTCTAGCTCACTGTTAATCAACCTTTGTTCTGTGGACCACTGGTGCTTTTCCGACTTAGTGCAGGTGTCCCATGATCCACCCTGACCCCTCCCTCTTGGGGGGACTGAGCTGAGAGGGGGAAGGAGCAGTTTAATGCACCAAATACAGCAAAGCTTCCAGGGGCATGTGGTGGTTGTACTTCTGCAAGCTTTGTGCAACTGAGGCATTTTAAATAGCCTGCCACAGGCCATTGCTACACTACAGGGCTCAGGTATGTCAACTTAATGTTGACCTTATTAAGTCAACTTAGTGAGGCCCCATTTGGTTAAGCTGACTTTATAAAGTCAGCTTAAGCCAGGGGACCCATTTAAAGTCGACTTAATAAAGTCAACTTTAAATGGGTTCTCTGATTTTAAGTTGACTTCATATAGTCAACTTAACTTAAAATGGCTCTAATGCACTAAATCAACTTGATTAAGTTGACTTTAATGGGCACATTGTGTTAAGTTGACTTAATAAAGTTGATTTAACCGTTAAAGTCAACTTTCAGGGCAGAAGTTAAGTTGACTTAAGCAAGTGATAAGGTCAACTTAATGAACTCCGAATGTGGCTGAGGAGTTGCTGAAGTTGACTTAAGCCAGCTTACGTTGACTTATCTGCCAGTGTAGACATAATCACTGTTACCAGCTTTTTTGAGAATGTTTTCATCAAGTGTTCTACCTAAAGTAATTAATACTTCTAGGTGTTCCCTGGCCCACTAATGGTTCAGAAAATTGCTCTAGCTGGCAGTTAATACAGCAGTCCAACAGCTAAGCAACACTGGCTAGTGCTACAGCAATGCTACTAGCTTTTCATTGAGTTCCAGATCAAGGTCATAGTCTTAATATCCAAAAGCCTGAATGGAAAAGAGTATGTGAATGAATTTCTCTTTCTGAGGTGACACACTGGGATTACTAGGGATAATGAAATTGTCAACAACAATGTTTAGACTCAGGAGTAGAGGACAAAGCTTCATGTGTGTCTTGCTCTTGTCTATGGATCTCCTGCCACAAGCATTACTGCAAATCTTAGCATGAAACCCAGCTATTCATTTTAGCAGAATGATGATGATAAAATCTCTCTAAAGCTCAATATATCTATTATAAGCAGAGAGAGAACTAAGTGAAATAACGTATTCACAATGGCTATGTCTACACACACATCGTTATTTTGAAATAAGGATTTCAAAATGAGTTATTTCAAAATAAAGTCCTTATTTTGAAATAAGTTAATTCAAATGAACAAAATGTTAATTCGAATTAAGGGAAAGCCTGCTATGGAAACAGCTGTTATTTCAAAATGGTTATTTAGAAATAAAGCTGTTTGGACATGTTGTTTTGAAACAATGGTGGTATTTTGAAACAACATGTCCAAAAGGTCTTATTTCGAAATAACAGCAGTTTTGAAACAATTGGGGTTTAACCTGTTTTGAAACAGCAATTCTTGTTTTGAAAGGACAGGATCTGTCCTTTCGAAATAAGAAAACGTCATGTGGACCAAATAGCTTTTATTTCAAAATAACAAGTGTTGTTTCAAAATAAGTGCTGTGTAGACATATCCAATATGTCATTTCTCTAAGATGCTAAGACACTACTGTGGGTTCAGTGTGAATAGCTGTAGAGTTGGACAAATGAACAAAAAAATAGTGTACTTTTTTTCCCACATGTTCAATAATCTAAGTTCTGAGGCATTCTTGGATCAAGCATATGTAAGGAAACATTAAAAAACAATCTATAGCTTGAGAAATTTCCTTTTAAACTTGACCAGCAACTTGTGGAACAATCAGATTCAGAATTTGCTTTATCTGAGTCACTAATGCAGCATTTTCTACAAAATACACAGTATTTTTCCTCTGGCCCAGCTAGAAGTGTTTACATTCCCTATAGCCTCATCGCACCTTTATTTGCTCAATTTGCCATGTAAATCCAGCTGCTATAGCAAATTGTCAATAGCAATTTAACTGCTTCATATATATAATTTTTAAAATCTGACTTTTAATTAAATGTGAATGAACCTGATACAGTCATTTGTGCAGCAAGTGTAATCATATTTAATGCATTTGAAAGTTTTGGATGCCTGCAGTACACGAAAAGCACTTTATGAGCACTTGCATTATTGCATATTTCATTATAATGTAATTCTATATTAGATATTCCATTTATGCACAGACCAAAAATAGTTTCTACTCTAGAGCAATGCAAATACCAATGAATAATCCACAAGGTATTTTAAAAGCTTAACCATTTGTGACATACGCTGTTTTGCTTCACTGAATCACCTATCGAATAAACTACACCCTGCACCTACCAACAACAGACAAGAATCATGAAACAACTGGAAGGTAAGACCCAAGGGCCACTTCCATGAATGAACTTAAACTAAGGTTAGGGACATGCTTAGAAAAGCAACATTTGTTATGCAGTGTTACCTAGCTTTGCAATTTTTTTTTTTATTGCTTAAGAAATCAAATTCAGCACCTGGTCAAATTTTCTTGTATCAGGCCTGTCTTTTGCTGTCGTCATTCTTACATAAAGCATATAATTGATTCCCGTGGGTTCATTATTAGTAGAGGCCTGCATGGATACAAATATGTGGATCCATATCTGACCTGCATCCACAAAAAATGGTCCGTGGATATCTGTGTTGTGTCCACAGATGTGGATATAATGCAGATATCCCAGATATCCACATATTTGCAGGGCTCTAGCTCTGTGCAGATAAAAATATGTGGATCCGTATCAGATCTGCATCCACAAGAAATGGTCCATGGATATCCATGTTGTATCCGCAGATGCGGATATCTGCGGATTTGCAGGGCTCTGATTATTAGGCCTTTAGTAGTTATTGAGGACTTGATTAGAGTTTTCAGCTGCTCAGTCTGTTGGACAGTGGTAAAGAGAGTTTGTACTGCACCCAGAGCTCAGAGAGGAATGTTGGTAAAATGAGGGATAGAGCAGGTACGGGCTCTGGTGTTGTAGAATAGGGGCAGAATGGGGCCCAAGCTCTGCTTGCCACTCTGGCAGGCCTCTATATGAGCCAAGAGGTAAGGAAGTTCCTTGCACACTTCAGCCAATGTGTGCATCTGAACCTATAGGACAAATCTTGTCTCAGCTCTCTGGGTGTAAGGCCTGCATGGGTCCACTGTATGAGGGGACAGAATGGAGGTTTTTGACAGTCTGGTTTCAAATGACTTTGGGTATGCCTGCCTAAACACATGAACTTCATAGAACATTTTTGTAATTCTAAGCACTAGTAGACAATATTTTTAAGTGTTATTTTGGTGTCTCTTGAGCCATTTGGTTATTCAATTTCCTATTTAATAAAGGAACAAAATCTGTCAAGGACTCTTTGAGACTGTCTTTTGCTGTAGCATGGGGTATGGTTCACTTGCTAGTGGATTCTCTGTACTTCAAAGTCTTTTAAATCATGATTTGAGGATTTTAATAACTCAGTCATAGGCTAGCGTGGTTTATTGCAGGAGTGGGTGGGTGAGGTTTTGTGGCGTGCATGGTGCAGGAGGTCAGACTAGATGATTATATTGGTCCCTTCTGACCTTAGAGTCTGAGTCTGTTCTAAGCAAGCACTCTAATTCCCACAGCATAGAGCGCTCTGGAGGCCCTCTTGGTTCCAGTTAACATGTAATTGAAGAGTAGCCAACCCCTGGGTCAAATCCCCCACATGCCTTATGGCCAGTTACCTTGCCTGGAAGAAGATGAGCACCCTTGTTGTGAGGCAAGGGGAATCTTGAAGGACCTCTAGTTTCTTTTTTATAAAGAACTAATGTGGATTTATGGCAAAACACCCTCTCATTCTTTTATCTGCTGTGATCCGGATATGCATCTAGGCTGTGGCAGACCCCAAGGCACTTTTGCTGTTGAGGAGTATAAGCCAGGAGTGGGGGACTGCTGGGGAGCCACCCTTGTTAGAGCCTCTCCCTTTCCCAGGAAGACAATGGCTCTTGAGAAAGATAAGGGGCTTATGCAAGGGTGCACCACTGAAGTAAATTCATTGCAGAGACTGAAAGTCCCAGTGCAAACTACTGCTGAACAAGCATCTTGGGAATGTTAATTCAGTTTTCTAGCAATTTAGTATGTTAACTACTCAACTGGAGAGCATGATACTAGCTTGTAGCCTTGCCACATGTAGCTAGAGCAGAGTGGCTTCAACAGGTAAGGTTGGAGGGAGCCTCCCAGGCTACATCACAAAGGTGAAGGCCCAGCCACCAGGGAAAGTGCAAATCCACAGCTTCTGCAGGCCAGGCACACCACCAATCCACTAGACCACACAGGAAGTCACAGGCCAGCTGTTGCCCACATCACATTTAATTACAGTAGAATAGCACCAATAGACAAGAGAGCAGGCCTTTTGCATCACTAGACGCAAAGAATGGCACCAGGGAACTTCAGACCTGCAACTGCCACAGCCTAGGGACTTAGGCTATTCATCAGACTATGCAAGCTGTTGTGACTTGGTCCAAACCATGACAACATTTCCTTATCACAGAACAAATTCAGGATGCAAAAAGAGAGCCCAATTCATCAGCACCACCCTACTTATGGAGGACTTCACAACATCCCAAGTCAGGACTTATCCTACAGCAGCCACATGTAAGCATGGAAGCTAGCCACTGCCCCATGGACAAGGTGAGCTGATTTGGCAATGGGAGGGAGGAAATGCTCATCCGATTTTTGATCAGCAAGAAACAGCTTCTGCCTGACCACATGGCTCTAATAACATAAGCAAACCACACCCAGCGGCTGCAGGAATGCCCTTTTCAACCCCCTCTCCTCCATCTACAGTAAGGGAATTTGATCCAGCAGGTCCCGTGACCCAGCCACAAAGACGACCCACTAGGCTAGAGATGGAGCCATGCCTTTTGACACTTCCAAAGCACACTTCAGTGGAACAACTTCAACAGGCAATCCTGAGGGAGCCCCATCACTCTAGCTCACAGTCCTATGATTAGGGCACCCGCCGCTGCTGCCTCTCAGCCCTCTACAAAACCCTTCTTATTAGGTGAATGGAGAAATTAACAAGATAAGAATGGCCAGACTGAGTCACATCAGTGAGCACAGCCACCAGTCTTCTGATGGTTCCCAATGCCATTTGCTACAAAGGCAACAAGAAGCAGAGGACCATTTTCAAGCAACCTTTACCCTGGCAGCCACTGCTAGGATTGGGCACTCCAAGATGCATGAGGCAGTGATTGAACATCTTGGCTAGTAGCTGCTGCTTCCCCATCTGTTTTCTCATCCTTTTTTAAAACCTGCTTACATTTTTGGGCCTCGTGACTTCAGCTGGAGCAGTGGGCCAATAGAAATCTCATGAGGTTCAACAAGGACAAGTGCAAAGTCCAGCACTTGGGACAGAAAATCCCCATGTACTGCTACAGGCTGGGGAGTGATCAGCTAAGTAGCAGCACTGTAGAAAGGGACCTGGGGGTCCTGGTGGATGGGAAGCTGGATACAAGTCATCAGTGTGCTCTTGCTGCCAAAAAGGCCAATGGCATACTCGGCTGCATCAGAAGAAGCATTGACAGCAGATCGAGGGATGTGATCATTCCCCTCTGTTCAGCACTGGTGAGGCCACATCTGGAATACTGCGTCCAGTTTTGGGCTCCCCACTGCAAGAAGGATGTGGACAAATTAGAAAGAGTCCAGTGGAGGGCAACAAAAATGATCGAGGGGCTGGAGCACAAGACCTATGAAGAAAGACTGAAGGAACTAGGCTTATTTAGCCTGCAGAAGAGAAGACTGAGGGGGGATTTGATAGCAGCCTTCAACTACCTGAAGGGGTGCTCCAAGGAGGATGGAGCTTGGCTGTTCTCAGTAGTAACAGAGGATAGAACAAGGAGCAATGGTTTCAAGTTGCAGCTGGGGAGGTCGAGGCTGGATATTAGGAAAAACTTTCTTACTAGGAGGGTGGTAGAGCATTGGAATGGGCTACATAGGGAGGTGGTGGAATCTCCCGTCTTTAGAGATGCTTAAGGCCCGGCTGGATAAAACTCTAGCTGGAATAATTTAGTGGGAGTGGTCCTGCTTTTTTTGGCAGGGAGTTGGATTAGATGACCTCATGTGGTCCCTTCCAACCCTATGATTCTATGAACTGGCAACTATATCCAAAGGGTGACTGGGGAAATAAGGTGCTGACTTGTATTTGTTTGAACATCTGTAAGTGCCACATCCTGGTTTTTGCACTACATGAAGAGAGAAATTACACATCCTTATTTGCTCTCTACACGGTTCATGATTTTACAACCCTTGTGCTTCTCCCTTCTTAGGCATGGCTTCCCCAAGTTGACCTGGAAGCAGGGACACCCACTCAACACCACCCCTGCAGCAGAGGTAGTAGCCTTAACCCACTGTCTATAAGTTGCCTGGGAAGCCCTACACCTTTCTTCCCCTCTGCCCATCTGCAGGGCCTTTGGCAGGTACTTGACAAGTTTGCACAAGACAGGTCAGGTGCTTGAGGGGAATCCTTGGCTTGGGATCACAAGCAGGGAGTGCCATCTGAGTAGTAGCAGTTTCTGGCTTGGTTTTCCTACTTCACTGTTCCGCCTGAGACAGGGCATTGAAACAGGGCACCGCAGTCTCTCAACTGTGAGCCCTGGTCCCAGATGGTGGTGGTAGTCTGAGGTGGACCAGTCTTTATAGTGTCTTGAGGCTATAGTGCTTTGATTAAACAGCCATGAGGGAAGGTGGGGCCCCAGAATCCCTCTGCAGTTCAGTTGGCTGAGTATTTACCCAGTATGTGGGTGATGTGAGTTCAGCTTCTCTCTCAGCTTGCTGGCAATGGACTTGAACAGGTGTCTCCCTGCTCTCAAGAAAATATCCAGTCATTCACTTGAGAGCAGGGCCAGTCAAACCACATAGATGAACCAGGTTGGTGCCAGGCTTTAAGGGGTGCCAAACTAGCCAGAAGTGAACTTTTTTTGGTTAAAAAAATAATATATTCTCTTTTTATAACAGGTGTGGGGGGCGAGGGAGGGCCACCAAAGTCACAGGTCGCCTAGGGTGCCAAAAATCCTTGGACCAGTCCTGTTTTCATAAAAATTTTGTTTGTTCTTAGCAAAGTAATTCTAGGATTTTGGACACTAGTCAGTGTTTTGTATTTTAAAATAAACATCTATTATGCCATGATGTTGTCTTATTATCTATTGTTCCTGTTTCCTTTCCTCTTCTTTTCCCCTACATGAACTATGGGGAAAACTTTGTAAGAAGCTTGTAAATGTCCTTCCCACATCTCCAGGATAAATAAAAGTTCTGTTTTACCAGCTACTCTTTCACAACTGAACTATAGGAGTAATTCCCTTTTGTTTTTTGAGGAAGGAAGATTGAGTACCACATCTGGAAACTGATGCAATCATACTGGCCCACTTAGGGCTGATGACCAAACCCTCAAACTAATAACCTATTCTAAGTTTCATTTTGTAATGGGGCAACACTGACTCCTGGATTTTTTGATAGTGATACTGGTATCAGATGTACCAGTACTGATGTTATTGCAATTGTAGTTAATGCATTTACCTTTTGTGTCTGGTACATCTAATATGTGACACAAGCTCATGCTCTTTGAGTTTTATGCTATCTGTCAATGACTTCAAAGGACTTTGCATCTGGCAGCTGGAGTGTTCTGTGGGATGCTTTGTGGGCTTTTGCTTAGAAATGATAAATCATTAACATGTCCTCAGGGATTCCTGGTAATAATCTTAATCAGAGTGAATTTCTTTACACTCACATGTTTCTGTAAGAATTCCACTATAATTTATCATTAATAATTAACTACTTGCTAGGAAGTGTTATCAATTCCTTACTTAGGTATTTGTCTAATTAGCAATATCACATTTGACAATTGCCGCAATTAGAAAAAGTGCTGTCTGCATATGGTGTGAGATCTATAGGCTATGTTATATGCAAATAAAAGCATTTTAAAATGTGCTAACAGAAGAGATGACACAGGAATGTGACAAGGAACTCTGAAATACTGTAGACAGGTAATGTCTTGAACATGCAGTGTTGTAAATGAAATAATGAGACTTGAGAGAAGATTTTGAGGCATGGCTGATTAAATCTGTTATAAAGCTTTCGGTACTGCTGTATCATACTTAAGTCTCCTGGGTGCCATTAAGTATTGTGAGCTAACAAACTATAATTTCATGTCTGAGTGGACTAATACAAGCCTAGGTGGCTGGTTCTTTGTCTGTACAAAGTGCACTATGCTACAATGAAGTGAAAGGAAAAATAAATAAAACAAAACACAGGGGATGACACCTAGACTTAATGCCTGTCAATAAACTGAGATACTAGCTGGATTTGACTCTAAACAACAGTCCACTGAAATCAATAGAAAGACTAATGGTGACTTCAACAGGCTTTGGATGAGCCCCTTAAAGTGGTGGGTTACTCACCAGTAACCGTCCTCCTTCGAGATGGGCTGCTCGGATCCATTCAGTAATAGATGTCTTTGTGCTGGAGCACCGGATTGGTCAGAAAAACTTGTCCTAGCCTGTCAGAAGAGGGGAGGTGGCCACCGCCCCTCGCACCACCTGTGGCTATATAGATGGCTGCCTCCCCACCCCCTCCTCAGGTCCTTAGAGTCGCCAACTCCAGAAGCGGGGACGGAGGGGAGGGACCTGAATGGATCCGAGCAGCCCATCTCAAAGAAGTACGGTTACTGGTGAGTAACCCACCGTTCTTCTTTGAGCGCTGCTTGGATGCATTCATTAATAGGTGACTACTAGCCCCACTGATGGATGGCAGGTGCAGCTGGTACTTCCACCTTCAGCACAGCAGCAAGCCCTGTAGGGTAGAGGCCCCACAGCAAGACGCTCACTGGAGTAAAGAGGTGAGCGGCCTTGATGGTCCAGAAGAAGCAAGAGCCGAGGATCAACCCAGAACCGGGCAAGACCAAACCCACTGAGGCAGAACGCATAAGCAGATCAGACACGGTCACCTGAGCTGGAGAAAAAGGGATGCAACCTAACAAAACGGGTTGCGTGGGTGCCCTGCATAGGAGGGAAACATGGAAAGTAACCAGCCGACTACAATGTCTGGGCATAGGCCATGTCACGTAGGCTTGAAGGAGAACAGTAAAAGCTAGCAAAAGAGACTAGCCATATGGGCATGTCTCCCACGAGAATAAAGGGGAGGCATAGAGCACCTGAAGGCTTTCCAGGGACCATGTTGTCATGAACTGATCTGGCGCCTACTGAGCATACAGGAAGAAGTAAGGGAATGACAATGCCCCTTATCTAGGAAGCGGCCAAGCAGGCCGCCTGGTTGAAAGAGGGAAGTGAGGGATACAAGGTCATAAGATGGGCTCGAGGGTGACTGAGAAGACCACTAGACACTAACCTGTGGCATACAGAGTCGAGTCAAGCAGGACGGGGGGCCTATGGCATGCTAATTAACGACCTCATAGTGCAGAAGCGCACATTTTCAGCTGAGCAGGCACCATGACCAAGTTCCTGCAGGGGAGAGGTTCGGGGAAAGGTCACTAACAGCAAGGGGGCCTGAGGCAGTGCTGACAGGATGGTTCTACTAGGGCCTGCAGGGCGCTAGAATGTAGAGAAGGGCCCTGCTGGTCTAAGCTTGCAAGGTGTGCATCGTGAAGCTCTCACTAAGGCTTGAGGGGGAAGAAGAGGGACGGAAGAGAACTCTTACTACCATCTAGTCAGCCCCTCGGTGACTGAAAGAATCGAAGGAGACCCGGGAAGGGCCGTGGACTCAGTACCTATAGTGCTTGCTGGAGGGATAATGTTACCACTTTGCCATGCCAGGGTGCCAAGGAGAAACTCTTCAATATGTGGACATTGAAGAACTCTGCTGCCAAGGAAGTTTCCTTCCTAAGCTAGAGAATGGGACTGTAACAGGGTAGCAGCTGCCACAACTGAAGGACACCCTGGGATCAGAGAACCCAACAAAGTTTTCTCCCCAGATGGAGCCAAAGGGTGAATAAAAGTTTACAACCCCAAACTGTTACATGTTGTATAGAAATGGTTTTCTGTGTGTCACACCACTGGACGACAGTGGGTGTCAATGGGCCCTTGGAAAGGGGGGATGCAGAACTGCTAGGCACCACCAATGTGCAGGGGGAGAACTGCGGTAGCACTAAGGCACTACACGCAGAGTAGTGAGATGGTCCCACAGGAGGCAGGGCGGAAGTGGGGAGGGGGGAACGTGTCCTGCCAGGGAATAGGACCATAGAACAAAAAGATTATGCAAGTGCCCCGGAAGTAGGGAACCTTCTGTCTCACGTAGACAGCAGTCCAGAAGGCAGTGACTACCGCGGTGGGAAATATAGGTGGGAGGGCACGTGAGGGATAGACCCTTCACAGTTTCCCAATGTATGGTCCTAACAAGGTGTTCCTCCTCAGGGTAGGGAATGCGTTGAGGAATATTTGGGAAGGAAGGCTGCTAGGAATAGAAGAGGGGTGGTTTCTGTCCTCAGGGAAGTCGCTGCTTAAGGGGTGAGGGGGTGGGGGGTAGCTACAGTATTGGGGGACTGGCACCGTGGGCAGGCATCAATCTAAGTCTTGCTCCTGCAATGGGGAAGGGGAAGAACGAGGAAGGAAAGGGAAAGTTCCCACCAGACCTGCCCTCCCTAAGGAAAAAAGGGGGGGGGGGTGGTCGTCTGCAGCAGTGGCGCCCTAGGGCCCCCTACACCCTAAGGGTAAAGAGGGTGGTGGTGATCAGAGGGGCCCCTCCTTGTGGGAAGGGGAGGCAAAGGCCCAGTTACCACCATGAGTAAAGCAGGAAGGAAAAAGCGACTGTCCTGCCCAGGGAGGTGGGGGGCTATGTTGGGGGGGTGGGTCTGGGAGGGAGAAGGCCAAAATATTTGGCCTCTCCTTGAGGGTCCCAGGCTGTGCCCACCACAGAGAGTGTTTCAGGGGGCAACAGGACATCTCCCTCAAAGGGCAGGTCAAGAACTGCCTGCCATGCATTAGAGGACGCTCTAGCCTCCCTAAGCCATGCTACCCTGCAGAGGGTAATCGCTGAGGCCATGGTGCGGGCAGTGGTGTCCACCGCATTGTGAGCTGAAAGGAGGAGGTCTTGCGAGATTATGTTGCCTTCCTCTAGGAAGGCATCATGCTTATCCCTGGCCTCAGGTGGAAGCATATTTCTAAATTTCCTGAGTGACTCCCAGACATCCAGCAAGTATCTGCTGGTTATAGCCTAGTTGTTTGCCACTCGTAATTGGAAGTCCAATGAAGAATACACCTTACGGCCTAACAGATCCAGCTTCCTAGTTTCCTGGGGAGGAGCGAGTCCCTGGGGGGTTTTCTGGCCCCCACTCCCATCTGGACCATGTCCCTAGGGGGAATTGCTTGGCTAGTGAGCAAGGGATAGTCCGACTCAGATACATGATACTTCATGTTTGCTGTATCCAAAACTGGGGGAATGGAGCTTGGGCTTTGCTACCGGGGGCGTGCGAGGTCCCATGTGCTTGGGTGGGGAGGGACTGCTAAGGGTGCCTTGGAGGCGAACGCCGGTCCGAACAGGGTATTGGGGGGAAGACTCAAGGGGTCCACCTCCATACCTAAATGGGCCATGGCCTGGTGCAGCAGATCAAAGTGCGCCGAGAGGTTGCCCATAAAGGACTCCGGTGCCGAGGACAGCATGGTACTGAGGGCCTGCAGCGGAGGGGAGGGAGTTTCCTCAGGGGACCATTCTTGCGGCCAAAACCAGAAGGGTGATGGTGCCGATGTGCAGCGCCGGGGCCCTTGGAGCCCCTAGACGGTCCCTCTTCTGGGCTGGAGGTGGGGGGAAGGGAATCGGGATTCCCATTCTGGTGCTATTGGTGGAGTGGCGTCAGCCCCCACTGGGATGGGAGACGGGGCTGGACTGCGAGGGTGAGCGACCCGGCTGAACCTAGGCCTTCGAAATGAAGGCCAGTTTGCCCCTTCTGATTGGAGGTGGGGCAGGGGGAGTTGGGAGGAGCAGCAGGGCTTGTGCCGCCTCCACCGCTTTGAGGGTGAATGGAATGAGAAGCGACTCCGCGTGAGTTGTGGGCAAGACCTTGCTAGGGAAGGGAGGACTGCTTGGGCAGGAAGATTCCCGTTCTTTTGGTACTGGGATCTGCAGTGCCGAGGGTGGAGTCAGCCAGTGCCGGGGTGAGGCCAGGCTGTATCATGTGGTCGGCACCGGAGACGATATGGCGCAGTGCCAAGGAGAGCCTGGCACCAACAGTGCTGGGCTGACTGAGGGTGATCTTGAATGGTGCCGAGGTGCTGGGTAGGCGCTGTGATGCTAGAGTTGGCACTGAGGTGGTGCGGCAGCAGCGGCCACCAGTGGCATGGTGCTGTGTAGGCTCCAGCGCTGAGCTAGGTCTCGGTGCCGGGCTCGAACCCAAAGCCTTGGGTGAAGGGTGCTGAGCCTCCTCCGAGGCTAGGGTGTGGCATCACTGTTCCCTCTTCTTAATCATTCGAAGATTAAAGGAGAGACAGATGGAACACGCCAAGACCATGTGGTCTTTGCCCAAGTAGCTGAGGCACTTTCCGCGGGGGTCGTCCCGGGTGAAGGGCTTGCCGCACTCGGTGAAGGGTTTAAACCCCAGCATCGTCGATGCGATGTTCCAGTCCAGCATTGGGGACTCTCATGGTGGAGTTAATCCACAAAGAGATGTGCCCCTCCGGACAGTGAATTGAAGGCGAAGAGACAGGCTGCTTGTGATTTGCAAGGACCGGATGTTCCAGATCTGACGCACAAGGCAGAAGAAATGAAACTGAGGAAGGGGTGGGGAGGGGAGGGGAGGTGTCCATATATATAGCCACAGGTGGTGCGAGGGGTGGTGGATGCCTCACCTCTTCTGACAGGGTAGGACAAGTTTTTCCGACCAATCTGGTGCTCTGGCATGGAGACACCTATTACTGAATGCATCCGAGCAGCGCTCAAAGAAGAAGTGTCGTTTTTTGGGGGATAGGGGTGGGAGACGGGAAGAGACTTATTTCTGCTGGAAATTGATGAAAAAGTGAACTGGGAACTAAAAGGGAGAATTGGTAAGTGTTTTTTTCTCTTTTCTAACCTGCTAAAAATCTTGTTGCCTTTCTCTCCATACAAGAACACTTGACACTGTGTTGTTACTACTAATGTATCAATAGAAAACATGTCTGTGAAAAGAATGGAATGTGCTTTATGCAGGTTGCTTGTTACTGTAGATGCCTGCTTTAATTTCTGACTGTTCAAATCAGAAATTTTCTGATGAAAACTTTTTCTGTGGGAAAATGTGGATTTGTTGGTATCTAAACAGTCCACAATTGTACAACTGTCTCTGGTCCATGTTAATTTTGACAAAATTCCAGTGGAAACCAAGCAGGCCTGGCTTCTTGCCTCCAATGGCCGATGAGGTGAACTGCTGGGGAATCCAGACTTCCAGATGGGGCCTTAGAGGCCTTTGGGAGTCCCAGCTCTCAGGGTGCCAGACTTCTAGTTCCTTGGAAACCCAAGGTTCCAGCACCTCAATAGGCTGGAAGCCATGGTTCCCAGGCTGCCCATCTTGCTCAGCTTCCTTCCTAGGCAGCAGTGATGCTATTGCAATAACGTTAAAGTGGAATGTGTATTTGACTTTTTAAAAAACAAAATGGTGAAATTGCCCTTCCATTGTAAATTTTGAAATGCCATTTTTGTTCCACTTCTGAAGAACTTGTTTGGAAATTCTGGAATTTCTTGCAAAATGGGAATTCTGCTTCCTAGCCAGCTCTAATTAAAAGGCATTAGGTGATTTTTCTGATATTATTTTAATGAAGCAACTGTTGTTGTAGTTACCACATGATGTTTGTGAAGCTGCAAATGGAAGACAGTGCACCCCACAGTTGTGACAGGAAAGCTAGGAATTCATGAGGCAATAGCCATATTCAGAAGTGGTTCTTGTCTTAAGATGCCTGAAAGCATTAACAGAAGATACTAACTCAGTGGTTCTCAGTGGTTCTAAACCTTTTGCAGGTTGCAACATGCTTCATGACATATTGCAGCCATACAGGACACACCAGCCCAACCACCCCAGGCCGAATCCAGCTGTTTCTTCTGCTCTTCACAATGCACCACTGTGTTGTGACACAGTAATTGCAAACCACTGCTCTAAACTCAAGGGAAGCATGACATTAAATGAAAATTCTAACTATCAAACATCACATTGTCTACTACAGCTTTTGGGTCAAATTCTGCCTTTGGTTACCAATGTGAAACTCCTTCTGAAATCACTGGGATTTGAGGAGAGTACCTGGTATACATGTTTCTTGAAGATGTTAGAAAAAGTTTAACTTTAAAAGTCCATGGATTTTCTGACTCTTCTGTGAATCTCTTTTTAATACAAAAGCATTCCCCTTGTTTAAAAGTCCAGTAATGATGACTCAATTGTCCTTTCCCACCTGTCCCATATCTGCAATGCTTTTATTGGATTTCAAGAAAATCAATGTTCAAAGTTTTCCCCACGTTCCTTTATTTATTACTTCAAAGGCAGCAGCACTGCATATTACTATGAAGACTTGAGTAGAAAGTTCAAGAAATTCACTATAAAGCCTTTGCTACCAGCAATGTAAAAGTCTTTAGTCTGAAAACCCCCGTTTTCAAGAATAACTTAATTTTGGTAGTATTTCATGTAATCAAAAGGATAGAAATTAGAGATGGAACAGATCTATTAGGTCTAGTTTCTTCTCTTGCCAACACAGGCAAAGTTCCCTACAGCATATTTTCTGCTAGTTTAATCAGACCAGTTTTAAATGTATAGAAGAATTGGGCTTCCACTTTGCCGTAGGAGAACATTGCACAGTTTATTAAATTTGTCAGGAGTCAGGTACTGATAGTTTTGTCTGAATTTGCACTTTTTTCAACTTCATCTCATTACTTTTAGTTATAACCCCTTGTTCCATCCTAGTCTCCTCTCTTCTTCAGTTGTGAAAGCCTTCACTTTTTTATAGACTTGTATCCTCTACTAGCTGTCATGAAGGCACTTATTTTTAAACTGTCCTTTTAAAATAGTTGCCACAGCCCTCTAGTATCTTTTATTGCTTTTTCTATGAATTCCCTCCATGTTCTTAATATATTTCTGGGAATGAAATACCCACATTTCTTTTGCAATAAAGATGTTCATTGTGTGCTTATTATTTGATGCAAAGTGATTTTCTGATTGAACAAAAGCAGTGTAGCAATTTGTATAGTGACAGTTTCTCCTTTTTTGGCTACATGGCAATACCTGATCTGACCATTGAAGACTTTGCTCATGGAAGTGGCACACCAACTGTAGAGAAATGACTTGAATAAAACTGGTGAAGTTTCATGGTTTAATTAGGGAATGACATGGGAGGGAGGACAAAAGGCTCTTCTAGCAGTATTTCCTGGCTGAGCAAAAGTAGGAAATACTCAGAAGCCCTCAAGAAATCTCTCATGAGCTTTCCAGCTTAAGTTTGCTTACCCAAAACTGTGAGAACTTTTGGATATTTGTGACCCTTTGAAAGATTTGTCGCTTCCTTCAGTTTTGGGACTATGAATAAAAAAGAAATGTCAGGGGCAGCCAATGGATAACTGAGGGTGGGAAGGAGTTTTTATTGGCACAGAGAGGGCCAGATCACTTACAATACTGCCCTCTCTAAAATTAAGCCTCAAAGGTTAGGTTTGCAAAAAAATTGTAAACCATTTTAAATGGGAATTATGTATAATGTGTCTATACCTATTTCAAAATATCACCTATTTTTACAGATTCAAAGAACTGAGAATGAATTCTAGTGCTCTTTACTGAGTTTTATGTCTAATCAGTGATGGTTTTGTACTCAGATTTTTGTTGCAATCCACCACTGTTCAAATACCTGGACGTAGGCCAGTCTGTACAGAAAATGCACCAGATGTTACGGAGCAGGCACCCAAGTAATATTAGATGTAACCTAGTTTTTTTTTCCCCATTGTACCCTGCTACCCAGCAGAGAATTCATAATGAAATGACATTAGTCCTCAGATTCTAAATAATGGCAAACTAATCCTAATAAAATCACCATCATGTAGAATGGGTACACTAGTCCTTTTCATGTTCCCTACCTCTCCTGTATTTGCTATGACTTGACAGCATCACTCAGTAACAGGAGACTGGCTTAGGAGGAGGGAAGAATGATGGGTGGATAGAACCCCAGAGAAGGAGAGAATGACCTTGACTCTAATGGCTTTATTGAAGTCGTGCCATTTCCCTCCATCCACCCTCTCAGCCCACCTTGTTCCCCACCCCCCATCCCCAACCTAATTCCTACTATCACAGAAACTGGGTCGTTAGGTGTTTTGGTAGACATGAGAGCAGCTTCATTTGTGGTGTGTGTGTATCTGTGAGGTGTTTGATGTGAGGTGGGGAAGGAGCTGGAGATTTTACTGAGAGAAAAAAATCAAAATAAATTTTTCAATTGTGTATGCAACACAAACTGGAACAAACATTATGAAATATTGATTTTTAAATTACAAAGATAGAAAACACTCAAGGACTGTACATTTAAACATGCCTCATTGTCTCTTTTAAATTGACTTGAGTGAAATGTTAGTATGGCTGGATATAGTATGATCGGTGAAGAGCTACTGACCTTTTGGGCATGCTTTCCAAGCAATAAATGTATGCAACAATGCACATCCCCTGTAATGTTGCTATTACAATCTTATCCATATGAATCTTTCTTATGCTCTAAGTGCTGGCTGAGGGGAAACAAAGTTTAAAATAAATGTCCTCAATTTTCATACCTCACATTGATGACAAACTAATTTGAAAAGTTTTATAATGCAAGAAAAATCCCTTGGCAGTTAAAAAGTATGTATGTTACAGGATAATGCTGTCCTCCTCCCCTTTTGTCTATGAGACTATCACAACAGAAATAGATTGAGAGGACTGACATGAGAGCAGTTTTGTAAATGAGAACCTTCTACTTCATATACAGTGGACAGAGAATTGTTTATTCCTAGGTTCCTCCTTCCAAACTGAGGACAAACTGTGGTCACCTACCTGTTTTAACTAACAGACATGGTAATGCTTAGATTAATTTGCAGGCTTTCAAGTCTTGTGTCCTCGAAAATAGCTGAGAGAGAGCCCCAAATCAGATGTAGTGATTCTCTACAGTACAATGAAGAACAGCGAGCATTCAATGGCAGCTGTTTAATTCAGATTGTGTGCCCACAAAGAGGTTGTCTGAATAATTCTGAAGCAAGTTCTGAGTCACAGAAATTGTTGCTACTAGTTCTTTGCTTCTGGGGGTCTTATTGAACCCAAAGCTAACACTGAAGGTGCTGTATATATGAGAAAACTTTATGGTATGCTTGGCCACTGTGGCTGCACAATATTCAGAGAGTTCTCCTCCTTGGTGATGACCACATTAAAGCCTTACAGAACCGCCATGCTCTTTTTCCTAGGGACTGTGCCTTCCTGACATGAATGTACAGGATGAGTTCTCCCTGGGGTCAGCGAAGGAGAAGACTTAAAATGACTGGCCATGTGCTCAGCTGGCAGTCCACTTAGAGAGCTGAAGCTGCTAAGAAAGAAAGAAGAGTTCCTCCTCAAACCAAGGTGTAATTCCAGCAGTTATGGAGAGAGGGAGCAGGAAGCCCCACACTGATGCTGGTAGGAACTCCCATGCAACCTACAGTGACTTGCTTTGGGAAAGGTCCCTCTCATTCCCTACACCCTTTAGCACTTAAGCTAAGAGAAAAGATCACGTCTTTTACAGAGTTGCACAGTACTAGGGCTTTTATAAATTTCTATCTCTCAAAGACTCCACACCAAGGGAGGGAGATGGAACAAGCATAATTGTGTGCTGCTGCTCCAAGAGGCAAGGAATTAATTTACAAGAGCTCTCTGAGCAGTGAGCTGGCTTTTCTCTTAACCCAGATCCAGTTATGCAGGGGGACGGTGTTCCAATTTCACCTTGTATACCAGCCTAATCCAGTCTCTGAATAGGTCAGGGCATTGTGTGGCCTCCACAAGCAGACTTCTGACTGAAACAGCTCCAACAGTCAGGTTTTTTTGCAGCTGGTCCCTAAGTCAGTAATGAACTAATCTTCCACAGTGATCTTATGCAGCAGTTTGCACTGTTAAATGCCAACTGCAAGGAGAATGAAAGTAAAATCCTCACCCCTTGGGGCAACTAAAGATCTTGAGATACTTTTTTTTTGCTAGAGCAGTAACATTAGACCTTGTACCCTGGCCTTCAACCTGTCTGAAATTTTCTGTCTGTACTATGCTTCTTATATTGGACCCATCTCTGATACATAAGTACTTGAATCTTGTGTCAGGTGCATCTGGAAAAAGTGGTCCCTAAATTCCTGTTTTGCACTTCTGTGAAATTGTCACTGTGTGCTGGTGGTGAGGATGAGAGGATGATCACTGGATCCATTACACCACCTTCCGTCACTCGTTAACTTTTCAAACAAGCACCTTCAGAATTTCTCCCATGCATGCTGCCCTACATATTTGAGATTTATTCCTGGGAAGCATCTGCAAAGCAACCTCCTTATTCTCTTTGAACCCCATCTTTTAAACTCTTTGCCATGATGGCTGCAACAAACCCAGCAATGGTTAGGCTGCCTATGAGCTGAGATTACTGCCAGTCATGTTGACTGATATTGATTCACAGGTTCCTTGTACTTACTTATCAATCTATATTCAGTTGCCTCATGTTCTGATGCTCCTTTTGTAAGCTCTTGTAAGCAGAAGCCATCTTTTTGTCCTGCATTTGTACAGTGCTTTTCACAATGGGGTCCTGGTCCCTAACTGAAGATCTTAGGCACTACTGCAATTCAAACAATAAATAATAAGAAAGCAATCTGGTGTCCTTCAGATGAAAAGGGTGCTGTGTAAGTGGAAGAAATCACTGCTATTTAACTAAAACTCTAGTAACTAGGACACCCCGTAATTTCCATCAGGAAGAAGAAAATTTTGTATGCAAGAGACATCGCTCTAGCAACTCCCCATTTCTTTACAAGAGATCTGTCTCTGATATGACAGTGACAAGTCGTCAGCTAGGGAAGGTTCAGCTGAAGATTCTAAGATGGGGAAATTCCCTTTAAGTGACCAGACAGCATGTGTGAAAAATTGGGACAGCTGGTAGGAGAGAGCAGGTGCACATATAAGAAAATGACCTGAATGTTGGGACTGTCCCAATAAAATCAGGACATCTAGTCACCCTAATTCCTTTTGACTAACAGTTCTTCCTCCTCTGGAATACATAATATTGCTTGGATAAGCAAAGAAAAGGCTTTCTTGTGTTCTCACAACTTCTCAATCATGCTAATGACAGCTTATGAAAAAAAGTGTCTTTAGTCAGCATACAATGAGGGATGAAAAAGAAAACAGGATTTCCTAAATTAGACAGAATAAACTTTGAAAACCTGTAAAATTAATCCAATGCCTCTTAGGTGATTCAAGGGGAGAGGGAAGCCCATGAGTATCTTTCCTTTAGATTCTGAAAGGAATATATCAGAATAAGGAATAATTCCAGAAATGATCAAGACTGCTTCTCCCTCAAATGTTGATTTACTCAATCAATGTCCCTATGTCTGTTCCTGATTCCTTTGGCATAATAGGGTATTTGGTCCCTGAAGTTCAACAGACCTCTATAAAGGAAAATGGAGTGCGCTTTTTTCCTTCTCCATTCAATGCAGCGTGTGTAAAAGAAGCTCAAAAGAGAAGACACTTAAACCAGGTCCTCAAAGGCGTTTAGAAGCAACTTCCATTGAAATCATGAGCATCGTCTCAAGGAAGAGATTTGCCTGTTATTGCATCACCACAATCCCAGCATTTCCTACTCACCAACACACATCGTCTCAGGTCTTTCCATAAATTTTACAGTGATCTTTCTGATGCAACTGTTCACTAGTTGTGTCTTCTCCAGGATGTTAAAGGTGGGAATAGTTGATGCTCTGTTCTTTATTGTCCAGTGTGGGACTTCTACGTCGGACTCAGCCACATCCCTACGTCTCTGTCCGGAAACAACCAATCAGGGCTGGTTGTGGGTTGAACCCAACACCAGCTCATTAAACACAGTATTAATTAAGTAGTAAAAAACAAACTTACTATGCATTTCTTGCTTTCAGTCTTCCTCGTTTCCCCCTTCTTCTTGGCTTTGCTCCATTCCTGCTATGGAGTTTCAGTGCTTCTTTTTCCTCTGCCCTACAAGTATCTATTGTTTCTCGGTCTAACTTTTAATGTGTTATGTTGGAGAGAGCGCACATGTATTACAAAGTCTGTATTGTCTTAACGTAAGAATACGTATTATGTGCTCTCTTTTCTTCCCCTTTAAGACACTTCCTTCTTTCCTCAATCATTCCTTCATCTTTACCAGCAGTATGTCTTCCTCTTGGTCCCAATTTTTATCTCCTGCCATCAGGCTATGTACTGAGTTACAGGCAGGGAGAAGCTGGTAGTCTTCTTCCAGAGCAATGCCACAGAATAGCTAGTGAAGGCCATTGTGGGCCCCGTGAGGGCAAAATGATCTAAATTGGGGGAGTAGCAGTTACACAATTACATGAAAAGACAAGGAAATCTAGGTGGACAAAGAACTTGGTACAAAATTAACCCAGACTAGTTGGTCAAGTTGTATCTCCATGGTGGCTGAAAAACAGGTATAAGTTCTTTTAAGTCACTATTCTAAAATATTGTTATTCTTTGGGCTAGATAGTGACTTTCACTGTATACCTCACTAGTGGAGAAAGGACCTCTCTCACCACTATACAAGTTACCCGGACCCCAAGTAAATGGATGCCACATTCCTGCATGGTGCTGCTCTAAGCCAGTGGGTGAGGAATAGGTGGAGCCAGTGCAGGAGCTGACCTGGATACAAGTCAGCAGAAGGTAACTATCACCATGGAATAAAAACAAGACAAGGAAGGAAATAGGGTTCCACAAATCACAGTTCCTTTCCTGAGGTGCTTCTGGTAGGAACACCTTCACTCCACCCTTTCTGTGGGCTGTGTCCTCGTGCTCATGCCCCCAAAAGAAAAGAGGCCTTCACCATTACAGAATCAAAACTCCACTTGTACTTCTATATTTTAGTTAAATCTTACTGTACTCCATACAAATACACTAGCTGCCCTTGAAGGAAATGGAAACAAGCCTGCTATACCATGTTTATGATAGTTCTGGGACATTAATTCTATTACTTCAATAAATATTCTTGAAATATTTAGTATTTTCCCCTCCTCCCTGCTCATCTTCTCCATCAGCTCTTAGTATTGTATTACAGCTCAAAACGGTGACATATTCCAAGCTATAAAAACATCAACACAGAGACTGACTCTCAGACATTTAGCCATATTAAATGGTTTCTCTTGTTCTATACTTGCTGCAGTGTTGAAATGATAAAATTAATGGAGGTATTTCTAAGTACTCTAATTATTTCCTCTTGATTTTTATTGTTCTGTATTAATATTCCTTAGTCTTAGTGCTTCGAGTGAGATGCATTTTCTTATCCAAGGCAAAATCCATTGCCAATCTGAAGCAGATGAAGACTTTCATCAATTTGAACTGGCTCTGGATCAGTGATTGATACAATGTTGTCCCTAAAACATTCCACCAGTCAGTTTAGGAACATATACTTGTATAATCCCACACTTATCTGGCATGTTACCATTGTCTAGAAACACTTAAATGGAGATCGTTAAGAATGACAGTAAGAAACAAGGCAACCTTTTGATTGCTACAATTGTGCTTCTTCGCACGAAATAAACAGACATTAGGAATGTTATTACCAGAAGAGTGGATAGACGTGTGTTGGTGCCTTAGAGCAAATGTCAGGCCACAGAAATGTCACAGACATGGACTCTTCCTAAGTGTATAACCAGAGAGATGATTACTTTTCAGAACCTTTTCTTTGACGTCTTTATCATAATCTATTGTGCAATCCTACATTGAGTATAAATACTACACTACATGACAATTGTATTAATTTCTTCTTTTAAATTCAGCAGCACAACTTCAGAATGTCCCTAAGCGAAGGGCATAGATACTGAGGAAAAGTTTGGTTGGATAATTTGTCTTTCTCAAAGGAATAGGAACATATTTCAGAGGTGGAATAGTGACTCACATTGTAGAAATGCTCAGAACTGTCAGACCAAGCATTAGTGGGTTGAACTCTTCTTCTCCACAGGGATTTGACTATAAGTCTTCAGTATAAATAAAATGTAAAAATCATATTTTTAAAAAAAAAATGAAAATACATTTGTAGGGTAATGGCAGGGCTGCAGTCTCTGAAAATGAGAACACTGGAGAAAGAATACCAGACATGAAGAGAGAGTGCTACTTAAGATGTAAATTTGCTTTCATTTTCTGAATCTCTTAACTATTTTCTTGAAATGCAAAAACCTTGGAAGTCAAACTTTCTAAAGCAAACAGGAAGAAAGGGATATTATTCTGAATTTGAGATCTACATGGCTTCTTGCTTTGGGATAGCCCTCATAAGATGATCATGGTAGTGGGGCTTGTTCTTCCCACTTCACAGAAACCTGAATTACAGATTGAACCCCTCTTCTCTCTCACCATTTCCCCCTTCTGTTTCTTTCCACTATTCCCTTCCTTTTTTTCCACTTACCTTGTCCCTGTTTCTCCTAAAGTCCACCTTTCTCCTACCCCCTTCCTTCACTTCGGTCTGTCTTCTGATCTTTTTATATTGGTTTTTGCTCCCCACCCCCCATCCCTACTCTACCTCCCCTTTATTCTGTCTTCCTATCCTCCTCTTGGTTTTCTTTTCCTTTTCTCTTTGTTGCATCCCTCTTCACTTTCCTTTCCTGTTCCATTTTCTCTTTTTTATAATCTTCTCCTTTTGTCCTGTTTTTCCCACCCTACTGATCTACCATCGTGTAGGTCCTTTTAAAACTTTCCAAAGCCACAGAATTTTTCTTCTGTAGGTGAATGAGATCAGTATGTATCTAAAGCCAGCAATGATGGCATTTAGGGTTATTTTTTAAACACATTCTTCCTCTTAAAAGTGCTATTTTCCACTGTACCTGGAAAGTAGAAAACTGCAAACTTAAGCCTGTTTTAGTGAAACATTTTAATTCTAACTTCTTTGCCCTTAGAACTGAGTGGCTAGGTAAATTAGGGGCTGCACATTTCTATGTCTTTTCAAAAGAGATGTTCACCTAGTGGAAGACATTTCGAGGGATAGTTTCATTGCCAGTATAATAAAAAACTGCATTACTTTAGAGTAGCATTTGATCAGCTATGTTCTCATCCAAGCTTGCTTTTGTGAACATCAGAAAAACATACATGAACTTTATAGCACGAGTGTTGATTTGTGCTTGTAGCATGATGGAACAGCAGCAATTTGGCAGGTCAGCATTGAAATTTATTGGGGGGGGGGGGGGACTGCCAAATTAGTGCCTGATCCTGTATTCAGGGAAGTTAACAGATTGACTGCTTTTATTTTATTTTATTTTTTTTTTTTACTGCATTGGTACCTGTTCTATAACACTGATTCTTCAAAACAAACAAGGAGTTCGGTGACCCTTTTAAAGACTAACACATTTATTTATAGTGTAAGCTTTCATGGGAGAAAATCCCGCTTTCTCAGATGCTTTGAAGACGGGGAACTTACAGAATGGGAGGAAAATAAATGCAGGGAAGCATAAGTCATGGGATCAGGTTGGACTATTACAGCAAGGCATTGATTTGCTGTAACAGTCTGACCTGATCCCATGACTTAGACTTCCCTGCATATATTTTCCTCCCATTCTGTAAGTTCCTCGTCTTCAAAGCATCTGACTAAGTGGGATTTTCTCTCATGAAAGCTCACACTATAAATAAATGTGTTAGTCTTTAAAAGGGTCACCAGACCCCTTGTTTATTTTGCTGAACTAGACTAACACGGCTACCCCTTTGCAGCTGATTCTCCACTGTCTTGCATTATGGGGTATCACTGAGACCTGTGCAAAGGGCATGTAAAAGTGATACCAAAATCAGCATGATTACCTATTACAGCCACTTTACACAGGCATCAGTGAGGACACTGGTTGTATGTCCACAGAGAATGCTGTTCTGGGGGCCATTAGTGGGACTTTTAGAAGCAGCCTACATGGAGGCAAGGTGGCCCTGCTCCACCCAGCTGGAGCACCACTAGCCATTTTTTTCTCAGGTGGCTCAATGCTTCTAGGAGACCCCACTACACACTGTACCCCTTGCCTGCAGCGGGTGTGGAATGTGCACTCCTGAACAGCTGTTGGGGATGTGTGGCCAGGATCAATGTGTTCCTTCTTCTGCATCTTCTTTGGGGTGGATACTGAACCGAGATGAGCAAGCAGACAGTAGCCTCTGTGCTCAGGGGAGGACAGTGATGGAGATTGTGGCTGGAACCTGTGCAGGGAGGCGTCCTGGATCCTTGCTCACTTGCATGTGGGTGGAATGAAGTCAGGCTTTATATAGTCTCAAAAATCTCACTTTCTTGAGCAACGAATTCACTACCGGCTTGGAACAGTGACAGTGCAACTGGCTCATTCCTCCACACATTTCATACCTTGGAATTAGACACAATTTATTTGTTTTAATACATTGAGGAAACTAGGCAAGTCTTCTCAGCCTGATTCAATCTCCCTCGGTTTAGCCTCATTTAGCAATAGGTTGCAACTGCACCTGCCTATTTCAGTACTGTCTTTGAACTCCCTTCATTATTTCATCTCCTCACTAAGGATGTGATGTGATTTTTTTTCTTAAAAGGGTGATAATGTTTGGACTCTTACACATTCCAGCATGTACACCCAATGAAGCTAATTTTCATTGTTTATAAGAGTAAAAGGATACTTATGATCAAACCCATACCAGATTCTGAACAGCCATGCACTCTCAGCCTTGGTTGTATTCTTATCTGCAGCAGTTTCTCTCTGCAAAGTAAATACATATAAAATGGAAAGTTTTAAAAACATAAATAAAACAGAGTTTTGACATTAAAAATACTTGCTGTGCTGGTACTCAGGTGGAATAATTCAGCATTTACTTTTATTAATTATTCCAATTTTATTAAGCAGCTAAGAAGTGCTATATTCCAAGATAGATAAAAATGGTATTTCTGTTAAACTGCTGTAGTGCAATTGTTTCAGTTTATTCCTGTCAAGCTCAGATGATATTTGTTTATAGCTTATGAAAAGTTCATTTTTTGAAGGCATCATAATATTCCAGTAATTATAACACTAGTTTCCTTTTATTTTTTCTCCTTTAGTTGACAAGAACAAAAACCAATGTGTACACAAACCACAACAGCACTACAAACTACAGCTAGTTTTCAGTGTTTCCCTGCATTAATTTCAACCCTACACCTATATTCTGCAACTTGGCTTCAGCCAGGTTCGGGATGGACACAGAGGTCTGCATCACACAGCAGAGCTTGCAGGATCACAGTCAGGATCTGGAATTATATGCTAGCAACCTCCTCGTATATGAAAGAGCTAATTAGTTATACTCCAGGTATTATGTGAAAAATAGCATAAACATTAACAACAGGCTGGTAACTGGAATAAGAATGGGCATTCCTAAGAGCACACCCCACTTCAGTTTTATTCCTCTTTAGCTTGAGTCTGATGTATGGCTTTTTTTTTTTTTAAAGCACCATTCTGTGCAGTAGGCCATCCTTGGATTACTTAATAGGAATTTTTTCCTTTCTGATATTTTTTCAGTTCAATTTGTCTAATTAGGTGACTGTTTCAGTCTAATACTACAGTCTTGTCTCTTGTTGACGCAACAATGCATGGAAGGTTCATAATAATTGGGCTGCACACTCTGAAGACCTGATCCAACACCTCAATTCCAAAGGAATAATTACATTCATTTAATTGGGCTTTGAATAACGCCTTATATGGGATGGCTACACTATAGCTGGGAACAAGTTTCCCAGTACAGCAGGTTAGCAGGGTGTGAGCTAACACACTAAAACTAGTAATGTGGGCCTTCCACTTCTGGTGGAAACATGGCTTGACCACCTAGGCATCATATCAGCAAAACTCCCATGGGCTGAGTGGCAGGTTTGTCAATGCCAGACTTATAGGGTTGAGCACAGTAAATGTGCACATGTAGCACAGAGGACAAATATTATTTCTGGGTGTGGAGTCAGATTTCATTTTAACTTGTGTGGCTTTTCTTCATGCTGTGAAATCTTTCTGGTGCAGGAAGGGCTCATGGGAAATGAGGATGGCCTCGGGAATTTATGATAGCCCAGATCCTGCAGGAATGATACCATCATGGGATGGTAAAGAGGCAGCAGGGTTGGATGATGGTGTGGATGATACTGGCACATGGCAGATCATCATGGATCTGTGGTTTAAAGTCTGAACCTACAGCCTTTCACTGCTGTGGCAGTGAGATGCATGCTCTGCCAGCAGTCTGAAGGAAAAATGAGGGATCTCTGTGAACAGAAACAGGAAGTGCTCCCAACTCCTACACAGGAGCAGGTGAGCAGTGTTTGGGTCACCAGGTAGTAAGCATGCACAATTGGGATGGGAGTGAGACGTAACAAGTGCCTATATAAGACGGCATCCTGAACTGTCCTGTTTTCAAAATGTCATTTACAGTTCCCTATCTGGCCTGCAGCAGGGGCTGGTGGGGAGAATAATAGAAAGTGTTGGGATACTTTCCTTCCCCGAAGCTATAGAAATAATAGCCAGTTAAATGCATCTCCTTTTGCTGACCTTTAATTTAGCAGGAGTGCTATCTATAGGCGTACAAGAAGGTACTTGTGCTCCCCTGCAACTTTTCACTGGCCTACAGCATTCCTCCAAAATACTGCCCCAAAATACACCCCCTTGCCTAGTCTCTGAGAGACGTGCCTAACTGGAGAGCAAAGAGACATAAATCAGCTGACTAAAGGCTTTTGTCAACCACCTTTGCTTTGAGAAGAAATTAATTAGATTCTTGTTTTAAAAAAAACTGCAAGAAAAAGCTTTTTGTCTTTTTTGTAGTAGAGTAGCTTTGAAACTCAGCTTAATGATTATTTATCCTCTACACCCGGTCACCAGAATTAGCTTTTCCTGCTTCTGGTCTAATTGGGTAGGCTATGCCATGGACTGACTGCATTCATTTATTTCTGCACATTATTGATGGCCTTTCAGAACTGAGTTATGAAATTCCGTCAATAAATGAGTGGAAATAAATGACTCAGTCTAGTGTATGGTCTGTTTATGCAAGAGGGCTTGATGATAAATACACCTGAGAAAAGACAGAACTAGAAAGAAAGGGAGCCTGATCTGGATGGGGAACAGAGCAGGACTCTGCAAAGTCCAAGTTGAGATTATGGACAACAGGTATCAATTTGTCCAGAGCTGCTGTTTTTAAGCACAGTGTCCTGTATCTCCTGACAGTGAAAATGATGAGTCCCAAAAGCAGTATCTGACCAGAATCAACTTGAGTATTTTTTCCTCATGTACTATGAGATTTTTTTTAAGATGCAGGACCTTGACAACTGTTCTTGCCCCAGAGAGAAATATGCATATTTGGGAAAAAATGCTAGTGCTCTACTGACAATGTTTAGTTAGTCTGGCTCCAATGTGCAACTGTAATGCAATATAACTACACTTTCCCAATAACTCCACTTACATCCTTAAAACAAGCAAGAGTCCTGTGGCACTTAAAGATTAATGAATTTATTTATTGTATGAGTTTTTGTGGGAGAAAATCCCACTTTGTTGGCCACTTTTCCCAGCACCAGGTCCAGGCTATGACAGCTGTTGGAAGATACAAGATGGCCTTGTACCAGAAGTGGGACTGCAGTCAAATGTTTCTCCAGCATCAGAACAGGGTCGTCATTAGCAGTTTGGCTTCTGAGCTTGCAGGAGCATAGTGCTTAGCTGAACCCTAAAAGTAACCTCATACACCTAACCTCACCCTCAATATGTGCTGTTTCCTGGTTGTAGAATCTTAAAACTGTTTTGATTTGCTGTTACCTGAGCCCATGACTTTAGACTTCCCTGCATTTATTTTTCCTCCCATTCTGTAAGTCCCCCCATCTTCAAAGCAGCTGAAAAAGTGGGATTTTCTCCCATGAAAGCTCATGAGATGGACAAATTTAAGTGCCACAGGACTCCTTTCTTGTTTCATGTACAACAGAGTAATTGATGGGGAAGCTGTGGTTGCAAGCATGTTGGTAATTAGGGCGTATAGTAAATAGGAACAGTAAGGTACAGCAAGGTGGCTAATTTATATTGTGGGCTACAGTGAGCCAACTCCTCATCCTTTGTGGATAGATGGGCTTTGTATAGAGGATATTATGTGGACAAGAAGAGCTGGAATTATTTCCTCCAGGCCCCAGAGCTGCTCACCTCCTGAAACCCAAGAGCTGCAATAGCAGCTGCATCCCATGGTGCAAGGAAGGGGTAAATGACTATTGGATCTGCACAGTCATGGACCTATTGATCTCAGTCCTTCTGCAACTCACTTCACATCTGCAGCCACACAAAGCTCAAAATCATAAAAGGGGCCAGATCCACAGCTGGCCTAAATCTGTTCAAGTTAATGCAATTATCCTGATTTACATTAGCTGAGAAACTGATTGCCATCTTTCTAATACCAACTGGTCTGCCTTGTCCCCCAACCCCACACCCCTGGAGCTCCCAACCCTTCCCAGACCACATACTTCTCTGCCTCTTTCCCCAAGGCTCTGCCCATGCTTCGCCTCTTCCCTGAAGGACTTACTTCTGTGTCTCACTCCTCTTTTCCCACTGCTCAGTCACTTGCTGGATTGTCTCACAGAGCCTGCCTGTAGGGGAGGCTGCCCCATCTGAGCAAGGCTGGCACAGATTGGTGACCCAGCTCCTCTTTCTGGCTCCGCAGTAAATGGAATTTAGGTTTGAGTGCCTTTTAGGGTTGCCTGGTTCCCAAATACCGGTTATGTCTGTGCTACAAAAACTAAGTTGATTTTGTTAATTCAACTTAATAAAGTCTACTTAAAGTCAACTTTATTAGGTCAACTTAGTGAGTCCACCCTTCTCTTAAGTTAACTCAACAGGGTAGGTTAAGTCGATGTATGGAAGTGGCCTAATAATAATGTGTTTGCTTAAGTCAACTTTACTAAGTTGACTTAAGCGGGCACATCTTATTACATAGGGCCTCTTAAGTTGACTTAGATGGCCACATTGCATTAAGTCGACTTAATGCCTAAGTCGACTTAAAGTGTGAGAGTTATTAAGTTGACTTAAGGAGGCCCTTAAGTTGACTTAAGGAAGTCCGATAGTGGCCAGGGCTTTGCTTAAGTTGACTTAAGCTTATATTGTAGACACACCCTCTGGCAACTCTAATGGCACCTGGATGCAAGCCAAAAATTGACCATTCTGGGTAAAAACTGGATGGGTGGTAACCCTATGAAAAACTGGCCTAGGGATGCCTCCTCTGTGTATGTGAGCAGATAGAAGTGGTAAATTTGATTGTAGAAAAACAAACCAATCTAGTGGAAACAAAAAAAAAAAAAAAAAAAAAAAAAGAGGCAACTCTGGTCAAAAGTCATTAGTTTCACTTTCCTTGATCATGTAATCAGCAGTTTCCTGCATATCCTCTTGTGTGATAGCCACAAGAACCAGGGAGGCAATGCTCAAAATATTATAGTAACACTTGAGGTTGAAAATAAAGTGTTTTAGCTTATGGGCTGATAGCACAATATACTGTTATCCAAATGCCTTCACTAACACAGTCTGTACCAGTAGTCTGATACCACAGGTGTTTGATGGAGAGGGGGAAAGAGCCATGTCCCTGTTCTTCCCCCAGACCTGTTGGGGTAGCTAGTTCCTGCTGAAAGAGACAGGAGATCAGGCCATTGCTTCTCAAATGAGAACAGGGACTACAGCTGAGAAGTATGCTAATGGGCAGATGCCAGACACTATGTGTCATGATTGTACTTCTTGGACTTATCCAATCATGCCTCCTTTTCAAGTGCAATAAATGAAGTAGTAAGGTAGAAAACCCCTCTTAGTGGGAAAACTTGAGTCAAAGGTTCAAATCTCAACAGTGGTGGCACAGCCACCCTTTCATCCTTTTGAAGTAGATAAAACAAATTCTGCTAAATGACCTGTGTATCTTGTTCCATTGAAAACTTAAAAATCAAGGTCCTGTCTGCTCTTCTTGGAAACTGAGGCTCACATAACACTTTTCACAATAGGATGTGATTTGTTTGTGCCAATTTCCTTAGCCAAAACTGTTGTGTGCATGCGTGCCACTTCTCATTCCAGAGGTTCATGTTGCAACATGTCCTATGCAACTGTAAATTGCTTTAAGGTTCTTTCCAATAGAAGTAGTTATTTCAGTATAAGGTACCAACCCCTACCCTGCAAATCCTGTGGTATGAAAGTAAGAATAACAAGTATGTGAAGAAAACTAATGGTCAATGTTGACAATAGCTTAAAAGAAAACCCATATCAGAATTTGTGTAAAAGAAAAATAAAAACTAGACATGTCTAAAAACAATAGAGGAAAAGGATAATGATTGAGATGAAGGAAAAGACAAAACTTTGAAGAAACAATCTGAAAGAAAATGTGAAGAACAGCCAGTACTAGTAAAGCAAAGAGAGATGACATGGATGATGAAGTAGAGAATGGTATTGATAAACATTAATGGAAGCACTACCGTTAAACATGTTAGAGAAACAAAAAGAAAATTTTAAAAGGCAGAACAACAAGACTACCTTCCTAGGTAAAGAGATTTTACAATAAAGTATGCTGATTTAGACATGACTGGTGTGAAATGAGTTATATTATCACAACTACTCTATTTTGTGGCTGGGTTCTGTCAGTGGAACTAGGTGTTAATTAAATAGAAAACAGTTCAGGTCACTGGGCACCTTATTGTTATTCACAAATATGTACCTCTCACTTTTAAGAGAGAAGGAAGAAAATTAGAAGTCCTATCTGTTGACATCTAGCACAAGCACATTTCCCCTGAAAATTAGAAACCCCCCCCCAAACAAACCAAAGTTAAAAAAGCCCAAATCAGAGTGAAATAATGTTTATATTGTACAATGCAATATAATCTCTGGTGTTTAGTATGTCCTAAGGTGCTATAAACTGGAAAAGATGCTGTAGTCTATGTTATGACTGTAATGGCAATATAGGTAAAACCAGATTTCTAGAGAGGACAGGAGAGTGGGAAATCTCTAGAAGGTAACCAAAAGACACTGAGGACCTTTGAAAACACAGAAATAGAGATGCTCAGGGAAAGGGAGCAGAGATCTTTTGAGGGCTGCACCAATGTGGAGAAGTCATGAGCTTGAGGAGTGAAGTGCTGGAACTCTGAAAGGACACTAACCAAATCCCAAAGAATGTTCAGGAGTGTTGAGGAAACTGAGACAGTGAATGATATACAGGTGTGTTATTGGTTTTCTTAGATCTGTGTTGTGCTGCCTATAAAGCATGTTTTGTTTTAGAAATTTTGCTGCAAAAATCTGTATCTGTTTGCTTCTACTATTTCATATCTCTGAAATGGTAAAGCATAAACCAGAGCTGCTCATACAGGTGGCATTCTGGGAAGGCAGTTGTTAAACTACTGGGGAGTCTTTGGGGGTTCAGCACTGGTCTTGGGGCCTAGGAACCATGAAGTCCCACTTCCAAGGGAGGTCTTTGCCCAGGGAATGAGCTGAGTAGCCAAAGACAAAGACAGTGCCTGGATGGAGCCTGCATAGTTGCTGGGGAGCTCAGAAGCATGTAAGTCCAGTGTATGGATCCAAACATGGCAGCCTAGTGAATGTCCAGCTGGGGGACTTGGCTAGGGTTGGAACAGAACATAATGCTGTATTTAAACATTTTAGACATACACACTGAAAAAAGGCAGGAACAATGGGGTGACAGATGAGTGTGTGTGTTTCTTAAATATAGCCTCCTGGGTCCTAGTGGCCTACATTTTTTTTAACCTAATTCTGTGTTCAGATGGTCATGTTAAAAATGACATACACGTTTTCAGTAAATTGACCTATCCTAGAGAACTGACCAGTGTCCTGAAATCTTTTTCCTTCACAAATGCAGTTGATAGCTAATTCAAACTTTGGATTTACCATATCAGCAATACCACTATTTTCCTAATATTTACTTATGTCAATATTTATTTATAATGTATTCCTCAAGTCTCAGTATCTGATATAGATATTTTGGTTCCCAAGTGAAACTGAAAATATATGTACCTATCATCTCAATAAACAGTTACAAAATATTTTGAAGCTCCTACTGTTCTGTAACTGCATCTTCTATATTTATAGCAGAGATAGCCCTACTCAGAGAAACATGAACTAAAGATGACTGAACATTATCCTATTCAACATAAATAAATCTATAGCTGTAACTTGCCTGGCTTGTGGTTTCTGCTTTCAGATCTTCATCTGGATCTATGCCAACCCTATTAAAGAAGACAAGACACATGGTAAATGATTCAATGCAGATTGGATGGTCACACGTGTAGAACTGTTTCTCTGTATCACATAGAATCATAGGGTTGGAAGGGACCTCATAGGTCATCTAGTCCAACCCCCTGCCAGAGGCAGGACCACTCCCACTAAACCATCCCCATCATGGTTTTGTCCAGCCGGGCCTTAAACACTTCCAAAGATGGAGACTCCACCACCTTCCTAGGCAGCTCATTCCAAGGCTTCACCACTCGCCTAGTAAAAAAGTTTTTTCTAATATCCAGCCTCGACCTCCCTAACCGGAACTTGAGACCATTGCTCCTTGTTCTGTCCTCTGTTATTACCGAGAACAGTGGAGCTCCATCTTCCTTAGAGCATCTCTTCAAGTAGTTGAAGGTTGCTATCAAATCCCCCCTCAATCTTCTCTTCTGCAGACTAAATAAGCCTAATGCTTTCGGTCTTTCCTCAGAGGGCTTGTGCTCCAGCCCTTCAATCATTTTGGTTGCCCTCCTCTGAACTCTCTCTAGCATGTCCCTGTCCTTTTTGTAGTGGGGAGCCCAAAACTGAACACAGTATTCTAGATGTGGCCTAACCAGTGCAGAATAGAGGGGAATGATCCCATCTCTTGATCTGCTGGTAATATTTCTTTTGATGCAGCCCAGTATGCCATTGGCCTTTTTGGCTGCAAGAGCACACTGCTGATTCATATCTAGCTTCCCATCCACCAGGACCCCCAGGTCCTTTTCTACACTGCTGCTACTTAGATGAATGTTTCCCAGCCTGTAGCAGTGCATGGGGTTTTTTCGTCCCACGTGCAGGATTTTACACTTGTCCTTACTGAACCTCATAAGATTTCTATTGGCCCACTGTTCCAATTTATCTAGGTCTCCCTGAATCCTGTCCTTGCCCTCCAACATGTCTACTGTTCCCCCCAGCTTGGTGTCATCCGCGAACTTACTGAGAATGCAGTCTATTCCATCATCTAGATCATTGATGAAAATGTTGAACAGAACAGGCCCCAGGACCGACCCCTGGGGCACACCACTCGTGACTGGTTGCCAGCTAGACATGGAACCATTGATTCCTACATGCTGAAACCGTTGATTTAGCCACTTTTCTATCCACCTTATAGTCCACCTATCCAACCCATGCTTCCTTAATTTGCCTATGAGAATGCTGAATACAAAGGAGGTAAGAAATATGCAGAAGTGACAGAACACTATTAAGCTCTTTTTCACAAATCAAAGGAGTTTTTATACCTGGGTTGAGATTCTCACCTTCCCTTAAATCTTTGTATGCCAGCTAAGAGAGCCAGAGTGTCATAAAGGAGGCCTAAAAAACATGTTTCCAGGCAAGGAGAATCCCTCCCCCCCCCCCGTGTAGGTAGTGGCGAAAACAGTTGTATGGCTGCCCTCTGAGGCCCCCACAGAAGCTATGTGTGCCAAGGGTGAGACTGCAACACACAGTGTTTTAGAGATTCCAGGGAGTACTGCCACCTATAGACGTACCTAGTGAGGCTAATATATCTTACACAGGCATCCAGGGCCGCTGCAGCACCTGGAACAGCTCAGTGGTGGGAAGTTTCAAGATAGCTTACATCTGCGTTAGCCCCACAAAAATTGAACTGTATCACTGGTCTTTAATTGCTTTTGCTTCAACACTTCTTTCGCAACAGCTTCTCCCAGTCTATCATCATGCAATCTTCCACTATTATTTTTATTTGTATTACAATAGACAGAGACAATACAATAGACCATGAAGATTGTCTTAGCAGCAATATTTTGGAAGTGCTTCAATGGGACTAGTTGGGTATCTGGAAAGCAAGCTTGTGGAAGAGAGACTTCCATAGAAGTGATGGAACACAGTGAAGGCCTGAGCAGGAGTTCTAGCTGGGTGGACAGAAAGAAAAGTCTGATTGTTAAAGATGATTCAGAGAAGAAGTGACATGATTTGGATATGGCCTTGATAAGCACAACTAGGGAGAGAGGGGTGACTCAAAAGATTTTAATCAGACAATGAGGGAGGATCAGGCTGATGACCACAGTGATAGAGGAAGGGGAAGCAGTGAGAGAAGATTAATGCAGGCATTCTCCTTGCTGAAACCTAATGTCCAAAGAGAGAGTGACCAGCTGTCCCTGAATGCCTGACAAGCTGCCCATGTAAGCATCAGGTCCACTGAGCTAATGGAGAATCTAGTGATGCAGAGAAAATTTATTCTTTCACCAGATGTTCATGTAAGGCTGCTTTAGCATGTGCATCCTTGTGTATGTTTTTTTCTATCGGTTATATCACAAATGCATTTTTAAAATTGCATTTATTTATTTTTAGCCATTTATTTGCTTCATTGCTCTTTACTGTAAATGCTATACAGACATTCTAATATAATCTGAGACAATGACAGGAACTAGAAGCAAAGTGGATACTTTTATATGTAAATCCCAAATGGAAAAGAGAAAAGACCGTTTGTTTGTGTCAAACTCCTGAGTTTAAAAATATCTGAATCCTCCAAGCATAAATATTTCCAGCTTTTGATTAAAACTAATGATCCTCAAGAAGGAGACAGAATGAATAGATGTTTGTTTTTTGCTGTACTTTTTGTCCTTTGAATGACTAGGAAAAACTCCAGAAGGCACTAACCTATTGATTATTTTGGAGTAATCAAGCTGTTAGATCTTTTTCATTTCATTAAAAGAAAAAAAAACAGTTATGTCTGTGAAGCATTAACTCTCAGCCTGCCATCAGACTTGGTGCTGTGACTTGTCTTATGCCACATCGCAACTCAGTGGTAGGAACTGGAGTAGAACCGGATCTCCTAACTGTCAGTTTGGTGCCTACGCCACCAGGCCAGCTGCCTCCCATAAGCGTGTTCTCCCATAACCTTCATTCTTCTGGCAGCACAGGGACACACTGGCAATAAAATAGTTAAATACCCTTCCAATTCTCATTATTACAGAAGAAAAGTCTATTTATACACGGTAGGTGCAGTTCAAGAGGTTGCATCACAAACTTCTCTGCACTTTCTTCTCCTTAATGAGCTTGACCTGACCTCAAAGAATCAGTCTCCTGGGACAGAAGTAATTTAGACTTCATGCAGTTCTGAAGTTATTGGAGCTAAGAAAAATACCATTTGTGACTGATTATGAGTGGTGGAGTTGTGATGCGTTTATTATGGAATGAGCTAAGACAATGGAAAACATTTCACACAGGCCCAGAAGAACTGTAATACTAAATGTGAAAAAGCTGGAAAATGCAGCCAATAGGAACCAGGGTCTGCAACTGCAATATCATTTCAATAACAGTCATATAATCTGTCTAATCAAGGACAACAGGATTTAGGGTGTGTTGCAGATTCTCCTGTATTCTGCAAAATTTAAGATCCTGTATATGTATAATTTCCTGCCCTTGTGGTTACAAAGATAGCCAAAGATACTGCATTGTTACAATGTGGCACAAACAAGGCATCCATGCTAATTTTTACCGGACTATTACATTCAAAGTCTTAAAAATTGCATCTTCCACAAATCCCACAAAAAGCAAATCAAACATATTCACTCTCTTACATCTTTGTCTTTCCTCAGTTTTGTACACATGAAAGAAAAATGAAACGCTCCCAAACTAAACACTGCAAAGTATACTTTCCATTGTGAGTAGTCATGTCATCCTATTGCTGTGACCTATATCCTTCCTTGTTCAGTTTTTCACTGCTTTACTGATGTCAAATATCGAGGGTCAAGTTCTTTCACCTTTTCTCACTATGTGTTATTTTACTATATAACCCTATTGCAGTTGCTGGGACTACAGACGTAGTAAGATATTGATCAGTGTGAGTTGGGGTGACAGAAATTGGTGCATTGATTTTGGACAAGTCTCTTTGTGTTCTGTGAAACATTTCATACAACTTCGGACACTAAATCAAATTGCCACCACCAAACCCTAGTTTTTAATAATTTAAATAACACTTTTATGAAATGTGTCCCAGAAACAACTCCTCGGTGCAGTGGGAGTGAGTGTGACCACACTGTACTTTTGAAAAATCAGACTACTTACTTAGGTATCCAAATACAGACTTGGAAACTAACATTAGGCACTCATTACTGAAAATACTGGGCTGTATAATGAAGTTTGATGTGGTGGATACATATTAGAGTGCGATTTTAAACTGCAAGAAGACAAAACATCATAAATGATGCAATATACTCAAAAAGGAGGATACCAAGTATGCTTGCACAATTCAAGTTCATGCCAGATCTCATGCAGATTCTTGTGCCTTGCCATTGTATTGCCACCACTATTTGCAACCTCAGAGTAACTCCTCAGTCTTCTAGCTGAGCTGTATGCTACCTAATTAGGAAGTCAGGGGTCTGAATATGCTTTTCTTTGCAGAGTGTTGGGGTCTCACAACTAACAGAAGGGCTAAAAGCAAAGAATTTTAATCATGGAAGGGGAACAAATGCAGAGTGACTACTAGGCTATGTTCACACACAAGGGGTTATTTCGATACAAGTTGTTTCAATACAAGTTGTATCGAAATAACGCCTTATTTCGAAATAAGTTAATTTGAATTAACAGTTTGTTAATTCGAATTAAGAAAAAAAGCAGGAATCGAAATAGCATGTTCAGACAACAGTTATTTTGAAACAAGTCACCGTTGTTTCGAAACAACATGTTCAGATGGCATTGTTTTGAAACAACGTTGTTTCGTCCCCAGATGGGGTTTAAGTTGTTTTGAAACAATGGAACCCGTTGTTTCGAAACAACGGTGCACCGTGTGAACATGGCCTTTCTTATTTCAAAACAACCTCTGTTGTTTCGAAATAAGAGTGCTGTGTGAACACACCCCTATTGTTTTCACTATCTGGTAACTTAAGACATACATTTCTAAGGTAAGTCTGATAAAGCATGAAGAGAAATGTCATTGTATGGAGCAGGGGAAAGTTCAGGTATAATCCCTTCAAACTGGAAACCTGATCTACCTGAAGACCCTCCACCAATAATGGCTTGTTGATACTACAAGGAGTTGTGTGGCACTTGAAGACTAACAG
>ML682006.1:14058213-14084249 GCA_007922195.1 Podocnemis expansa | reverse complement strand
AGTCTTCAAGTGCCACGCAACTCCTTGTTGTTTTTTCACTGGACTACACTAACATGGCTATCCATTTTAAAATTGTTGATACTAACCAAATTGTTTCCTCTGTTTAAGACTCTTCAGCTTCATTCTTCTTTTCAGAAAGTATCATAAAACAAAGAAAGGTAGAGAGAAATAAAATATATTTTCCAATCTCAAAATACTAATTATTTTTTCTTGCATTCATCTTCCATTCCCCTCTCCCACTCCATTTTCCTTCCTTGCTGTTTGTTTTTTTTTTATTTTCCTCCTTTCTTCCCCTGTTGTTTTACTGTCCTTTCTTTCCATCTCTCTGATTGTTCCCCTTTCTGTCCCTTTCTCATATTTCTCTTCACATCCCTAGTTCTCAACCAAGAGGAGTACCTGAGTTTCTGCTGATATCATGTGCAGCTCACTTACCGTTTCTACCACTAATGTTATTTCACCTCTCCTCCTCATTTATGTAATTTCATCTCCCCTCCTCATTCATCTCTCTCCTTCCTCATAGCCAAAATATTTATATCTGAATACTATACACTTTCCTTTCTGCTATTCTATTATTTGCACAATTGCATCATAGAGATTAAAATTTTGGGATGACCCGATAACCAATTTATCCAGAGGTAATATAGAGAAGATGGATTTTTTTCTCTAAAGCAAACTGAGCGATTAACAAAAGTCTCAAATTCCGTATTAAAAATAACAGTATGACTGTGATGCTCATTATTTTCTATCTTCAGAAAGACAGTGAAAGATTACTAGAGCTTTGGCTTGCCATATGAATCACAATAGCCTTAAATGCAGTTTAGCACTCTATTTTAGAAAATGGTAGGAAAATAGGGGTTGCATGGGGAAATAAGTATTAATCATTCTTTCTTTTAATATTCAATGCTGTGTATCCCAGTGTGGTGCTGAGCACCTTCAGAACCCACTCAGCTTGGTGGGAATTGAAGATGCATACACTGCAAAGAAGCATGGACAATGATGAATTCAAATAAGGAATACCCTATAGGTCAAATGTTTGATATCGGAGTCCTGAAATGCTAAGGGAAAAGGTAGTTTGGTTAATATTCTAGTGTTACAATAACAACGCTACAGGTGGATTTGTTACAAAAGTACATTTTATGTTTTCATGGACTGCAAAGAACAAGAAATGTTGTTTTATGGCTTCCCCTCCCTTTTGTGTGACTTTAATGGTGAGTAAACTAAGAGGCTGACACCACTGATTAAAACCAATCATTGGTGCTGTGCAAGGTTTCCCTTCCCAGATAAAAAAAAAAAACGCTATCTGTGTTCTTCTCTTAGGTTGTAAAGACCTTTCCTGTATTCTGACTTATAATCAAGATAAAGCAAGTGAGGTGTTTGTGTTGTGGCTAACTGGCCACTTGCCATCAGAGTGAGATTAGACTCATTTCTGTGCTATGCTGAAGCTCAAGTATTCTGAGATGAAAGACTAATATATTAGGTTACTGTGTTACCTCTTTTCCATTGCTTAGCAGTGTGTTTGGTTTGGTGTATTTGGGTAATTAGTTGAAATAAGATCTAATCATACCTCAGAATAAAATGCCTCCAAATCTGGAAGTATTTAAAATCCTAACTCAGAACTGAAATTTTCAAGTGTTCCCCTAGCTTTTATAATGGGCTGAACCAAAATCCTGGATATGACAATTATTGAATTTTGGAGTTCTGAAAATATGGCTCTGAATTCTGTAGCCTCTAGCATTTTGGGATTTTTTTTTTTTAAACTAGGAATTGTGCATCACACTACAAAATTACCACCTAAAATTGACGCTCTTATTTAAATCTTATCAGATGTCACTTTTTCAGCAGCAGTCACAATATGTTCGATAGGAAAAAGAGGAATCTGTTATTGAATACAAAGCAGAAGATATGATCTGTTTTGCTGTCTGGTCTGGAATGAAAACAGATGGAACTATAAGTCTCAAATTGTTAGAGGAAGGAGAAGTAAGAAATCTAAAAACTGGAAACCAGTAGACAGGCTGACTAATTAGATACTGTTTGCACAATTATAACAACCTCCTTTTCTCACTTCAACTCATTGCAAATCTAAAACACTGTAGATTAACATGTTACAGAGGAACTGTAGAAAATGAGTCTCTGCCTAATTGCTGAACTTCATCTCAATTTTAATTGGTGGAGTGAAGCCTCAAGATCCTCTTTTACATGTTGATTCTTTGCTGCAGCTCATAGTATAATGGGCAAACATTAAGCTTGGGAAGATTTTCCAGGGAAACAGTCTCCTAATAGGAGAAACACACTTGTCATGTGAGATCCTACCTGTATGATTTAAGAATGCACACTGACAATGAGCATGTAGTTCATGGCACATGAATTTATGGAGCTGTTAACTTTGAGACAAAGGGAATTCAAGAGGTGTAATGTGTGCAGTTTGCAGGAAACCAATGAACATTTTCTGGATCCAGGCAATGGTGGAGTGGAGAAGTGGATAAACCATCTAGAATAAAGGTGGCAAGATAGTTTTGTGGTTAAGACAATAGACTAGGACTCAGGGGATCTGGATTAAATACCCGGCTTCACTACAGACCTTCTATAGGAATAAGGACAATCTCTCTTAGCCTCATTCTCCTGTTTGTAAAATGGTGATGATAATATTTCCTTTATTCCACTTCCAGTTTGTCTTACCTACATAGATAATAGAAGCACATGGCCAAGGAAAACTGTCTCTTACTGTGTGTCTGTACAGCACATAGCACAACAGGGCCCTGGTTTTGGCTGAAGCCTCTTGGCACTACAAAGTGGGATTTTCTCCCATGAAAGCTCGTGCAATAAATAAATGTGTTAATCTTTAAGAGTGCCACAGAACTCCTTGTTAAAAATGGCAACTTTCCCCAAATATTAAGGGTTTTAAAGGTAGACCCAAACTTGCAATAACCTCAGCTTCCAAAGTGTGAAATCACAACGCAACTAAAGTTGTGTATGAACCCAACCTGCATCTGAAAACGTATAGACACTGGGGAAACTTTTTTTTTTTTAAATTGTATAACACAATTTTCAAAGATGGCCATTAAACAGTATTTGCAGTGTGAATCTTGAATATTTTTGCATGAGCAAATTTGTAGCTTGTGGCTATCCATCACCAACATATTGTAATCAGTACAGAATTATTAACTGGGAAGGCTAGAAACATGAACACAATCCAAAGGAGATTGTTTCAGCATCGCTAATAAATCATTAAAATTGAAATTAAAAAACCTTCAGGATAACTAATGACTGCTTGGGACATTATTCTTGTCCACAACTGGCATTAACGATGATCTGTTTTCTTAATAAACTGACACCTGGATTCATTCCTTCTGTATTATTAAGTCTCCCCATCAGTGGATAGATGTTGTCAATAATTATTATCTGGGCTGTTGGGTAATTTTTGATTGATATAAACCCCATGGAGAATTAAGTCTTATATGCAGTCTTTCATAGTCAACCCAGGACAATGCTGTAAATAAATGAAAACACTTGGTTTAAAATGTGAAACAAACAGGAAAGATTGTAAAACCACTGCTCTTTGGTTCCCAGCAGTAAGAGTAAATCAGCTGAATTTCTTGTGCAAAAGGATTAAAGTAAATCTTGAGCAAATGATGCTTCCCAAATGGTTATGACAGCTTTGTCATGTAGATAATACATTCTCTCTCACAGTCACAAATATGTTTACAATTAAAAGTCTGATTTAAATCTAGAGCAGCCTGGCAATAAAGAGTTAAGGATAAAAGTTACACTTATCAAACTCTGATATTTTAGACTTTTAATTTCCTAAAACTATAAACTGGAAACATAATTTGCTTGGAAATGGAGAGTTGTCCGGCTGCATGGTGTTGGCCCTTTATTTCCAGATGCTAAACTACATTAAAATACAACTAAAAATTCACTCAGTGCTTCACCAGTAGTATTCTCCAAGTAGAACAAGCAAGGATTCCTGTGGCACTTAATAACTAACAAATGTATTTATCTCATGGGCTTTCATGGGAGAAAATCCCACATGTAGTGTCTGACAAAGTGAGATTCTCCCACAAAAGCTCATGGAATAAATAAATTTGTTTGTCTTTTAAGTGCCACAGGACTCCTTGCTTGTTTTGCTGAACTAGACTAACATGGCTGCCCCTTTGGAACTCTCCTAGTAAGTAACTGCTGTAGTTGCTACAAAGAGGACATGTGATTATGAATGGGACAGAAAGTGAGTCATACAGTGGCAAATGGAAAGGGAAGTGCTTCAAAGGAGACTCCCTCAAGATAAATGAGGAGTGGTGCAGGGGTAGGCAACCCCTGGTACGTTTGCCAACAGTGGCACCCCAGCCCATTCACAGCGGTGCGCGGCCCCCTCTGTAGCACCACAGAAATTGCCTCTCCTGCCACCAAAAGCCACTTTGGGTGGCTTCCTTCGGCTGCGGCTGGGATACAAGGGGGTCCCCCCATGCCTATGCCTCTGCATGACACATAAATAAGCTGCCTGGAGTGGCTCCTCTCTGTAGTGTGATGCTCCCCAAAGGAGCCACTCCAGGCAGCTTCATTCTGCAGTATGCCTGGGAACCCCTGGAAGGAGACACTTCTTTTTGTGGCATGCCTGGGGATCCCAGTCCCCAGGCATGTCACCAAGATGAGCCACTCTGGCTGACCTCCTTCCGTGGCATGCCTGGCAAGCACTCCCACTCCAGCCAAGACAGCTGTTGAATCTCCTATAGATTAAAAACGGAGGAAATGGACAGTCAGTGAGGCCCAGAAATCCCTGAAAGGGGATGCATGTGTTTGGATGATGAGAGGTAATTCCCCCAGAAGATTTCAGTCAGTGAAGTACACACACACACAGTGGGAGAGCGAGGGAGAGAGTGAAAGGACTGTTTCAATTTAGGATTTTGGGGTGAGAATTTTGAATGAAGACAGGCACCTTCCTCTGGCCTGTCAGTCGGGTGCCTAAAGGCCATATGACTGTTGATGGGGGTCCCAAGCTCCCCTCTTTCTCCTGCATTTCACTTGTGGCTAGCTCAGGTGACTGACTACCTGCTCAGATTGCTGGCTTCTGAGTATCCCTTTCTTAGGCACGTGACAATCCCTGTACCACTGTAGGCACAAGGAGCCTAGACACCTAATTTTTGGCTGTGAGTTCCACTGAGCAGCAGGGTGTTTAGGAGTTGAGACACTGAGCAGTTGGATGGCCACATCCCCTTGGTGTATTTTTAGAGCCTGGATCCCTGTTACCCTGCATGTATGTAATCATTTACATCGCTGAAAAGGGAGATACAAAATGCTAGCACATCAGCAAGTAAGTATTTTATCTTCACTTTACATTAGCATAAATGGCAACACAAAGTCCTGTGAATTGGGCCTTTACATACAAATGTAAATGCCTTGCACCTGATTCATCACTGTGACTTTACCTTGATGTAGGTAGCCTCACTAAACTCAGTGAAAATACACTGGGGTGACACTGAAGTAACACAGAAGGCATAGGTAATCAAACCTGCTACTTAAAAATACTCAAAGCAATATGAGGTAACCTAAAAAATGTAACTGTACCAGATGCATCCACTGCACGTTCTGAAACCATCATTTAAGCCACATGCCATGGATGTTAATAATAAACATTGCTACATTGGAATGAATGAATATGAGAGTGACAGAATATGAAATAATGAGAGTTTAGTTCATCTGCAGTTACTAAGTAGCAACTAAGGTTTGTCTGCCTACACATTTGCTGAAAGATCATTTTAATTTTGGGATAAGTGAGTGGCAGATGTTGCTTGTTACATTGTTCATTACTTTGTCACAGAGAGGCTGCTTGATATTGGCTACATGTTCGTTCTAGGCTATTCCAGCTGGCATAGGAAGCACAGGTTATGTATTTGGCTCCCATAGACAGAGTAATTGTATCAGGGATTAGACAAAAAAAATAAGTAAGTCGTGGTACTCTTCCAAGATCCACTCACTCATGCTACCATGATGAGCTACTACTCAGAGTGGATGGTGCAGATCTACACAATGGCTGACATTGAGCCTTGTGCTTAGGGATGTCACAAGGTTTATACAGATGTTAAATTAGATTTAAGAATTCAAAATAATGATGCATAGGCCTGCTGTTGATTCCTGCCTTCTTGGTGGATTTCACCCAATCTGCCCATCCCTCAACTTTCTTGCATGTTTTAATCAGCAGTGAAATAATTATTAGTGTTTAGCAATATGTGTATGTTTCATTACTAACACTCTTTGGAACTCATGGGTCTCTTGGAGCTATTGTTTCAAGCTGTCTGAACACTCAGGTATTGATTTACATCTCTATCATATTTGGAAGGTCAGTTTTGCAACCATTCAGGTTAGAGATTTAATTTTCTGTTGTTAGGAAAGCTTAGATTCTGAAGCCTATGATGAAGGAACCAGGAGCCAAAGAGTTTCCTGCTGTCTTTGTTGCTGTGTGATCATAGCACAGATTTAATCTCTATACCCCTTCAAAACACTTTTTTTCTGGACTGGATGTAGCAGTCACCATATGAGGTACCATCTCCTCTAGATTAAAAATGGAGGAAATGGACAGTCAGTGAGGCCCAGAGAACCCTGAAAGGGGATGCATGTGTTTGGATGGGACAGATGAGAGGTGATTCCCTCAGAAGATTTAAGTCAGTGAAGCAGCCAAATAAATATGATTTCAGTTTACAAAGGGTTAGAAAATTTTGGGTGAATTGTTCAAATCTGGAGATTTACTTACTTGTCATTAGCAACCTGTTGCATGGTGCCAGTAAAGATATCAGTTACTCCCTAGCAAACTCAGCCAAAAATAGAATGTGGCTGCCTCTATATATACTTCATAATCACTATCTGATTCCACATTCCTAAACTTAGTCCATTAACAAATACCTGTTCATATTTATAGCCTTTGGACTACTGATCGCATATTTGCAGTCATTCCCTGAAGGTGAAACCTCTAGGACTGAGACATTAGAATGCCAGCAAATTGTTTTGGACATTTCATTCCATTTCTAGAAGTGCTTCTACATACTTCACTGAATGACTAGAAACTGCCAGATGATGAAGTCATGGCTTTAGTGTCCAGGTGACATCTGAACTTTAAGCCACCTCTGTGGTCCTCCTTCCCATTCTGAAGCTGGCCAGGTAGGGTCAGTCCTTGCATAAAGCTGAGGGAATAGCATAGGAGATACTATGGTTGCTATAAAAAAGCAAAGAGTCTTGTGGCACTTAAAGACGAACACATTTATTTATCGCATGAGCTTTCGTGGGAGAATATCCCACTTCGTCAGCTGCTTTGAAGAGGGGGAACTTACAGAAGTGGATGAAAATAAATGCAGGGGAGTGTAAAACATGGGATCAGGTCATACTGCAAGAACAAATCAGAGCATTTGTGAGGATTCAAACTCTAGAAAACAGCAGACAGAGGCAGGGTGAAGTCAAATTACCTGTTATAATGTGAAAATAATCCATAGTCACGATTCCTTCAAGCAATCATACGGAGTGATTTTCTGGTTGCTGTTCTCTGTCAGGGTGGAACCTAGAATTTGGCCCCTGTATCAAGTTACCTGTCTGCAGGCTGCAAAAGATCCCTAGAACTGAAGCTGTACTATGTTAAACCACATCCTGTCATCTGCAGATCAGTTTAAGTCCAAGTCCTAGATATCTCAAGGACAGAAGCATATGTATTTTTAGCTATTGGAAGGGTGACCTTTTTTTCTAATGATTAACTGGTAATTTAACTTTCTGACATAGGATTTCTTTTGTTACTGTGTTTTTCTTTCAATTGTCTGCTGAAGTCAAGCTAGTTTTTAAAGGACATTGTCATGATTGTTAGACCTAAAATTTACATACCTTGAGAGCTGTCCCACTTAGTATTTATAACCCTAAGTATTCACATGATGGATCTGATTTCCTCTTATACTTAAATTTGTTTTATTCAAGTGTAATTCCACTCAAGACAGCATGCACAAGATCAGAATGAGGCTCAAGTTTATTTTTCATGTAATGCTGTTGTAGCCACCAAGTTATTTTAAAAATCCACCACCTGCTCATAAGTTAAAGGCCACTATATACTAACTAAAGTGGTACCTGAAGCACAGATTTTGGAGTTAGAGATCTAATTGCCTCCTCCCCTGCCATATGGGGATATTTGGATCAGGATTTTGCTTTGATTCATTTTGGGATTATTGCCCAGAAACAAATTCTGATCCAGGTTTGGAGTCAAACCCTGTCTATTATTTCCTGTCTGAACAAAAACGATTTAACTGGAAATGTGGCAACTTTTATTGTCCCAGCGAGCATAGCTTCTTATGGCACTCACAAAGTCATCACCTGTCAAGTACCACAGGAATCCATCTTCTCCCCTGTCCTATTCAACACCTACTCAGATTCAATATCAGTCATTTTAATTTTACTTTGCTCTTTGTAGTTGGCATCAATAGTCATGAGACATATGCTGTCTTATTAGACTCACTGGCACTCAGCGTTTCTACTTTTGGTGCCATGTCCCATCTTCAGTGAGGAAAGAAAATGGTTTCACGATAAATTCATTCATTTAACTAACAATATTTAGCAACAATAAGAATGCTGGGAACAAGGTAAACAATTTACTTCCTACTATTTTTCCATCTAGATTAAGTGTACAATTGCCCCAGGACCAGTTCTTTCAGTTCTTGTTACTGAAAGACTGAGCTACGGAAAGTGAGGCAATTGCATACTATGTTAATACTGGATGGAATAATAATGTGGTCAGTCCGGTTTTGTAGTAATACCGTGGTTATTTAGGATTGCTTATTATTCACATATTCTCTAACTCTAGCCCTTATTGTTATGTGCATCTGTGGGGGAAATTGTAGACATACTGACTTTTCAAAGTATATATTTTTGCCTTAACAAGGATATATATCTCTATTTACATTGGTTAATTAGGAAAGTCTATTAATTTTTAAAAACTCATATCAAGCTATTATAGAGATCCCTTTAAAAAATCACAACCCAAATTAAAGTAACCGTATCTTAGAGACTCTAGAGCTGCCTGCACCAGTCCTAGGACTGTGGTGCACTGTGGGAAAGCAGTATTGCCTGGCCTGCACATTACCAGGAAGCAGTTTGCTTTGCAAAAGGCTTGATTGGTATGAGAGGATGCTTTCTGGTATATTGTGTTTGCAGATGGGTGATCAGAAAAGAATGAGCTGAGCTGTTGCTGTTTGCAAAGAGAAGATGGCTTCTGCTTACAATAGGCTGGACTGCAGATTGTTGGGGCAGAAAGGACTAAGGAAGTTGACCCATGGAATTATGGGGCTTACTCCTGGGATCCAAGTCAAGTGAGGCTGTGTCTGCACTGCAAAGCAATAGGGCTTGGAACCTGTTCCCCATTTAACTCAAAGTTGGACTCATGAGCCCAGCAGGCTCCTGGTGCTGTGGATCTGAGTGCTGGATTAGCACAATTGTAGTGTAGATACAAAGGCTACATCCACAGTTAGATCAATTTAAGTTAAATTGATTTAATAAAATTGCTATAAAATAATTAAATTGATTTAAAGTAAATCGATTTAACATGTTGCCCACTGGAAACTCAGACTGAACTAGAATGTCCATGGACAGAACTTGGTAGTTTGATTTAGGAGAGAGGCACCACGGGAGTATGGCAAGATGGCCCCCTAGAAGGGCCATATACCCACCCAATATATAGAAAAAGGAAAGCACCCTCTGAAGGAGAAGGGCAAAAGTGTTAAATCAAAATAACAGTTAAATTGAAAACATGTCCACATAGCATTATTTTGAAATAGCAGTTTTGATTTAACCATTATTTCAATATAATACTAGGTTTTATTATATCAAAATTACTTTCCTTATTGCAAGATAAGAGAGTTCCTTATCTCGATATAAGGAAACATAGCTTGGACCTGCAATCTTTTAAATCGAAATAATCTGCATTATTTCGATTTAAAGACTGTGTGTGGACATACTCTCAGGGAATCGGTGACTCATACTGCAGTGTAGACATACCCGTAGAGGCCTCCCATCCAAGGACTGGTCCAGCAAATGCCAGTCAAGCTTGACTTATGAGCTCCTACAGGATCGCTGCACAAAGTGGCAAGGTGGCCTAACAGATGGTTAGGAATGACAGCGTGGCTTGCCAACGGGCTCACAGTACTGCAACACAGTATTTTTGAAAGCAATATCCAAGGCTTTTGAGGCCTCAGATACCCTTAGCAAAGTGACTGTATGTCTTAATGTCATACAATTGAACTGAAAAGTGGACTGCGAGTGTTAATGACAAGTGACCAGCATGTTGAAGGAAGGCACCAATAATGTCAGATATTTTTTTGCTGTCCATGGTGAGAATTTTAAGAAGCTATAAAATGAGTAGGCAAGAATGTACTACAGCCTTGCTAACAGCCAATCTACAAAGTGCTACCACTGATCAGACATCGACATGTTTTATGAGGTTCACCATCATCATAGCTGGTCCCATGCTGTGAGTAATTCTGCAGATCAAATACTTGGCACACACGTCTGAAACTCTATTAATAAAAAACATCATGGAATATTATTAAAATGTATTTTCAGCTAATGTAAAGAGGTAGCCATGCTGCCACACCACAAGAAGAATAATTTTTGCTCAAAACAAAAAATACCCCTTGCCTAAACTAGTATTTTTATGAACTCTACAGAGATGAATGCCGCTTTTAAAAAAAAAGATTCCAGGAATTAAGCCATTTTGCTGGCATCTTACTTAGACTACTAATGGGCTTCACCAGTCAGGAAAAATGAGAACTGACTTTACAAAAGATCTGCATGAGAAAAAGAAACTATGCCCAGATGCATTTTGACAATTTCCTACAGATGAGGCTAGTTAAAACTTGGCTGAAAAATAACAGTTCCCTCCAGTGAATTATGTCAATGATTCTTAGAGCAGTATAATGTTTGTTCTTTGAATCACTTTAGGTGTCTGTTCCTTTATTTTCCTTGAACATAAACGGTACAGCTTTGGAAGGAAGCCCAGGCCATTGTAGATACATTACATTACTGCTAATGTGATTAACCCAAAGTAAAACATTAAATGCTCTTGAGGCATTAGTCTAAATAACGGGGATGACCAGCTCCAACTTCCCAAACATGTGATCTTTCGCGCCATTAGACTCTACAGATTCATGTGTAGCCACTGCAAGCTGGGGTAATGATATTCAAGACAAATATATGTTGCAGCAATCCCACTATTTTAACAGAAGTAATGCTAGTGAATAATCACTGTAAGGATATCTGCATAAATACAGTTAGGAACTGATGCTAGCAAGTTGTTCTGAAACGCTACCACAAGCAGTCAATGCCATAATCTGGCCATTTAAACGGCTCTTTGCACAGGGTTGATTGGAATCAGCTGCATGTACTAAAGGTTCTTTCTTAATTCACAGTCTTAAATCCTTTCATTTAAGTGCTGTCTGAGATGGTTAGAATTGCAAGCAACAGTTGTAGGGCTCTGTGCTAAAAACTGAATGTATACATATAGTCTGAGTTGGCAGGTGTGCATCTGTGTATGCACACACTCTGACTAACCCAAGACTGCCTATTTTTATTGCTTATTTATATTATCATAGCACATAGGAATCATAGTTATGGAGCACGCCTCCATCACGCTAGGTGCTGTATAAACACACAACAAAAAAGACATTCTCTGCCTCAGGGGATTCTCAGTCTAAGGGAGTTGCACGGTGTGTTGGAGGCTTCACACCCAAAGATGTACTTTACAAGAAATGCGTAAATTAACATGGTATATATGATTTTTGAATGGTCTTAGTCACACATACTAACTAGCATTGCCTAGGAAAGAGGTCAGTATATTATGAACATGCATCACAATGGTTATCTCATTAGTTACACATCTGGATCTGTGCTTACACTTTTATTATCCAGAAATGGATACTAATGGATGTTCTGTCAGCTGCAACTCTGTCACATCAACACATGCTACAACTCATTCATTTTATGAATACTCAGCCACAAATCGACAGGAGTGGTTGTTTCACTTTCATTTTAAACCTGAAATGATAAGGCAAATATTAATAATGAAGACCCCAGAAAAAGTGTCCTGCTGAGCAGAGCACTGTGGTTTACCATAGGACCGCTTTGCCTGAACTGAAGTTGCTCAATGCGTACAGTGTTGGTGCTTGTCACCCCAGGAATTTTAATGCTGGGGAAAACCACTGGCATGCTAAACATATAGGATCCATAGTGCTAGGATGGTTAGAATTACATAAACAATAAAATAAATAATGACTCTAGTGGCACTTCTAAAATCTAACACATTTATTTATTGCATGATCTTTCTTGGAAGATAATCCCACTTCATCAGATGCTTGAATAAGTCTGGGATCTTCTTCCATGGAAGCTCATGTGATAAATACATGTGTTAGTCTTTAAGCGCCACCAGACTCCTTTTTTGTTTTGCTGCACTTTACTAACATAGGCACCCTTTTGGAATTTATATACAATAATGTCATCTTGGAGATACTGTGTTCTAAAATACTGATTAATAGCACACTTTATGACTAAGCGCCTTCTGAGTCTCCTTAGCATGTGGTTGCTCAACCGCTTTAGTGACTATTGAACAGCAAAGTGACTCAGAAGCAGCACCATTTAATTCAGTTACTATATTGCTTTATTTTTACAGTCTGTATGAATGAAGTATTCTTGGCAAAACAAAATGCCAGGAACATACTGTCTCTAGGATAGTCACTGATTGGGAAGACCTGATGGAATCACTTAAAATGATAGGTAATGCTAATGAAAGCTACTACTGTTGATTTTTGTGTGTGTATTCAATCCAAGAAAGCACTGAGATCAATCATCTTCATACTGGAGGAGTTGCAGAGGGAGATGTTTTCTAATGCAGCTGGCAAATTGGGACCAGATATCCTTTCATCCATTATTACATGTCTTTCATTAATCACATAGCAGCAAATGTGACTTCAGCAGAATATTACATTTTTGTTTTTATTGGTTTCTGGGTGCTCTTTACTTCCACAAAGGAAGCAAAGAGATATGATTTTAGAAATTGCTGGATCTACCTATTACCATTATCATCCACCCTGTTTTTCCAGGGTTCCTGTCAAAGTTCCAGAAAGCACACAAATTGAGGTGTAGAGAGCATGTTAGTCTAGTTCAGCAAAATAAACAAAGAGGCTTGTGGCACTTTTAAATACTAACCAATTTATTTATAGCATAAGCTTTCATGGGTGCAATCCCATTACATCAGGTGCGTGAAATGGAAGCGGTAGCACGTCTGGTGACTAAACGCAGAGAATGGTAAATCACAAGATCCCTTCAGTCTTTTTCAGTAAAGCAAACAAGTTGTTTTGATTCAAGCAGTGTGGGACAACAGATAAGGTGAGAATGTGAAAAGAGGGAAATCACCTTTGCTTATGAGTGAGCTGGCCCAAACCTCTATTCAGACCTAATCTAATGGTGTCAAATTTACGTATGAATTCCAGCTCTTGCAGTCTCCCATTGGAGTCTGGATTTAGAGTGTTTCTGTTGAAGCACTGTTTTTCACAGAATGTGCAGGGAGGCTGAAGTGTTCCCCTATTGGTTTTTGGATGTTACCATTCTTGATACCTGATTTGTGTCCGTTTATTATTAATTATTCAGCTGGAGTATTGTGTCCAGTTCTGGGTGCCTCATTTCTGGAAAGATGTGGACAAATTGGAGAAAGTCCGGAGAAGAGCAACATGAATAATTAGAGGTCTGGAACACTTGACTTATGAGGGATGATTGAAAGATCTGGGTTGTTTAATCTGGAAAAGACAAGAATGAGAGGGGACATCGCAACAGTTTTCAAGCACCTAAGAAGCTGTCACGAGGAAGAGAGAGAAAAATTATTCTCCTTATCCGCTGCTGATAGGACAAGAAACAAGGGACTTAAATTACAGCAAGGGAGGTTTAGTTTGGACATTAGGAAAAAATTCCTAACCGTCAGGTTGATTAACCACTGGAATAAGTTGCCTATGTAGGTTGTGGAATCTCCATCACTGAAAATGTTTAAGAGCAGGCTAGACAAGCACCTGTGAGGGATGATTTGAGGGTATTTCATCCTGCCATGAGTGCAGGGGACTGGACTTGATGACCTCTCATGGTCCCTTCCAGTTTCTATGATTCTATGATTATTTTGCACAGAGACAGTCAGTCCAGTTTGGCCAATGTATAAAGCAGAGGGGCATTGTTGGCCCTTGATGGTATATATCACATTGGTGAATCAATGAACAGGTGAATGAGGTCCTGATGGAGTGGGTAGTTTGGTTTGGTTCTCTGATGGTGTCACTTGAATAGCTCTGTGGGCAGAGCTGGCAAGGGGTTTGTTGCAGGGATAGGTGCTTCCCTTAGTGTTGTAATGGTGTGTAGTTGCTGGTGAGTATTGGGTTAAGACTGGGGGAGCTGTCTGTAGGCCAGGAGAGGCCTATCTCTGAAGGCTTGAGAGAGTGAGGGATCATCTTGCAGGATAGGCTGTAGGTCCTTGATATGTGCTGGAGAGGTTTGACTTGAAGACTGTAGATGATGGACCTAAATCAGGTATCAAGAACAGTAACATTCAAAAACTAATAGGAGGACACTTCAATCTCCATACACATTCAGTGAAAAACAGGACAATTATAGTGCTTCAACAGAAATGCTCTAAAATAAGACTCTAGCATGAAACTGGAGAGTTGGAATTCATATGAAAATTGGACACCATTAGATTAGGTCTGAATAGAGAGTGGACTGGCTCACAGGGCTGGTGCAATGTGGAAAGCTGGGTAGGAGTTGCGGGGGGGGGGCAACATTTGAGGGGCGCCAAAATGGGGACTGCAGCATTGCGCTCCCCTGTGATGTCACTCGTCTGCGCCGGCATCTGCTGTGCTGCAGGGGGGGCGCCATAAATGCTAGCACTGTTCCTGCTGGTTCATTCATTACAAAAGGTGCTTTTCCCTCTTTTAACGTTCTCACTTTCTTATCTGTTGTTCCACACTGTTTGAATCAAAACCATTTTTTTGGTTTAATCTTTAAAAATGCTGCAGGACTCATTGTTTGAAGTGACCTTGTGATTTACCCTTCTCTGTATTTAATCACCCAACATGCTACAGCTTCCATTTCATGCATCTGATGAAGTGGGATTACACCCATGAGATCTCATGTGATTAAATAAACCTGTGAGTCTTTAAAAGTGCCACAGGACTCATTGTTTGTTTAGAGTACTATTAAAATTCTCTCATATTGCTACTTAATATATTCTTAAATATGCATGACTTAGTAGTCAGCTCATTCACCTGCAAAGAGTCATGGGTTTATGTGGGACTAAGTGAGGGATAGAGCCTGGTGTGGCACTCTGCACAAGGTTTAGTTTCACTGTGGGTGAATACCCGCTCTGTCATGTTCTGTTAGAAAGAATTTCAAAATTTGCAGCTTATTACTGAATATTGCAAGCATTTTGTTGATTGCACAAAAGATGGAAATTTCAGATAGAGCATTAGTCTTTACTTTTATACCAGCAAGTGGACAGAAGGTGCACAGCTCTTAAACTGAATTTACGGAGTCATCACAAAAAAATAAAAAACCCAAACACAGAGCCCTCAGGTTTTGTGTGTGTGTGTAATGAACTAAAATTCCTATTTGCTCTGCATTTGACATGCTAGGAGCTCTTTCCCAGCCGTTTACTGTTATGAGCTTTCCTTCAGCCTACACTGGTGTTTCTGAGCCTTTTATGAGCAGCCAAGGGGAAGGTTAGTCACCCATTTGTTACATACTACTTATTTTCTGTGACAGTAGAGTTCTGGTTGATAAAACACTTCCAGAAAAATCTATTAAGCCTTTATAATTTTACTGAAGCATTTGGAGAGACTCCTTAAAGCTTTTCTTTTATAACCATTTAGAGCATGAGCATAAAGCCTAAACTGAGCAGCTGATGTTCTAGTGTGTTGCTCCCCACCATTTGAAACAAGACCAGTGCTAGAGCCCAGAATGGAGGGGTGGGGAAGAACGAGAAGCACTAAGCGGAGAGGTTGGGGTGTCATGACTTGATGCTATTTTGCATGTGTTGCAAGGTGGCAGGTACTCAACAGCTAAGACTGGGAATGTTACTTTATTATACTCCCCACCTATTTATTTGTAGATGCTACCCAATGTAACATCAAAGTCCAAACCAGGAAGACAATGCAAAGAACAGATTGTTTGAGGTAATCAGAGGCAAACACAGAGGTTCAGAGAGATGATACCCCATCTTGAGTTCCCCAAAGTCTGCTATACCTAAAAGCCAAGGGGCCAGATGCATCTGATGCAGATTTTTATTAACTCCATCAGAGTCAATAGAACTATCACAACGTGTTTGTTTTCTATGGGTTTAACCCCATCCCTCCTCCCTCAGGCTCTAACTTTCCATGACTAGGAGTGTGGGAGAGTTCAGACAATGTTGCTCATAAATATAGGTTACTTCTATACTATCTTCTACTTTTGAGGACAGCAAGAAACCTTAATGATAGCAGGAAGAGGACAGTAACATTGAGTGGCCATAATATTGACCACCAAAATATATGATAGTGTGTGAGTTCTGCCTTAAATCTAGAGGGTTTGCTGGGTATTTAAAAGGTTGTAACATCATGACACACAAGATGACTGCATTTTTAAGAGCTGCCAAGGCTATGTTTAACTTACAGGGGGTATAAATTGTTCTTGTCATTTCTTTCAGGAAGAGGACTTGCTTACAAAATTCTTAATAAAATGGGGTTTTGGGTAATGTGTGTTACCTGCTGACAGTATCCTCAATGGGAATAACACTCAGTGTTGTACAAGCAGCACCAGAGAATTAACAGTTGAAAAGATGGAACTGAGATTTCTAGGCTCAAACACCCAAGTTAGTCATCTAAATGCCAGTTGGAACCCTAAACCAGAATGGGGCACTTTAACTTTCCATATGTCAAATTCCATTTGAAAATGGGGTCTCCAGTACTAAGCAAACTGATATCAAGTTTTACTAATTTCACTAGCTAAAGCAGGGTTGAAAGTGTTCAATAACTGAATGGAAATCTTCCAACGAATACCTGTATATAGGTAAGTGACATTAACAATTACATAGGTAGGATCCTTTTCTGAATCAGGAGGAGGTGAGGCCTAAAGCAGACCTTTAATCAAAAGCAGTCTACAAAGAACCTGTGTCATTTTTGTAAGAATGGGCTGTTAACTCCAATGTCCTTACTAAACAAGAGTAATTCCATTTTGCCTATGGGTATTTCCTCTTCAATTTTAGTTGCATACAGTATTCTCCCTTAGGATTTATCCTAAAATATTGTGTAAAACACTAGTTACATTCCACCCTTGAGGTAGCTATATAGCAGTGGCAGATGCAACCACCTCTTTTTATTCACCTTACAAGGATGTTGAGAGGCTTATCAGTACAGGCTTGTAGAAAACCATGAGACTTACAGCTAGGGCATGCTATCAAAGTGTGCAACATTAGTATCATTATATGGCAAACAGTAAGGGAAAGAATAACAGCTGCAGGTCAGCTTTGTATTGTCTGTGGATTAAATGTAATGTAATGTGAAGTTCGGATTAAAAAGTAATACATCTCCTGCCTTAAGTGTTGGTCCTTCATGTTTCTACCTCAGGTACCCTTAGGACATTTAATTTATTGTTGTATAAGAAGTTGTTAAAAGTTCAGAAGGGAAAAAGAATCAAATGCACTGCAAGGCATCTTTAAATGTACAGTTCTTTTTTTAGTCCATCTCCTCTAATTAAATTTAGTTTGAAGTACCATAAGCTGCCTTCCAGTTAACTTCAGTTGACTGCAAAAACAGATGGCCTTCCAACAAAGACTCTTATGCCCTCTATTTTGACAGTCTATTTAAAGGTATTTTTTTTCCAGTTTAGCAAAATCACAATGATTAGCAATGAAGTGAGAAAAGGCCACGTGCAGACGTTCATAAAGAAAAACAAAATGAAAGGCTGTGTCACTGACCTGAACTGTAACTCTGACTTTGGGCTATTTTTCACCCAGAGTACATTCCCATTTATTTTAGACAACACAGAGTCAAGATTTGTAAAAGGGAAAAAAATTTAAATACACCTTTAAGATTCAATTTATATCAGTGACATAATGGTGTCAGATCTCTGAAGGAAGAAAAGAACATGCAGCAACTAGTATTTGGGCTAAGTGCATTGAAATCAATTACTTCCTTGCTGAGACAAGAGGTAATTTTCCCATTTAAATCTCACAGCTGTACTGACTAGCAAATTATTGTTAGGCTGTTTCTTCTATGCTAATTAACAGTAAAAAGCCCCATGTTATAGTGAAATTAGCTGTTTACTAAATGTTAAAAGCTTCTAATGCAGTGCAGATACTCTGCTTCTAAGAGTACACTATCTAATATGTATCTTTATAAACAGCCAGTTACTTTTTGGTACCAGGCCTATACAACTATTCTGTATCACAGTTTTTCTCTGCTTTCAGGGATTTCCTAGCACAGTCTTGCATTTTAAAAGAAGTATCACAGATAAGCCCTGGTGTTCTGTGCCAGTAACCCTGTTCCTTCTATTTAAATATCTGACACCATCATCTTCATGCAGGGGTGAGATTTTGCTTTTGAACAGTCTGCACCCCTGTGTAGGACCATGTGAGATGTTCACAGCAAACCCTGAAGCCATGCAACTCATTCCTGACTCAGGCTGCATTGGAAACACAATATAAAATGTATTTGTGAATTCACTCATTAAACCATCTGTTTAGGGTTAGAGTAAAGGAAACCACCCAATCTAAAGAAAGTATGGGCAATAATGGGCCAGAGCTTTTGGAAAGGGCAGAGTTACTTGTCTCAGTTGAAGCTGTATTCAGTTAACTAGGTACAGCTGCCCTTCAGTGTTTTGCTGGGGTGGCCAGTCTGGTTAGTAAAGTGCTGTTAATCTATTAAGGCATGACCTAGCCTGAGGACTCCTCCCCCTCTGCCCATCCAAGGGCCTGATCTCTTCTCACTTAACACCTTTTCACAGCAGAGTCACTCCACTGATTTCAACAGAGTTAGCCCTGATTGGCCCCACAGGCAGTGAAATTAAACATGGGCCTTATTATCTGGAAGACTCCTAAACCTGGCCCCCTAAGCTCCCAGCCTATTCTCTGAACCATTTTGTATACTTTGCTCTGACTTCTGAGTTCCAAAGGGGAAGCTATGTTAGTCTAGTAAAGTAAAACAAACAAGGAGTTCTGCGGCACTTAGACTAACACATTTATTTATTGCATGTCCTACTTCATCAGATGCTTTGAAGATGGGGGTGGGGGAATTTACAGAATGGGAGGAAATAAATGCAGGAAAGTGTAACTCATGGGATCAGGTCAGACTATAACAGCAAATCAAAACAGTTAAGATTCAAACACTGGGGAACAGCAGATAGAGGAAGATGAGGTCAAATCACATGTTGTAATGAGAGAAAAATACAATGTCCCCTATTAAGCACTGAAGCAATGCAGTCAAATTTGAAAATAAATTCGAGCTTTGCAGCTTTTAGGTTTTTAATGTGTGTTGTGTTAAGCTTCTTCTGAACCCAAACACACAACTGATCAGAAAACCACAATTTCCTGGAAAAAAATACTACTGGAATAACTCCTCTTTGAACTACAAATTTTCAGGTTTTCTGCATGATTTTTCAAAATGAAACTAAATGACAATTTTAATTTCAATACTCTTCAAAATGAAAATGTCAAAATGGAAATTTTAATTTTCCTTCATTTTAATTTTTTGATAGAAAAAAATTCAGTTTGTTACTTTTGGTTTCTGGATTTTCTAATATCCTCCTTTCTATTTTTATGTTTCTCTCATTTTTTCAGTGAAAAAGTTAGAAAATGGTGCAAGAGTGGGTACTTCACTTTTTTTTTTAAAAGCCATCTTTTTCTGTATAAGGGGAGGGAGATGGAAAAAAGGGCACAGAATGAAAAAGGAGGGAAGGGGGAGGGAAGATAAAAAACCAGAAAACCTATATGTATAAAATGTTGAGATCTAAATTAGCTGGTACCACTCAAGAAAGAAACCTTGGAATCATTGTGGATCTTTTATCTGAAACCCTCTTCTCAGCATACAGTGGCAGTCAAAGAAGCTTAACAAAATGTTTGAATCTCTTAGGGAAAGGGTAAGACAGAAAATACTACAATGCTATTCTATAAACTCATGGTATACCCACACCTTGATTACTGTGTGCAGTTCTGGTTGTGCCAAAGATAATTAGAATTGTACAAGTTCCAAAGATATAGCTGTGTTAGTCTAGTCCAGCAAAACAAACAAGCAGTCTGGTGGCATTTTTAAAGACTAAAAATTCCATAAATTTGGTAGTTTTGCTAAAATTGTACAAAGTACACAGAAGGGCAACAAAAATCATTAGGTTATGGAACAGCTTCCATACAAGGGGAGACTAAAAAGATTGGATTTGTTCAGCTTAGAAAAGAGATAACTGAAGGGGGAATATGATAGAGGTCTATAAAATCATGAATGAAAGGGAATAAGGAAGTGTTCTTTACCCCTTCACATAACACATGAATCAGGGGTCATCTGTGAAATGTTGTGGAAGCCAAATGTATAACTGGCTTTTAAAAAGAATTAAATATGTTCATGGAGGGTAGGTCCATCAATGGCTATAAGCCAAGATGGTCAGGGATGCAACCCCATGTTCTGGGTGTCCCTAGACTTCTGATTTCTACAAGCTGGAATGGAATGACAGGGAATGGATTGCTCAATAAATTGCCCTCATCTGTTCATCCCATCTCAACTAGCTGTACCAGTCACTGTAGTAGACAGGCTACTGGACCAGATGGACCATTGCTCTGATCCAGATTTGGCATTCTTCTGTTCTTATGAGCAAAGAAAGATAAATGAAGCTAACCTATCCAATGAGCCTGATTCACACTACCAGAAATCAGTGTTTAAAACGACAGTAAACTGAGCCTTTAATTTGCAATATAATAGCTACTGTACTGGATGAATAGACATGGCAATGTGACCCTCACAAAGGATGAGTTGGATGAGTATCCACAAATGTGGAGGTGAAATCCTGGCCAATTGTAGTCAAGTGGGAGTTATCTGTTCAGCTCTTTAACTGAAATTTGTTGACACTCAGAGTTCCCTATTTGTGGTCCTTCCACGAGTGCAAGGAACTGGACTTGATGACCTGCCATGGTCCCTTCCAGTTTCTATGATTCCTTCCGCCCTCACGCAGGTCCTGATTCAGCAAGATATATAGGCATGTGCTTAATCCCAAGCATAAGTTTTCATAGTGATTTCTATAGAACCAGGGGTTAAAGTAAGCCAGAACACCCCAGAACGCAGTTCCAGGGCCCACTATTTTTAGGAGCTCAGTGTTCCAGGGCCCCTAAAAATAGACCATGGAGCTGGAATGCTGCATTCCTGGGCCCACAATTGAAAAACAGCAGGCCCTGGAACACAGTTTTCCAGTTCCACATTCTGTTTTTAGGGGCCCGAACGCTGGGCTCCGGACTGGCGTTCTGCCACATTCCGGCAGGCAGGGGAGGGAGTGGGGGGCCCAGGGCATTGCCTGGGGGCTGAACTCCCACCCCAAACCTCTCCCCTTCTAGGTCCTTCCCCAATCTGGGGCCTGCTGCCACCTGGACCTGGGGCCTACCGCCCCCCTCCAGCCACACCACCGCCGGAGAGTGCAGGAGCAGCCCAACTCACATTGGGGGATGGTAATGGGGGCACTGGAATGGGGGGGCAGGAGCTTGGGTTTGGGGGGGGCTACCGGCATGGGAGGGGGGCCCCCTGGTGCAGGAGTGTTCCGGGGCTCCCCACATTATACTTTAACCCTTGTATAGAACTATACTGTATAGAAATTAGAAATTTTCTATAGGACTACATAAAATTAGACAAAGTTAGAGGTTCAAATTTGCTTAACTGGCTTGCCAAATTCTGGTGTAAAATAATAACAAATGAGTTAATTCTAAAGACTTCTCATTTGACAATTTTAGAAACAGTGTAGAGATACTAGATTGTCCTATTCCTTTGTTGTTGTTTGGAATATTTCAACACATTGGGAGATGACAACAAACCAACATTTGTATTAAAACTGGGGACATTTTGGTTAAAGAAAAGTTTCAGGATGAATGCAGTGAAGACAATTTTCAGTTTACCAGAATCAATCAATATATTCAATATTTGCACTTTCTATGTTTAGGCATACTCAATATAACAGTCAACACTTTGAAATAGTATTTTAAAAGTTAATAAAATTGAGGCATCCTTTTATTACTGCAAACCCTGATACTGATGTTTGATTTTTCAAAAGAACCTCAGAGTTAAAAAATGAGGGTAAACCTCACAAATCATTTGGAACTGGAAGTATGTGAGCAGGCATCAGCAGAGATCAAAAAAACAAAAAACAACCACTCCTACCACAAAAAACCCCACACCACCAAAAAACAAAACAAAAACCAAACAAACAAAGAGAAAACCCAACCAAATGCAAATGTAAATATAATACAGTACTGTCTTAAATGTATGCTGCTAAAAAGAAAAAAAGTTTAAAAATCTGATAGGGTAAGAAAAGTTCTGTGCTTTTTTCATTTTAATTAAGATGGTTAAAAGCAGCATTTTTCTTGTCCATAGTAAAGTTTTAATGCTGCATTAAGTCCATGTTCACTTGGAAACTTTTGAAGGAGCAGCCATAATGTTTTGTTCAAAAGTTACAAACATTTCAGAGTTATAAACAACTTCTATTCCAAAGGTGTTTGTTACACTTAGTGTCTATTGTACTATTCAAAGCTATTTGTTGGCTTGAAATAGCTCTAGACAAACCTGGGTTTTTGTGACAAAGTACAGTCATCATATGATTCATTCACAACAAGGTGAAATATGAGTCTGTCTAAAATACTACTTAACTCTTCCTGTTTCTTCTATAAAAAATGTAGAATAAAAATGTCATTCTTATTTCTGCCTGTTTTCTTCTTTTTGGGATGACTATTTGGCGCTTAGCAAGGGCTAGCATAGCATAAATAGTTTTGAAATTGTTTAGCATCATTCATGCAAATTGATACAATGAATAAGGGGCTAGAGTTTTCTTAAATTCTTTATTTCACTGGGAAAGTACCTTGATAGGCAATGCAGTAAGTCACTAAGATTCATTACCTGCACTATTTCTCATTTTCAGATAGAAATGAGTGGAAATTATCCAATTTCTCTTTTTATAATAATGTCCAATACAGTTAGTGTCCAATTTCACTCTGCCCCTTGATTTATAGCATTTTCCAGACTAATGGCTCTCCAGCTACTGTTATAAAGCCTCTATTATATTACTTCTCTGCTGTGCTGAATAGTGTCCATGGGAAGAACTTTCAAATGACCCTTTGCATGTATATGAATGATCAGAAGCTCAGGTGTAGAATGAGCTATACTCAGTGCAACCTGGGGAGAGACAGTAACATAAGAGGTTTTTTGACGTGTACTCTCCTGATCAGCTAGTGACAGCCAGAGGACTTGGTGCAAGGTAGAACAGCGTCAAGAAGCTGGAGCCTTTCCACCACCTCAGAATGACTAGAGAACAACACTTTTGGCTATGCTGGCTCACCATATCTTACACACCCAACCACAATTGAGGGATGAAACTGGAAGCAGGTGGCACTGAGCTGACACTGGTTTTAGGACTATTTCTGCATAAGGCAAATCATTAGATGATATTTAAATCAGCTTTCAGCTGTTCTGCGACACCAGAACAGTGCAACGGGGATGGTGTGAGGGCCAAGATCTAGCTCTGTGGTATACTCTAACAGGCTACCAGATAACTGATCTACTAGGTAGATGATCTCAAACATTCTCAGCAAGAATAAAAACCTGTCCCTTCTGTAATTTGTCTTTCCAATCAATGAGTTTAGCACTTAAGAAAAGGGATTAGATGGGGAAATTGTTGAAGTGGCAGCTGGCAACATACTCTTTAGGTGTGTTATTTGGGTCATGATAGAGCAGGGTTTTGTTCAACAGTAGTTTAACATCACCTTTGTTTGTAGGCCTAGAGTGTGTCCAGATCTTATCTAGTAATTTAACAAACTGTTCCTTGTTAGTTATTATTACATCAACCATTCTGCACTCATGTGACATGCGGATGATTATTTATTATTAATGTTTCTTTGTTTTGGTTCTTAGGATAAACACATGATAATAAAAAACCCCCACATCTTTCTACTTGCACTAAAGCTCCAGACTTTGATTTGCTCTTAATTGATTGCAACTACATTTTCATTAGATAATTCCAAACCTGTGGACATTTCATGCTGGAAGACAAACGTATCTGAGAGACAGAAACATAAACAAACTGTCAGAGACAGAAGCTGCTGTTGGAAAATTAAGATTTGGGACAGCAATGTGTGTGGCTATGTCTATCTGTTGTACACCCTGCTGAAAAAAAATAGGCATCTAGTTCTTTCCAGGTGAAAATCCATTGGCTCTTTCTGTGGAGTAAAGTGCTGTGTGGCATTAGCAAGAGATCCAAATTTGGCCATAGGTGTTTGTGAGGAGCTCAGGTGGGACAATGGTGAGCACTAGAGAAATGCTTTTAAATAAACCAGTATGATCTTATCTACTCAAATTACATACAACACACATCAAGCAAGACTGTGTTTACAATCAACTTGTGTAGGTTGTGGGGCATTGGTGTACAGCCCCATGAGCAGTTCAGGGAGGAACTGGGCCTCAGATTCACATTTCCTGTCTTTCCCATTCTCTGCAAGGCCCTTGCATTGCGGGGGTGTGTGTGTGTGTGCTAATTGTCTGCTCTTATATATTGGACCACTAGATGATTACTCTCTCCTTTGACGGCTCATCTCAGATAACTGGTGCATGGGAGAAAGGGAAGCAAAAGCTCAGTGCATAGCCCGCCCTTCTTTATCCACTTCCACCCACCTCCTGGGGGATGGGATGTAGCTGGCATGCCTTATCCAGCTACCTCTTCATACCTGGATCTAAGTATGAGAAAGATTACACATGGAGACCATGTATCTTACTCTTCCTGCGTGTGTAAAGAGGACCATAATGTGGCTTAAAATAGGTCAGGAAATCCAGGGTCAGAAATTTGGGGGCCAATGACCTGAGCCTCCCCATGGTTGTGCTCCCATGGCTTTGAACCCACTCTATGGTGCCAACACATTCAAAGGTAGGGCCTCCCTCAGGGAGGCATGGGGTCTCCTTCTCTTCCCTCTCCCCAGGAAAAGCATCAGCAGGAAATTCCCTGGCCCCATCCCTGCTTTCTCCAGCAAGGAAAAGAATGGTAGAAAGACCACCTAATATTTAGCCCCACAGCATCAGGGTGGGTGAATAGGCTGGGCCTGCTGAGTGTTGAGGACAACTTCCTGGTACAAATGCTGGAGCAACCAACTAGGGGCCTTGCACCTCTCGATCTGCTACTCACAAATAGAGAAGAATGTATCAGGGAAGTAGAAGTGAATGGCAGCCTGGGTAGCAGTGACCATGAAATGATTGAGTTCAAGTTGATGATTAAAGGAAAGAAGGAAAGAAGCAAAACGCAGACCCTGGACTTCAGAAAAGCAGATTTTGTCTCCCTCAGGGAACTGATGGGCAGGATCCCTTGGGAGGCTGATCTGAAGGGGAAAGGTGTCCAAGAGAGTTGGGTGCATTTTAAAGAAACCCTGCTAAGGGCACAGGAAGATACAATTCCGATAAGGAGAAAGCACAGCAAATGTGGAAGGCGCCCACTGTGGCTTAACAGAGAGCTCTGCACTGAGCTGAAGCATAAAAAGGACGCTTACAGGAAGTGGAAGCTAGGACAGATGACTAAGGAGGCATATAAAGACATTGCTCGGGACTGCAGGGATAAAATCAGAAAGGCCAAAGGACAAATGGAGTTGCGACTAGCAAGGGATGTGAAGGATAACAGGAAGGGGTTCTACAAGTATATCAATAACAAGAAGAGGATCAGGGATGGTGTAGGTCCCTTACTGAATGGGGCAGGCATCCTCGTGACAGAGGATGAGGAAAAAGCTGAAGTGCTCAATGCTTTTTTTA
>ML682006.1:14044715-14058203 GCA_007922195.1 Podocnemis expansa | reverse complement strand
AAAAAACCCCATGTACTGCTACAGGCTGGGGAGTGATCAGCTAAATAGCAGCACTGGAGAAAAGGACCTGGGAGTCATGGTGGATGGGAAGCTGGATATGAGTCAGCAGTGTGCGCTGGCTGCCAGAAAGGCCAACGGCATACTGGGCTGCATCAGAAGAAGTGTTGCCAGCAGATCGAGGGATGTGATCATTCCCCTCTATTCTGCACTAGTGAGGCCACATCTAGAATACTGTGTCCAGTTTTGGGCTCCCCACTACAAAAAGGACATGGACAAATTAGAGAGAGTCCAGTGGAGGGCAACAAAAATAATCAAAGGGCTGGAGCACAAGCCCTATGAAGAAAGACTGAAGGAACTAGGCTTATTTAGCCTGCAGAAGAGAAGACTGAGGGGGGATTTGATAGCAACCTTCAACTACTTGAAGGGTTGCTCCAAGGAGGATGGAGCTCGACTGTTCTCGGTAGTAACAGAGGGCAGAACGAGAAGCAATGGTTTCAAGTTACAGCTGGGGAGGTCCAAACTGGATATTGGGAGAAACTTCCTTGCTAGGCGAGTGGTGAAGCACTGGAATAAGCTGCCTAGGGAGGTGGTGGAATCTCCATCTCTGGAGGTGTTCAAGGCCCAGCTGGACAAAACCCTGACTGGGATGATCTAATGGGAGTGGTCCTGCTTTTTTTTGGCAGGGGGTTGGACTAGATGACCTCGTGGGGTCCCTTCCAACCCTATGATTCTATGATTCTAACTCTTCTGTCACATGTAGAATTTTGTGTGTGGCAGTGATAGGCTTACTTAAAGCAATGGGTCTTGGTACTGACACCCTTTGAGATTCGTGGAGCAGTTCCTCCTCTGAGCTACTCTTTCAGGCTCTCAGCAGATGTTTTTTATCTTACACTTCAATCACATTTTCAGGGAGTTGTTTACAATTGTGAAGGCTAGAAACTTTTTTATTTTAATGACAGCTTAAATTCTGATGTAACCACATCATCCTATGGTTAGAGCTCTGGGCAGATACGAATATATAGGTCCACATCTGATCTGCATCTGCAAGAAATGGTCCAGGGATGTCCATGTTGTATCTGCAGATGTGGATATAATGCTGATATCCAAGGATATCTCGCATATTTGCAGGACTCTAGCTCTGTGCAGATAAAAATATGTGGACCTGTATCCCATTTGCATCCACAAGAAATGGTCTGGCTATCTGCATTGTATCTGTGGGTGCAGATGTCCATGGATATAATGCAGACATCCATGGATTTGCAGGGCTCTACCTATAGTGCCTATGCTTTAATTTTTAAGGCTTAACCCCTCCTTGAGGAGAGTCTAAGGGGTCAGAAACCAGACTTTCCCCAGTTGCAAACATCAAATGTTTTCTTCATATTAGGATATCCCAGGTGTAATCGTACACAAGCCTGGGGAAACACCACAGTTTATAGCATGCAGGTGCAAATAACTGCCAGAAACATTATGTTTAATTATAGGCTTTGGTGGATTTCAGTGGCATTCAGCTGGGGATTTAAACAACTTTCCAGCAGAAGACAGTTTGATCTCTGTGGAAAGTTTGTCTAGACGCAAGGGAGCTCAATGAGCAAATATAGCTTGGCTTAAATTGGATTTCCAGTGGGAGACATTATTGTAAAATGACAAGAGGAACCTACTGCACTACTGCTAAGGAGAAAAAAAGATGCCTTTGAACAAAGAACTTTGCTCATCAGGGCTTTAACTCATGAGTCCTATTTATGTTACTGTGAGGAAATAGCTGCTATGCAGATTACAAGCCTTCTCATCAAAAAGCAAAGTAATAAACACAATGGCACGAAGTGCACAGAAATATACAACATTGTAAAGATCGAGATCCACTGGAAACCATCTGGCCTTTAGCCTAAACTACATGGCTTTCCGTTACAGTTCCTGGGACTTTCAGCTGAACAGTTAGGCTGACATTTCCTTTTGCAATAGTAAATCAATGAATCCTTCATTTTCACTAAATTGTTTTCCAGCCCTCAAGGGAAAATATGACAAGTTATTCCAGGTATAAGAGAGCAGAGGCCAGGAAAAAACATTTAATTAAACTTCCTGTTCCAAAATGACCTTCCTTCTTCTTGACAAATAGCAAAAAGAAAAATGTGCTTATATGAGGAAAACAATGAAGCAAGATTTTCACTGTTCACAACTCCTATGTAATGGATACATTTGAGGGTATAACACATGCTGTTGGCTGATCTCGTTTAGACTTGTGCCAAGGATGAGCCACGTTTTGTCTTGCATGATGCAGGGTAGGGAAGAAGGTGAAACACACACAGTTCTGGTATGTGACGCTGCCCTATGCTTCTGTAGGATTGGGGGTGTAAGTGGGGAGGCGCTGACTGTTCAGACAACTAAACCAGTCTTTCACTTAGCAGAGGAAGCTGAACAGCAACAAAGAATAGCCTCATTCTTTCCCTCTTCCCTAAGCCCTTTCCAAATGTATGACCATAGAGCTTCCATCTTGGACTAGAGGTTGGTCCAATCCTTCTATCTATCACGGCGGGCAGGGCCATAACTTGCAACTCTGGTGCCTATGGCAAGCAGCCCCAAAGGTTTCAGGGCCAGCACAACATGTAAGCAAGGTAAGCATTACAGGGGGGTGCTGACATTTGATGGGTACCAAAATAGGAACTGCGCTGCTAGGCTGTTGCGCTGCACTGTTGATGTCACTCGTCTGCCTGAGCGTAATCGATCTGTCATCTGCTGTGCCACAGGGGGGTGCCAGAAAGCCTAGCGTCAGAGCCAAAAGGCTCTTTCCCCATCTCCACCCACCACCAAAAGGCTGTGGGAAGCCAGATCTAACCCCAGCCACTGCTGGTAGGCAGCAGGGAGCTGGATCTGTCCCCAGCTTCTTTCTGGTGGCGGCTGGGGGTGGATCTGGCTCCCCATTGCCACTGGGGCAGCAGGGAGCTGGCTCCATCTGCCGCCACCACTGCAAGCGCCAGCAGCACCACAAACAGCCCCGTTGAATTTTAGAGGGTGCAGGGGTCAGATCCAGCTTCCTGCGGCAGCTGGGGATAGATCCAGCTCCTTGGGGCAGCGAGGAGCTGGAGCCATCCCCAGCTGCTGTGGGGAGCCAGATCCATGCCCTGCACCCTCTAAAAATTCGGCACCTGTGGCTTGGCCCCACTTGCACTGGCCTAGTTACGGCCCTGACAGTGGGTGACCCTTCCAAGAGTATGTCAGAAGCACCCATCCCCATCTGTGCTTTTTCTGCTATCCTAGCTTTCAGCACACACTCAGTTACCCACACAGCCCCTCCCCTCCTAGTAGTCAGGCTACTGTGTTTCTGTCCACATACCGCCCCTGATCTTTGCCAGCACATGAGCAGACAGCACTGGATCCCTATGAATGGATCAGGGCCCAGATGGTTGTGCATTTCCTGTATGGTGAGTAGAAGGAGCATGTCTCAGGCACTATGAGGAGGATCAGGAGGAAGCAGCATGGAGTGATGTCTGACAATTTTTTGTACATCAGTGTAGTGGAAGGAGCATTTGCTTGAAATATAACTTTTTGCTTCTAGTCTAGTCAGTCTGTCTCAGGGAGGTCTTCTTACTTTGTAAGACCCAGGTTTTTAAAATTATTAAAGCACTGTTTTGCACACATAGCATACACAGCCTAAGGCTTTGATCTTGAAAGATATTTAGGCACCTCACTTCCATTAAAATCCTACCTTTGAGAATCTGGAACTAGGTGATTCAGCCACTGTTAAAATGGAATTGAGCTGCCTAACTCACTTAGGTCTGCCAATGCTGAGACATGAACACATTTATAACTCTGACAGTAAGGCCACTTCTCATCTCTTGTGACAATGAGTTCCACTGTTTAGGACTGTGCTCTGAAAATGTTCTGTTGTTAGTCTCTGATAGTTCAATGGGGCCATTAACAGCCTCAGCAGCCCCAGTGATCCATAACAATGAAGAGAGGGTCGCTTTTGAGTTAATGGGGTACCCCATGTAGGGTAGCCAGCAGTCCCAAATTACAAGGGACATCCCTTATTTAAATAGAAAATTGTCTAAATCTGTACAAGATGAGGAGTTGCTGAGTGCAGCAAAAAGTGGCAAGAAATACCCCGGCAAAAGTAAGTGAATACAGTTTATTAGTCATTACTAAAATAATTAATACAAATAACAGAGGGAGAGGTGATGGGGTAGTAAGAAAACAGTCTATTAATATTGAAATACAATATTTGAAATCCTAAGCCTGTGGGTATGTACTTATTGGGTATGTCTACATTTGCAAGTTAGTTCAAATTAAGGAGGCTTAATTAGAACTAACTTAGTATCTGTCTACACTAGGTTTTCCTTAGTTCAAACTAATGAATTCCTTAATTCAAACTAATGAAAGCTTAGTTCGAACTAGTAACTACCACTGGTTAGTTCAAACTAAGCCCTTAGGTTGATCCTTAATTTGAACTAAGGACGATGTACACAAGGATTAACCCTTAGTTTGAATTTAACATATTTTGAATTAGTCCACATTGTTAATTCAAACTAAACTTGAATTTACTAGTTAGAATTAACAAATTCAAACTAACTTTTCCTAGTGTAGACATAGCCAAGTTGACTATCTCATGTCACCACCACCACTCCCTGTGCTGCCAGGGCTTCACTACTATGTAGTGCACTAACTCAGAGGAGAGCTCATGTGAGCTGTGAATCACACCTTTAGATTGCATTGTTGACATGCCTTAAGAATCCTAGGCAAAGCTTAGTCCGAACTGATAAGTTCAATTGGTTAGTCCAAGCTAAGCACATAGTTGGGACTTTAGTTTGATCTAGGTGTGATGTAGACACAGACTAATGGCTAGTTTGAACTAAAAAAGTTAGAACTAGGCCATTAGATTGAACTAGCTGAGCTTTTAGTTCAAACTAGGATCCACGGCTAGTTTGAACTAAAAAGCTGTTGTTGGTTCAAACTAGCCCATGGTTAGTTTGGACTAACCTCAGACTGTTTTAGTTCAGACTAGCAAGGCCGAATTAAAAAAAAATAGATGTAGACATATTTGTATATCAGGGCTGATTCCCTACATTTCAATGGCATTATTCAGATACAGATTTACAATAAGAGCACTTTCAAAGCAAATCCATACAATATCAGGTTATTTGGGGTTGGTAAGCTGGTAACTTCAATTTACTGAGAATAACTGAATGGGCAAATGCATCTTTGAAATAACTCCCTTAGCCTCATAGATGTTAAACCAGAATGGACCATCAATATCATATATTCTGACCTTCTGCACATTGCAGGCCACAAAACCCTGCTCATTCACTCCTGTAATAGACTGATCACCTCTGGCTGAATTACTGAAGTCCTCAAATCATGATTTCAAGACTTCAAGTTACAGAGAATCCACAATATCTTAAACTTGGAAGTACCCCACGCCATAGACGAAGACAATAACAACAAAACACCAAATTCCAGTATTTCTGCCAATCTGACCCAGGGGAAAATTCCTTCCTGATCCAAAATACAGTGATAAGTTGGATCCGGAGCATTTCAGCAAGATTCAACAGCCACACACCAGGAAAGAATTCTCTGTACCAACTCAGAGCCCCCAGCTCCAGCTAGCATCCCATCAATGGCCATAGGGATATTTATTACTACCTATCGCAGACAGCTATATATCATTGTAGGCAGACTCATCATACCATCCCCTCCATAAACTTATCAAGCTGAACCTTGAAACTGCTTAGGTTTTATGCCTTCGTTGCTCTACATGAAATGCAGAACTTCATTCCTCTGGTTAGAAACCGTCATGTAATTTCAAAATTAAACTTATTGGTAGCCAGTTTATATCCATTTTTTCTTGTGCTAATATTGTTGCCAACTTAAATAACTCTTCTCCCTCACTGGTATTTATCCCTCTGATATATTTATGGAGAGTAATCATGTCGCCTCCTCAACCTTCATTTGGTTAGGCTAAAGAATCCTCTTTGAGCCCCCTCTCCTAAGGGAGATTTTCCGTTCTTCTGATCATCCTACTAGCCTTTTTCTGCACATGTTCTAGTTTGAATTAATCCTTCTTAAACATGGGCAATCAGAGCCGCACACAGTATTCCAGATGAGGTGTCATCAGTGCTTTCTATAACAAAACTAACACTTCCCATCTACTGGAAATACCCAACCTGATGCATCCTAGGATCATATTAGCCTTTTCCACAGCTATATCACCCTGGCAGCTCCTGTGATCAACCAATGCATCCAAATCTTTCTCTTCCTCTGTCACTTCCAATTGATAAATTTCAAGTTTATTGAAAAAATGTTGTTGTTAGTTCATAAGTGCATGATCTTGCACTTTGCACTATTAAATTTCATCCCATTTCTATTATGCCAGTTTTCAAGGTCATTAGATCTTTTGATGTGATATTCCAGAACTTCTCTGTATTGGTAATACCTTCCAACTTTCTGTATCTGAAAATCTTATTAGCACTTGTAGTGCCAAGAACACTAGTAAAAATGTGAATATGATTGGTCCCAAGACAGATTCTGAAGGAACTTTACTAGTAACCTCCAACCACTGTGACAGTTCACCTTTCTGTATGACCCACTGAAATCTTCCCTTCAACCAGTTCATTAGTCACCTTTTAGTTCTCCTATTTACTCCTGTCTTTTCCAATTTAATTAATCATTTCCCATCTGGGAATGTATCGAATGCTTTACTGAAATCCAGGTAGATTGTGTTTACTGGAATTCTTTTATCTTAAAAAAAAATGTTATCTTCTCAAAGAAAAGGATCAGGTTTTTCTGGCACAACCTACCTTTTGTAAAAGCATATTGTATTTTATCCCAGTGACTGTTTACCTCTATGACCTTAACTACTTTCTCTTTCAAAATTTGTTCCAAGGCTTTGCATACTGAGGTTAAACTAACAGACCAGTACTTTCCTGGATCACTTGCCCCCTTTTTCTTTACAAATTAGTACTACCTTATTACTCGTCCAGTCATAGAGAATGACCCCCAAATTTTCAGATTCCTTACTTGACTTTAGTGATCTTACACCAGGAATGAATCTAAAATCATTATGTCATCTGTCACAGACATGTATTTTCCTGCATTTGTTGAGATTCAGAATTATAGTCTATTATGAAAACTGAGACTACTGATTTAGTGAATTCTCCAGAGTAACATCTCAATTATCTCTCATGCCTCAGTCGAAGCAATTATTTTTGTTTACTTTAAAGTACTTCTTATTAATAATAACGAGACCTTATCAAATAAACACAGATGAGGGATGACCACTAAGATGTTGTTAGAAGTCATTATTTAATAGTGCTTAGTGTTTCTTTGAATAGAGGCTGTGGAACATTGAATAAATGCTTTTGAGTCATTGAAGAATTGCTGCAAAAAGCTCCAGAAAATGTCTGGAAATCTCTTGACAAATATTTGCACAAGGGGCTACGATAAACAAAGAAGATCTAATACCTAGCACAACAATACTTTTCTAGGACATGTTTTATTAACAGCTTTGTATTTCTGCTATGCCTGTCAGGAGAATCTTTTATCCCCAAACCACCAATTGGAGATTTACTATAAAATGCAGTTTGCTGTTTTAATCAGAAAAAGGTGGCATGAGGGGGAAACATACATCCAAAAGCATTAGCAGGTAATACTCAACAACTCTGAAGACTCTTTTATTGACTGCTTCAATGTGCGTGTGAGCTCATGCTTAAATGGCCATATTCTTTGTTTTGCTTCTGAAGTATCATATCTTTCTCACACATGGATGCAAGTTCATCCATTTTTAGTCAAGATCAGCCCATCACAAGCCTATCACAATGGGCAGATGTGGCTTTTTTTTCTTGTGCTACCATTTGGAGGAAACAAACGAGACAGTAATGCATAGATATCTGATGCAAACAATTCTGTTCTCAGAAGGTCAGTTAGTGACTATGTAAATTGTAATACATTTGAGTATGTGGGCCAAAAGTGCCTATTGATTTTGAGTACCCAACCTGAGACATTTTAGTGGAGCTTGCTTTTCAGAAGATGCTCGTCTCTTTCTGAAAATAAGACCTCTGTAAGATGACTCAGGAATGGAGAAACCTAAAATAATAGGTCATGCTGGATAAATTAGCTGCCGAAGTGGGATTTTTCTCCCATGAAAGCTCATGTGATAAATAAATCTGTTAGTCTTTAAGCGCCATAAGACTCCTTGCCTTTTTTGCTAAAATAATTAGTCACTGTTGAAAATTTAGGCCACATGCTTTTAAAAGTACTGTTATAAATAAGTCAGGCTCTTATTTCCTGTTAAGCCTCTTTGACTACATCTACATCACAAAGCTTAGTTCGGACTTCCTTAGTCTGAACTTAGCAGTTCCCAGTTAGGTTGAATTAACCGCGGGTTAGTTCCAACTAATCATGGCTTTTTAGTTTGAACTAGCTGTGCTTTCTAGTTCAAACTAAAGAGTTAGTTCAAACTGGTAAGCACAGCTAGTTCAAACTTTTTTAGTTCAAACTAAGCCATTAGTCCGTGTCTACATCATGGTAGTTTGAACTTAAAAGTTTGAATTATGTACTTAGTCTGGACTAACCACTTGAAATTATTAGTTCAGACTAAGCTTTGCTTAGTTCAAATTAAGAAATTTCTGAGTTAGAACTAGGCAAAGGCTAGTGTAGACACGGACTAATTGGCTAGTGTAGACATAGCCTTTAAGATGCATTTTTGTAAGCCATTCCTTGTGTGTCGGTGAAACATAAGATAATTGCAATACTTTAACCATAAACTGAAATCTTCTTTGTAACATTCTATTTTATTACACATTGTTGCTTGTAAGACAGAGAATATTGCAGTGTAGTATAACTGAAGAAAAAACCATATTTCTAAACTCTTTTAGCCACACTTTAAGGTACAATTACCTCCATGATGATTGCATTGATTGGTGTGGTTTCTTTTTAAAACTGTATTTCAGGGAGTGGAATGTTTAACTGATCAGAACAGAGTCTGTGATTGACAGATCAAATTTCCAAGGCACTGAGTATCTTGGTGAGACCAAAAATCATCCCTTATGTAAGTAGGCACAGGTCTTTCAATGTAGTTGCATTTAAAGATTGAATTTGACTTAAAGTTCTGAAGACTGACAAAGTTGGAGGGGGCTCCTGAACACGCACATGGGTTTCTTATTAACAGAGTTGCTCTTTAGTTCTTGTAGGGTTAGTGAGTACCTGAATATTCCCTCACCTCTCCTCACATCCACATTTTGCTGCACCATCTGCTGCTATCCAAGACTCCCACCTGACTCTCCACGTTCACCATGGGACAATTTCTTCCCACCAGATCCTCAGACCAGCCAGAGAGTCCAAGAGGGTAAAACATATGGCACTGGTGGCTTTGGGATGGAAAGGGGTGGTGAGGAGAATATGGAAATGATGTTCTGGGGCAAGGGAAGTATATGGTATTGGGGGGGGGGGGGATGATGGCGGAGAGAAAATATTTAACCCAGGGAATATCATCTGACTGACATTTTGCTGACCAAGGTGAAACATTTGAGGGACCTTACAATCAGTGACAACTAGAAGAGTGGTTTTTGAACTTCTTTTCTCAGGACCCAGTTAAAAAAAATCATTTATGCCTGCATCCCAACCATTACACCTTTCACCAATGCATTCCCTTCTTTTGGCAACAGTGGTAGGAGGTGCCACAACTCTGTACCTGAGGGTCTGAGACCCTGTACTGAGTCCCGGCCCATGGTTTGAAAACCACTGACCTAGATGGTTTTGACATTGATCAGGGTGTATATATTGGCAATCTGGGAAACAAACTGTAGAGCTGCTGAAGCCACATGCTGTTCAGAAAGAGGAGAAATTTATTCTGTAAAACTCATCTGTGGAGGCACGTCATCTTCTTTGCTCCATAGAAGGGAGTGACAGGCTATATTTACGGTAGACTGAATCCTAGTGAAACAAATATGATCAATGTTCCCTATCTGGAGGGAGGTGGATGGCTTGATAGATACAATTGAAACAGACTGCCTTTCACAGAGATTATTATGCATATTATTTATATAGCACCACTAGTTTATATGGCAGTGTCAGATAAACAAGATGCTGCGGTCCTTGCCCTGACAATTTTACAATGTAAATTAGACAGATACCCCAATAAATAATTATAACACATCATGGTGTGCAGGGGAGGAAAGAGATCAGAGCACACAATGGGAAAGGAGACTAGCTCTTGGGAGTGTATTATTTGTAGTGAACAGATTAGGTTTTGTTTATTTTTTGTATAAATGTGAAACAAAACAGTTTTGCTTATTTTTAATGTAATGGGTAGGTGACAGATTATTATTGCTGTTGTTTACCTCCATGGAGGTTATTAGCTCTGCAAGATGTCTAAACTCAAGCACAACCTCTCTGTGACCCAGCTAAACTCAGTCAGCTGAATCTCCTGAGGCACTGATGAGTACGATTCAGCTTAGCTACTGGCCTGGCCCTCTTGGCTCTAAATTCACAGAGTAATAGTTACATAAATGAAGATCAGATCCAATTCATCCAGCTAACCTCCCATGATCAGATACTAATTTCTTACATTTAAAGGCTGCCTGTTCATAGCATGAACTACCCAGGAGATAACTATCTAAGCATTTTATAGATAACCCAGTAAAAGTTCAGTAGGGGGGATTTGTGAAACTGATTCAAAATATTCACCAGGCAGAAAAATCAGGGGCATCAAAACTACATTTTTCTTTAAATATAAAATTTTTACATAATTCTCTCCTTAGCTATGATGTCAATGAAGTCCAGAAATTTAGTGGGAATTGTGTACCTAACTTCTTCAGGCATCTCTGAAAATTACAGCCTTAGTTACTAAAATAAATTATTGGATTAATCAGTCAATTACAAATACAAGCTCAGATCCTGAAAGATATTTCAGTGCTTCATTCCCACTGAAATCAGGGGCCTTGGCAGAAGCTATTTTTTCTTGAACAGAGTTATTATCTAACTTCACTAGTTCCAATGTTTCATGAAGGAAAGGACAGGAGGTAAAAAAAAGCTAATGAGGGTGGGATGAGTAGGAAGATGTTCACATCTACAAAAATGATCAGCTAACATCCACTATAAACTGCTATCTTGAGATCCTGCAGCCCCTTACTATCATGGGTAGTTCTGATGAGAGAAACCCACTGAAGTTAATGGGACTGATTATGGTGGTAAGGGCACATGCAAACATACTCTGAATTTCCTAAGGGACTGATTAGGGTAGATATCTAGGGTTCTAAACTTGTCCTTTGAAACAGATGTGAAACCATTATGTTTTTTCTCCTTAGTTTAAGCTTCTGCAATGTTTCACTGCATGAGATTGAATCAGGATATTTCTCATCAGCCCTGGTTTTTGCTTGCCACCTGCATTAATTCAAGGTAGTGCTGTATAACAATTTTTTTTGTTGAGTAAATATGAAACAGTGGCAAGTCTGATAAGGATGCGAGACACTAGAGATGTAAATCCAAATTGCAGTGAACTTCGCTGACATTGTAGAAGATAAGAGAGAGAGAGAATAAAAAAAGGTATCAAGAAGACACAAAGCTCACATACTTTGTATGGATGCCAACATTTTATATTTATACAGTATATTTGTATGCATCTCCTGATTTTGTCTGCAAGGCTTTTATGTATGCCTCTTTATTAAAGCTCCAATTTCGTTATCTTCAGCTGGTATTTTACAGCAGCAAACTGACATGAAGGTTTGTTAATCAGACATCACTCTGTAAACAAGTGAAGCATATACTATATATAGAATAAATTATAAGAAACTGTAAATACAAGACTATAATGCCACCAATGTTTTCTTCAGTGACATTATAAGCCAAGGCAGAGAGTCCTGAAGGGATTATGAAGTAACCAGAACTCTGTGACGGCATTAGACTCTCTATGTTAAAAAGTTGCTTTTCAAAATACCAAAGAATTCTCTATATGATGGATATTACATTGTATTACAAGCAAAAATGCTCTTCCCCCTGCTTTCCTTTTCACCTCTTTTCTCTCACTTAACCTCCCATTCCTCTTATAGCTATTTGCCAAGATGAATTTATTTTAAAACTCACACAATGAAGGAGCAAACTCATTGAGTAACACAGAATTGGTTGAGTGCCACACAAATAAAGAGTCTGCAGGAGATGCATGAAGATTTTCTGGTAACCTTTGCGATTCACAGGGTAACCTCTACTCATGACTTTCAGCGTCTGGCAGAACAGGTCTTAAGGTGGCTATAGGTGGGTTACCTATGAACTGGGGCACTCAGAATCAGTGGCCATCTTTGAAAATGTTGACCATAATATCTCGCGTCCTAATCTGCTACAGCTGCTATTCTATTTTCTAAAAGGGAGGCTGGAAATAATCTGGGTCCACCCCTGACTTCTTAAATCTACTTCCAAGAGCAGGAGTCCTTTTCACTTAGGGCATGTCTACAGTTTGAGTGGGGGTGTGATTCCCAGTTCAATATGGCACATTTAAGCTAGCTTTCATCAAGGTGGCATGCTAAAAATAAAATGTAGTCGCAGCAGCATGAGCAGCAGGAGGGGCTAACTACCGCATGTATCTACTCATCTGACATGTTAGGCATGTGCTTGTGGTGGGTAGCCTATCCTGTCACTGCAGTACCCTATTTTTAGCATGCTATGTGTCCTCACACTGGGAATCACACCCCCAGCTCAAATTGTAGACATCCCCTTAATTAAGAATTATATGAGTAGAAGCACAATCAACAGCATGTTTCTGACTGACAGTGGAAAACTCTGACTGTTATTAGGTCCTCTGGTGCACAAAATTGTATCCCTAACTAAAACTAGAGGAAGATTACAGCCTTCTCTGTGTTCTTGTTTTAAACAGAGGCTATAGGCAGGTTGTTTATTTGAGGTAGTTTATGAAACAACTCCCTCAAGATGATCACAATACCTTTCATTCATAAGTACTCAAATAAAACAGAAAAGATCCAGCAGTCACAAGGACTGGCCTTTTGGGAAAGTGGCATCCAAGCACCTAGTCTTCCTGTGACAGGCTCAGCTAAGTGTAGGCCTGGTTTGACATGAGCAATTAGACTTAGGTGAAGCTTCATATCTTGGGAGAGAGGATTATGGAGTTAAATGGATCAGCAGGCTGGAAACAGAATGTAAGTGCTAAATGAAGATAAGTAAATGGGTAAGTAGGCCAAGAGCTAGAATATCTGTATTAGCTAAGGTAAGGAGGAACAAGTTTACAATGGACAAGAGATCAATGCACAAAATAAGACTGGAACATAAAATGAGGTAAAGAGTAGGTCAAGCATAGAACATGCTTAGACAGAGCATGCTGCACAGGGATTGATTCCTACAAATTAACCAAGCCAATTACACAACAAGTAATTCTATATATAGTAAATGTATATAAGAGGAGAGATGTCCTGTGTAACTTTGTCTATGGCTGTGTTCTCACACAGCCAGTTATTTCGATATGGTTGTTTCACAACAACCGTATATCGAAATAAC
>ML682006.1:13863826-14044315 GCA_007922195.1 Podocnemis expansa | reverse complement strand
GGCTTCCGTTGTTCCAAAACAACCGTGCGTCGTGTGAACAGCCAAAACCTTATTTCGAAACAACCTCCGTTGTTTCGAAATAAGGAGACTGTGTGAACACAGCCTGTGTGTTATGCTCTATACATACCTTCCATGCTTGACTATGTAGCTTTGCTGTATGCCAAATAAAGATACCTGAGTGATGAAATCTGGAGTTGCACTGCATTCTTGTAGGCCAACTGGAAAAAGGTCTTGAAGGGAATCCCAACACCAAGGAAAGTGAGACAATCCAGATCCGCCTATGGACAGTTAGTTCACCAAGTAGTTGGGTGACAGTTAATTAGGCAAGTAGTACCTGACCCTAATAAAGACTGACACAGGCCCAGGGGGGAAGCCCTGGAATGGGGGAAGCTCCTGAGAAGAGAGGATCCTTAGAGGGGGTGGGTAGGAAGATAATCCCAGAAGTGTTCCCAGGAAAGCAGAGGTTCATGGAGAGGAGAAACAGGCTTAAAGAGAAAGTGCTCCAGGCAAGGGACCAGAGCAGCTCAGGAGAATAAACTAGGTGAGGAGCTCCTGGGAGCTACTAAGGTCTGACTGCTGGCTCAGCAGACAGCAATGCACTGGTGGAGAAAGACTGGTACCCGGCAGATTGCCCAGTGCAACTCCAAGCTCCAGGCAAGAGGGCCAAGATATCAGATCGACTAACTCAAGAATGGAGAGTTTCCAGTGGAGTAGTTTACTGAAGCTTTTTGTTGTCCTTTTCTGATAAATAAATAAGACCTTCCAAAGAGGGCACTCTTTAATAATAGAAATGGTTACTTGGATTTATTTAAACCCTTTGTGAAGGTAAACTGAGGCAGAGGCTCACCTGCACAGAGGTGTCTGATGAGTGATGGGTTGCTGTGGAGACCTCCCTGCCACTGTATCAGCTCACTTCAGAATTAACCAAAGAAGTGTTGCTGGCCTCTTATACTACTGAGGCACAACAGGAATTAAAGGATGATGGATATTAAATCTACTTACATGCAGCAATCACCACTGATCTTTTTCTTCTTAAGAATAATTTAAAATTTTGCCTGTTCTGCCTCATAGCAGAATGTACTTGCATCTCCCATAGCTCACAGATGTCTCTCTCTTTCCCTGTCAGAGCCTTGAGGAGCATGACATAACTCCTGAGAAGGAATGCAGTGTGCTTAGCAATCAGCTCATTTATAGTCTCCCTCAGTGCTCATGTCAAGGCACCAAAGGTGAGCAAAGGAGATAGTTAGTGGTGTCTCATAATATGTACCAGGCTAAAGACTGTCCTTGGCTACACCTGTGCAAGCCCACTTAATGCTATACAGTCACATGAGCAAAACTGAAGAGAGCCTTTGGTCTATCACACTTAAGCCATACCATTTATTGAAATGAATTCAAATTAGAAATAGAAAATATGCTGTACTTGTTATACAAAATGCTGCTTAGCATTCAATCAAAGTGCATATCACATTTTGGCTTAAATAACCCTTATTTTTGCAATTAGAACTAAACAAAATTAAATAATAAAATGATGATTTCCTCCTTCCTAATGTTGATATGAGTGTGTGTACACACACACACATCCAAGAAATTCTACTGTTGTTCCCTGTGAGCACGGACAAGCACATTTCCCTGGAATGGGGGAAGCTCCTGAGAAGAGAGGATCCTTAGAGGGGGTGGATAGGAAGACAATCCCAGAAGTGAGTACGGACAAGCACATGGACAAGCACATTGTGTACATTTTACTGTCTGCTCTTCTGCATTATTATCCAAAGAGGACAAGCTTGTATGCTTTGCGATTTCAATGCAATAGTTGGATGTGACTCAGAGCTTTGAAATGGCATGATCAGAAAGGAAGGAATGGTCAAGGTAATTTCTAATAGAATTATTCTCCTGACCACATGCATGGAACATGACCTAATTATTATGAATACCAAGTTCCACTAAAAGAATACGTGCAAAACATTGTGGGAACATCTGCAATCTAAGTATTGTCATCTGATAGACTACATCATTGTCAATGCTTGTGATCATTAAGATGTTTTCATCACCAAAGTGATAACTGTTGTCAGTGATTGTTGGATGGCTCATCACAGATGACTGTGCCCTGTGTGCCCACTTAGAAGGAGATCTTCAAAAAACACTCAACATCTTTTCTGAGGTCTACAACCATCTTGTCCTCACACATAGTACCAAGAAAACTAAAGTACACCATAAACAGAGTCCCAGTTGTCAGGATCCTGCTCCTGTAATTGAGATCAGTAAAGAGATCCTATAGAATGTTGAGTACTTCCTTAACCTCGGCAGCTATCTGTTGTAGAAAGCTGACATTGACAAGGAAATTCAACACCTCCTTCAGAGCCAGTGCAGCTTTTGGACACTGTAGAAAAGTGTAATTGAAGATGGTGGCATCAAGAACAAACTAAGCTTCTTGTTTATCAAGCTGTTGTTATTCCTGCTCTCTTGTTACAGTGCTGAAACCTGGGTCATGCACACTAGAACAATACCATCAATGGTGCCTAAGCATTAGCTTCTGAATAGAGTAGGATGACTGATGCACCAACATGAATGTTCTATCCTAAGCCCAAACCTCCAGCATTGAAACTATGATCATCTGCCACCAACTCTTCTGGGTTGCTCAAGTTTTCTGATACCAGAAAAGTCAACTCTTGAAGCAGGTCACAACTAAGCCATGACCAATGGATAAGTGGTGGGCAAAAAAAGGACTTAAAAGCCAAAATCAAAGCCAACATGAAGAAATGCAATACTGACATAAGTTCATGGGAAAACCAAACCCTCAACTGACCAAAATGGCAAAGGAACAGGTGGTAAAGATCCCAGTATTTCAAAATCTAATTGAGACAACAGGAAGTGCAGAAATGGGAAGGGAGGAATGAATGCTCTGCAGCTCAACTGAACAATCCTGATCTACCCCTTCAATTGAGAAATGTCTGCTCTAATTGTGATAGAGATTGGTGGTTTCCAGACAGATCTCACTAGTCACCAGCAGCTTTACCAGCAACAACTGGCTATCATTTATAGAAAACAATTGTCCTTGAACTCTGAGGGATTGCTGATGATTGCTAGGCATGGCTATGAAATAATTTCTAGGATGGGGTTTTGATAAACATTGAGGATGGTTTTAGCATTTTTGTGTAGTAAACTGTCTTGTATCTATATCATGTAATCTTATGTAGTGCCAAACATACCGGGTCAACATTTAGTGACAAACACTGGGTTTAACCAACAGTAGAGGAATAGACCTTTAAGAATCAGAGAGGGGTCTGAAATAGTCATTCGGACTAAAGATTTTTGGGAGGCACTGGACAAACATTTTGGGGAAGACAGGATCTGCCCCTTGTGGTTTGAAATCATGCCTTAGACAGGTCTGAAGCAGAACAATGGATCAATGCCCTGCTGAGGTTTGCAGACATTTGGAGCCAGATCCAAGCTTTGTGCCCCATAGCCTTCTCTAATGAGAATAATAAGCACTGATAAATTCAGTGCTTGGCCACAGCTATCCTATTATTTGACAGTACTGAATAATTGTCAGATAGCACTAACCTGATCTGAAGCCACGTGAGCATTGGTGTGGTGCCCCCACCAAAAACCCAGACTGTGAAAAACACAATAAGCAGTGTTGTGGTAAACATCATTTGTTTAGGTTGAGATTCTGTGTCCCGAATCGCCAATGCAAATGCTATTGCACCACGTAAACCTGAGAGAGAGAAGAGAGACAAGCATGGTATCAGTTTTACTTTTTCCAGCCCCAATCCTATCCCCTATGAAAAACCTGAAGAAAAGGGCCTGATTATTAATAGGGATGAAACAGAACACTCGTCTAGTACATGGTGCATAACAGCAGCAGACTCTCTCCATGGCTCCTATGATAGTTTCCACCATGCCAGTGTCCTTTGCCCAAATAAGGGATCTGGCTGGCAAATTCATGTTGAGACAGGGAATTAAATTTTGCTGCCTCAAGTGACTCTTCTGAATTTCTTTGAGCTGGAGAATTTAATCCATATTTATGTCTGTAACTTAATTACTTGTGTCATAAATTTCTGCAGACGTGTCAAAGCAACTAGACCTCACTGAGTATCAGAATGTATCACAAAATCTCAATTCAAACAAAACAAATGAAAGATAAAAAGAAAAAGAAAGGAGAAATGAACAGTGTTTGTTACTCTCCCCCCATCTGAAGTTTCTTAAGTGATAAACCATTTTTTTTAACCGTGGTCTCATATATCAAACAAATACAAAAGCAGAAATTGTATTTATATATTTGAAGTCATAAACACTACAGTGATGTACTCAGACTGTGAGCCTACCAGTAACAGACACTGAAGCACATTTAACTGATGCCATTGTGTTTCCCTCACACACAATCAGCTTTTCAGAATTTCACTTTGAAACCATCATTACATTTACAGACTAATCATGAATTTATTTTACATTCACATTATTCTTTATGTCAGGAATAATCTCCAGTGGCCAGATCTGACACCTTTATTCCTGGTTAGTAACACTTCAGTCCTTTGCATAGTTCCATTAACTTCAGTGGGACTTCTGATGGAATCAAGTGGTAGTTAACATAAGTGAGATAACAGAATCTGGCCCATTAGGACATCCATTTCTTCTTTGCAGCCAGGTGAAACATACTAATTTTAAAAAGCTCATTCTTGTGCTGAGAACCAAAGACTAACGAGTAGCTTTTAGAGAAAGGTTTAAATGCCTGGAATAGTAGATGCACAATAAATGCAGTTTTAAAACTATTATATTGCATTGCACTTGAAATGCTGCAGTTAAATGTAAAATTATCCACCTAGGAAAAGACACAAATGGGGGGAAACAGCTAACATTAAGTCTAAAAAAAGCCCTGAAGGGTTATAATAAGCAGGCAAAAGGGACGCAGTATGATACGTTATAAAAGACAAAAACTAAAACTAAAACTAAAAACTGTTCCTGGCTGCATTATGTAAATATTTTGTATTTCCATAATGCTTTACTTTTTTAATCTTTTTTTTTTTTCCAAATAAACCCCTTCTATTACTTTTTATAAAAAAAACCCACAAAATTCAAAGAGAACATTTAAATGAATACAACAATTCATATGAAGGGCACAAAGCACTTTGCAAGTATTAACAAATTAAGTCTCACATATTCACTCTTGGAAAGTGGGTAAAGTTTATATTGGGGACATTTTACCCATTGCTGAGATGAAGTGTAACTATCTTTGGATCAAAACATGCCAGCTGTTTAACAGTGCACAGCACCAGTGTTGAGTATTCTGTAGAGCAAACGAAGGATACTGTATTGAATGAAAGGTAAAAGCATCACATGGGCTAGGAAAATGGAATGATCTCACTTGAAATTTGTAAATGACATTTCTGGATCTTATGAGTGCATGTTTTTACTTTTCATTTAAAAGGCACCTCCAGGAGTGTTGTAACTGGTACACTATATTTAGATGTTGATTTGTTGTTGACTTATTGGGAACAGTGTTACCAACTGAACACCAACACAAAAGTCTCATAGAAAAGTAGGTAGGGGACTGTGCAACTTTCCCTTGTGCTAGTGCAGTGGCACCTGGAATACTACATGCAGATCTGTTACATTTGGTTTAGTATATTAATAAGTAGTTAATCATTAATAAGCAACACATTTCACTTCCTGAGAGCTAGAACAGTGAGTTCGTTGTCATATCCTATTAAATGCTGAGTGCTCTGGAAGCCTTAACAAGCTTTGCAAATAGTAACCACCCTAGAATTAAATACCAAATATAACAAAACTAATACAAGAGGACAGGGAAGTAAATGAATATATTATAAAAAGTAGGACTTAGACGAGCAAGGAAAATGATCATGGTTTCTAAGATACTTTCAAAGTAACAACCTAAAGGAAGGATGGGAATTTTTAACAGTCTCAGATGGTAAAACACAAAAATGGACTGAAAGCTATGAAAGTTGTAGGCTATGTATAAGGAAAAAATATCTCTTTACAAATAAGGTGAGTAATTGAATCTACAGCAATGAAGCCAATAAAAGCACCTCTCTTCAGCTACCCAAAGCAAGGTTACAATGAGACCCTCCATATACCAAAGACAACAGTTTAAATCAAGGTTGCAGTTACATTCCATTAAAAGCCCACTTTAAGCCCACTACAATTTTACTGAGTAAAAGTGCTTTGGTCTGAAAACTGAAGCATAAGGAAAATGAAGAAAATTGGCCAGACTATTTATGAGTTGCAGGTTATTAAAAATTATCCGGAACATGCAGCCACTCAGCTCTCACACCAAATCTAATTTATGCAGTGTTGTGGAAGCCATGTTTGTTCCAAGATATTAGCAAAACAAATTGGGTGAGGTAATACCTTTTATTGAACTCACTTCTGTTAGTGTGTGGGACAAGCAGAGCTCCCTGGAAGCTTGAAATTTTGTCTCTCACACTGACAGAAGTTGGTCCTATAAAAGATATTACCTCACTCACTTTGTTACTCTATATTTAAGGTAGCTATAAGAGTTCTATTTTAAAACCTTCTATTTATTTTCCTTAGAACTTTGTACCAGCAAGGTAGTTTTGTCATGATTTTTCTGGTGTGGTAGATTTTTGAGGGCAAATTTGAATGTGATTAATCACACCATCAGGGGTACTTAAAAATGGCATTACTTGGGATTGCCTTCAGAGGGACTTTCTGGAGTTACCCCTAAACTGAGAAACAACTTGATTGTTAAATTTCAAACTTTTCATACAGTTAGGTACCCTTATCTAAGGCATAGGCTAACGGGTCCTCAAGGAATCTATTTTGAAGCACTCAGAGGAAAGGAAGGTGATTGGATTCATGACAGACAAGTTAGGTATGATCACCTGATTTCTTTCGATGATGAGATGACTGGTTTTATGGATGGGGGAAAGCAATGGATGTGACATGCCTTGATTTTAGCGAAGTTTTGATAGTCTCCCACAGTATTTTTGCCATCAAGTTAAATAGCTATGCACTGGATGAATGGTTTATATGGTGGCAAGAAAGCTGACTATATCATTGGGCTCAATGGGTTGAGCTTAATGGCTTGATGGCTAGTTGGCAGCCAGTATCAAGCAGACAACCCCAGGACTTAGCTCTGTGGTTAGCTTTGTTCGAAATCTTCATTAGTGATCTAAATGATGGAGAAGATTGCACCCTCAGCAAGTTCATGGATGACCCTAAGCTGGAAGTGAGTGGTAAATACCTTGGAGGGTATGGATAGGAGACAGAGTGACCTAGACAAATTGGAGGATTGGGCCAAAAGAAATCTGATGAGGTTCAAGAAGGACAAACACAGAGGCCTTCATACTGGATGGAAGAATCCCATGCACTGCTACACACTAGGGATCAACTGGCTTAGCAGCAGTTCTGCAGAAAAGGACCTGAGGATTACAGTGGACAATTAAGCTGAGTCAACAGTGTGCCCTTGTCAAGAAGGCTAACAGCATACTTGGCTGCATTAGTAGGAATGCTGCTAGAAGATCAAGGGAAGTAATTATTTCCAGCTGTTCAGCAATGATGAGGCCACATCTGGAGTATTGCGTCCAGTTTTAGACCCCCTCCTGCAGAAAGGATATGGACAAATTGTAGAGAATTCAGCAGAGTGCAATGAAAATGATTAGTGGCTGAGTAGTTTAAGAGGGAGTTCTGTGAATACATTAATGCTGTTTAAGATGTTTATGTACAGTGGCATATCTGACCTGTGTACATTTAGTTCAGAGACTTTATGAGCTGTGAGTATAGCAACCTTAAACATTTCAAAGTGTTTTACTGTTAAAGTGTACTGAGTCTGTAATTAATTTGTAATCATTATGACTGATTAGCCTGTGGCTCCTGGCCAGATTAGGCAACATAACTTAAGTGGTCATGGAGAAGGAACAAGAAGTCAAAGAAGTAGGAGGAAAATCAGAGCCTTGTCTACACAAGGGCTATGTCTACACCTGAAATCTTAGTTTGGACTTGCTTAGTCCGAACTAAGTAGTTCAAAAGTTAGTTTGAACTAAGTATATATTTTTAGTTCAAACTAACTTTTAGTTTGAGCTAGCTGCACTTTTTTTTAGTTTGAACTAACCTTTTATTTCAAATTTTAAAAAGTGTGGTTAGAACTAAAAGTTAGTTCGAACTAAAAACATGCACTTGGTTCAAACTGCTAGTTCGAACTGTCATGACTACGTCATGCTAGTTTGAAATAAGTATCACCTAAGCAGTTAGTTCGAACTAACCATTCAAACTAACTAGTCAGAACTAAGCCTTATCTAGTTGGAACTATAAATTTTTTTAGTTTGAACTAGCCAAAGGCTAGTATAGACAGGGTTCAAATTAGTCCAGACGAGGCTTGCTTAGTCCAGACTAATTTGTTAGTGTAAACATAGCCAAGGAAATTTAGGGGAGACTTTTGAAAACCTCACAGTTGGCCTAACTTTGCTCCTCTAGAAGTCAAAGGTAAATCCCTCACTAACTTCAGTCAGAACAATTAGGCCAACACTAAGCACTTCTGAAAATGTCACCATCAACCTTGATAATAATGATCACCTCAGTGATGGACACAGCTGGTCATTTAATACCATGAGTAGGCAGCAGCAGTGTTCAGTGCTGCTTCAGAAACTCTGGTTGACCCTTGCTCATAAAATGTTTCTGTCCATAAACAGCTTGTCTGTTAACTCCTAGGATGAGTCACAGTTTAGACTAAAAGTCACATCTCCTGTAATAGCTGCAATTCTGGAACTAAAAGAACACCTCTTGTCTAGCTGGCTGTGTCCACACGAGAGTTTTATTTCAAAACAACATCTGTTGTTTTGAAATAAAACTTGACAGGTCCAGACAATGTTTCCTCATTTCGAAATAAGGAAAATCATTTTGATGCAATAAGACCTAGTTTTGTATCGAAATGAGGGTTATATCAAAACTGTGGTTTTGAAATAACCCCGTCTGGCTGTGTCATATTGATATGGAACACATATTGATATAATGCTGGACCTTCCCCCCAGGGTGCCATGCACCGTGGGAGGATGTCCCACCCCCCTTCAGCACCCTGGCCAGGGAGCTGATCAGCACCCTGCCCAGGGTGCTGAGGGGCGGTGCAAGGGGGCAGCATGTGCCCTGTCCATGCGGGGGGCAAAGCTGGCACCTGCAGCCCCTGCTGGCTCAGGCAGCATGCATCCTACCCAGGCAGGGGGGCAGAGCCCGCACCCTGGCCCCTGCCCTGGCAGCAGCCGCCGAGCTCTGGGGCAACGGGTACCCCACAGTCCCTCCCCTGCTGCCCCAAGAGCCGCAGGGGAGTCAGGGAAGGGGGATTCCTGCCCTGGGGGCAGTTTTTCCCTGCCTGGCTCTCCAGGAGAGAGCCAGGTAGGGATTGGTTGGCAACACAGCCCTGGCAGGGGGCCATGTTGCCACATCTCCCGTGCTGCCCCTCTCCTGAAGCGAAATAGCATGTCCACATGCATGGCATGCTATTTTGCTTTCAGGGGTTCGCTTATTTTGAATTGAAATTTTATTATTTCATTTTGAAATAAGGATTTTATTTCAAAATAAGTTATTTTGGAATAACTTATTTTGAAATAACTAGCTACATGTGGACATAGCCGCTAAGGACAACAGCTTCTTATATTTTATTCCAGTATTTCAAGGTACGTGGGTTTGCTTCTCCAAAAGGCCATTTAGCATGTGTCTGCTCTGCCTGAGGAATGAAAGCTTTGTTGTCTATCAGTTGGGAGCTAGTTAGAATTGTACTGAATTGTTATTTGCTCCATACCTGGTGAAAGCTTTCACAGCTGGGTGTTTTGTCTGCATTCTATAAACAAATCTTCTCCTCAAGCTACTTCCATTTAGAAAACACTTCAGCAATTCCAAAGATCAAGACACCCCTATTTTGTAGGAGAAGGCGTGCACATGCAAATAAACAACTGCACACACAATTTATTGAGAGAAGGATTTTTCTCAGCTCCCTTCTAACTGGTTTTACTTTTCACAAGTGAAAACATGCACTGGGCTGCATTACTCCCTTCCTGTGATATAGCTCAGTAGAGTGAGCTCTGTGGAAGGAACTCTCTAAAGACAGCTTTGCAGAGAGATTTTCCTTCATCAACACTTGGTTTGCCATACTGACAGCAGTTCCATACTTCTGTTGTTTCCTGCTTCCTCTGCCATCATCTTTGACAAAATGACTCCATTGCAATATTACTTTAAATACTTTGCTGGGTCTGTAGCTAGAGATTGTACTTAAAAAGATTGTACTACAAAATGGGAGGGGCTCCAAGGAAAGCAAATACAGCCTTACACTGTAATCTCTTCTTTCTATGGGGCTGAAGGGTGACGTGCATCCAACTGACCCTACCCCACCCACTCCTTGCTCATAGAAAATGTGAATTTCACACCCACAGACCCCTGTTTGGGACCCAGAAGAACATGCTGTGGGGTGTGATAAATAAATTTGTTAGTCTTTAAAAGTGCCACAGGACTCCTTGTTTGTTTTGCTGAACAAACTGACATGGCTACCCCTTTGGAACTTAGCTCTGTTATGTAAGGGATGGAGGCATCCACCTGATAACTGTAGACTTCTTGGGGTTTCAACCTCATCCATCCTTTGTTCCTCACTCACTGCACAATTTGCTCTCAGCTGTCAAAAAAATCTTTAGAAATCTGGTGGAACAGCTGCAGGGCTGGGCCAGCAGGGAAAAGGAGTTGCCACACACCGTGACTCCTGGCCCTTGCTGGGCCCACTTCCCAGCTTGGGGAGCAGGGCCAGCAGGGAAAAGCTGCCATTGCACACCATAGCTTCTGACCCTGCCCCAGCACTTGCTGAGGCTTGGCAGGGGAGGGCTGGCACAGGGGCTGGAAAATGTTGCCGACTCCTGCTCTAGAATGTAAGCTATGATTTTATTTCATACGTAAACATTTGTTTTCAATACTTCTACTTGCTATTGAAACTCTATGCTTTTTTAAAACATATTTGTTTGCACTATAAACATATCTAAGTATTGAGCTGAGCAGAGTGGTAATGTGAGGTGGAATTGGTTAGATGGGGTGGAATGTTTCTCTGGAAGCAGCAAATGTGGGAATACTGAGAGTGTCCAGTGAACCAGGGGGCAGACACTCCAGGCAGAAGCTTGAAGGACCAAGAGTTGAATGTGCCATTTGCTAACTTGCAAAGAAGCAAGGACTAGGGAGCACTGCGGATGTTGACTGTGGCCAGTGGAGTTGGGGAGCTGACCCGAGCAGGCATGGGCAGGCTTCACCGCACTAAAGGTAGGTGGTGATGAGGTGCTTCACAGCCTTGGGCAGCCCCAGGGAACATTGCATCTGGCTGATTCCAATGCCGGTGCCACCTTCAGAGCTCTAGGGTAATGGCATCAGAAATGCCATTTCCATTAATCAATCCATACAAGTCAGTTTGGCTTTTTTCCTACTGATTTTAAATGAATATGTTTTAATTACAAGCATCACATTTGGGTCAGAGAGGAAACAAGACACATTTTATATAACAGAGAGCAATATACCTGAGTATGACGCCATCTGTGCCATGGAATCTCCAACTACCATAGAATGCTGCATTGGATCTCTTCAGTAACACTGGCTACCAGAAATATACCAGGCCTTTCCTTCACTCTCTGTTTTGGCTTCCTAAAGAATTCATAGTCTCACTCTTTATCTTCACAGCACTCCATGGCTTGGCCCTCAAAACCATCTAATGTTCCTGGACACAAGATGTTGGGGTAACATCTGCACTCCTCTGGCACTATGAAATCCTCAACAATAAGAATATAACTTGTCTGTGCAAAGGACAGAGCTTTCTTGGGAGCAGTCTAAGGCATTTGGAATGAACTCCTCCAGGAACAAAGGACAATCATAAACCCCACCACCTTGCACTGCAATTGCAAAACACATTTCTTTGTTCTGGCCTCCTATAATGCAAACACACAGCTATAGGGCATGTGTGTAAATAAACAAAAGACATCCTACCAAAACAAGATGCACTGCTGAACATGTTTCTCTCTCTGGTGAACAGATGAAAGAACCCTATGTGGCAAATGTGTGGTCACATGACTTAATGGACTGCTGGAAGATGCTCAGATACTACGGTCATAAGTGTGGTATAGAAACCTATATAGACTAGAATAGTCCTTTGGAATTAAGGAAAACCAGTGAGACTGTTTCAGAAATACCTTACTCCGCAACATGAAAAAGGAAGGCAGATCAAGACCTTTGTGACTTACTATAGGCTTAAGATACAATTGCATTTGTTCTGATCCCTCAGACAGAGAAACACATCTACAGGATCTCTATCAAACATTCTTAAAACTACATTACCTACCCAGGAAAGTGAAGAAACAGATCGACAGAGCCAAACAGGTACCCAGAAGTCACCTACTACAAGACAGACCCAACAAGGAAAACAATAGAACACCACTGGCCATCACCTACAGCCCCCAGCTAAAATCCCTTCAACACATCATTAAGGATCTACAACCTATTCTAGAAGATGATCTCTCACTCTCTCAAGCCTTGAGAGGCAGGCCAATCTGTGCTTATAGAAAGCCCCCCATTCTGAAGCAAATACTTACCAGCAACTGTACACCATACAACAAGAACTCCAACTCAGGAACCTATCCCTGCAACAAACGCTATTGCCACTCTTCCTGAACATGAACTCCAGTGACACTATCACTGGTCCTAACCACATCAGCCACACCACCACAAGCTCATTCAGCTGCACATCTACTAATGTGGTATATGTCATCATGTGCCAGCAATACCCTTCTGCCACGTACATTGGCCAAATCAGGCTGTCCCTATGCAAAAGAATACACGGACACAAACTGGACATAAAAAATGGTAACATCCATAAACCAGTAGGAGAGCACTTCAGTTTCCCTGGAACTCAGTAGCAGACTTGAAAGTTGCTATACTTCAACAAAAGAACTTTAAAAACAGACTTCAGTGTGAAACTGCAGAGCATGTACTTGTATGGCCTTCTCATTGTATTGTTTCTCACCCTTGCAAGTGTATATATACCTCCGAACTGTAATTTCCACTTCATGCATCTGATGAAGTGGGCTGGAGCCCATGAAAGCTTGTTCCTGAAGAAACCTGTTAGTCTTTAAGGTGCCACAGCACTTTTGTTGTTTTTGGTGTACTAAGATTAAAACAGCTACCTCTCTGGAACTGTAGGGTTTGTAATTCCTGATGATCTAAGCCCCGATACAACTAAAGGATCATGTGATAGGATCCTTGGTAGGCTGGGTGGCTTATGGCAAGCATCTATTCAAGAGCAGTGGCGGCAGTAAGGAGGGCTGGGCCCATATGCTCCACTGGCCTCCAGCCCAAGGCCCTAGGAGGGTCAGCAGCATTTGGTCTGTGAGGGGGCCCTCTGAGTCACCCACCCTTGGTTGCTTCCAGCCAACCTAGCAACAGGAATTCTGAGCCCCAGGGCAGCACAGTCCCATCCTATCTCTTCTGTCCACAGCCCTATTCACAGTCTCCCCAGGTCCTGCCCCCTTCCCTGGTTGCTGCCCTGTCACCCGCCCCCCCCACACATTGCTTGATGCCAGGACCCTTGGCAATTTGCCCCTCCCTACCATTGGTGGGCCTTCTTTCTGCCACTGCCTTCCTTCCTCAGTTTCTGGTTTACTCAAGTTAGAAATGTGCTTGCCTTTCTTGAAATCATCATTTTCTCTGAATATAGCAGTAGACAGTCTGTACTGTACCTGAAGGCTGTTGGTGACTGTGAGTTATAGTTGTTCACACATGTCAAGTTCACACATGTCAAAGGTACAATTACACTGGAAACGTGCATGACTTGAATGTCTTGTGATGCAGGCAGCTAAAGACAGTGTCAGAAGCATATGAGAAGTGCAGTTAATCAGTGTTACTGCACTTCTTGTGGTATGAAGTTCAGTTTTATGAAAACATTTAAAAACTATTTTTGTCTTAATGAAATAAAATATTTTAGTGTAAATACGGTTGAGAGTTCCCATTCTGACTGTTTTAAAATTAAGTACTGTAGATATTGATACTATTGAATAATGGCATTTTCAGTTCTATGCTGACAGATAATTAGTTAAAATGTGAAACTTAATACACAAATGAGAGTTCTCACACTTAGTTGCTGGTTGCAGAATACCTTTCCATTTCTGGTTTTCTGTGGAAAATGAGACTGGATTGGACAAAATAAGAAAAGGGTAATCCAAAGAAAAAGTTAGCATTCTCAAATCCTTCAATCCATATCCTGCTTTCCCAGAAAAATCAAGGAGCAAATGAGATCCAACAGCTCAAAGTAGAAATCTACAAGGGCCACCTGGGTCAGGAGACTGGTAATTAATCAGATCTGCAGACTTTCATTTCTATGTTGCTAAAATCAGTCCAGCTCAGGATACCAGCTAACAGAAACTGTTACTACATACTTGCAACATGGCTGTTTATTTCAGATGAGCAGGTGGTCTGAAATGCAGATCTTAATGGATAAGCATCTACATCACAAGCCATCACCTCCCCCTATCACAGACCTGGCATTAATTGACACTATCATCGGCAGTTATAGTGAAGAGGCTGAATGAGCATGGAAATGAACTAGCATCTCATCCCTAGAGGCATGGCACTTTCAAGTCAGAAATGAGACCCATTGATGTGGAAAAATGGAGAAGCATGTACTGTGGCCACTTCTGCTCTATCCGTTCTCTGCATAAATAGATCACATCATATCTAGGGCTGTCAATCAGGTACCTTGAACAAGCAAAATTTATGCAATAAAATTTATATGAGAAAAAGGAAGACAGTCGTTCTGACTTCCTTACTGCTTTGGAAGAACACTTCAGAAATATGGCTTGTTCCACTCTGGAAAGCAACTTTGCAAAAATGGCTTCGTGGGTTCCATATTCCTCTCTGTCCGTCAGCAAATGAGCTCATTTAAGAAGTGAAAATTATTTTTTCCAGCTTTCAATCCTACAAACCTTCCCTGGAATCTGTGAGTCAAGCTGAGATATTTCTCCCTCGTGCATGTCTGGCAATAAAGAGACCAAAGTTCGGATTTAACGATTCTGTTGATGATACACAAATCAGAACAGAATCCAGCTCCTTTCCTGAAGCTGCTTTGGTTCTGCCAAACAGGAGTTAAATCAGTACAACTTCAGTTTAGTTAGCAGAGCAATCAGATCTCAGACTGAATACATAGATGGAGCAGGTCTAATGAATAAAAAAATTCTATTTTTACATAGTCACTTTTTAGAGTGAAAATGCTCTTTAAGTTAGGAAGGATTGCAGGAGGCCACATGATTGGTGAGTGGGTATCTATGAAGAATGGCATCTACCTTCAGAAAGTTACAGTTTGGAAAATTAATTTTCTCACTTGTAACATAAGCATGCTGCCAGGAATGGTTTGGGGCTTCCACTGAAATAAAATAACTCCAAATGGTCAAAGATGTGGTGAGATGGAGACGGACAATGGGCTGTGGGATTGGTGATCTGGACAACGGGTTTCCTTACTTCTTCTGATGTATAGGTAATTAAAGTAATTAATACACATTTATACACAAGCACCAAAATGATCATGGAACTACCCAAAGCCCAGTGAAGTCAGTGGTAGTCTGTCCATTGATTTCAATGGGCTTTGGGTTAGCCTGCATATGCGTATCTAGACCTTCTGTCTGCTTGCCATTTTCTGTCTTTATTCCATGTCTGTTGTTAGAAAATATAGATACAAAAGCACACTGTCACTTACCTGAAAACATCATCATGTGTTGAAAGTTCCTGGGAATCTTTTGTTTTCGACCCAAATTCAGAATGAAAGAAAGTGGGTATATGTTGCATGCTCTTGCTATGAAGATTGCCATCTATGATGTTAAATGTGAGATGCTGAGGAAAATGGGGAAGAAAAATTGGAAAACTGAGCAACAAACTTGGTCCAACTTAAAGTCTTGTAAATGAAGTTGGAATAAACACAAATATTAACTGAGGAAGCATGTTATACCCATGAACGCTTATTAAATAAATGTGTTAGTCTTTAAAAGTGTCACAGGCCTCCCCATTTGTTTTTCTCAAATACACTAACACATGGCTACTCCTCTGGAACAATATTAACTAATTGTTGAACATAATCAATCATTTCCGAATTTACATATCCATCTACAATCCTGCCAGTTTCATTATGGACCCGTGCAGTGGGAGAACCTGGCTCTCTTCAAATATTTTAGGTTTAAACTGCTTATCTTCTACATCACTTCACTCACTCTGCATTTACTCCTCACATATCATTACATCTTCAACCCTTCAATAAAATGAACCCCATAAATTATTCCAAAGGAAATGGCATTATGTCCTTCAACAGCAATTTAGGAAGGATAGATGCAGTTTTGGACATGATTAATTTCTTATTTTCCCACAGTTCATAAGGGCTGCATCAGGAACTGGTACTAAAGAAAAATTCAAGATCTAACAGCTAAAACCTCTATGCCTTCACCCAAATAACATACTTTAATGTTAGTTTCATGTATGTAAGAAGAATCTAATATAAGAAAACAAAATTTTGCCTTAAGCTTTGCACATTGACATAGCTCTGCAAATATTACAGTGCATGTTGCAGCACATCACCCCCTTAGGTTGGTTAAACTAGTTACTGAAATGTACCTATTAAAACAAAGCCAATTGCCTCCTTCCTCTTCAGTTTGAGTCTTATTACATAGATGTTATTTTTAGCATCTAAAAAAATCTTTTGTTTCCTTGATTTTAATTTTTCTTAGCCAAAACAGTAATTTGTGAAGATACTTAAAGCAAAGGATACAAATGCCCCAAATATAAAGAGAGCATTAAATATATGATTTTGGAATGTGAATAGTGCAAGCCCCATATAACAGAAGATGACATTCTCAGCCAAGAAATTCATGAACTCGAACAACTGAAACAAAGAGAAACAAAAACCATTATTATGATTCATGTTTGTAACTGGCTGGTGTTTGTCACATAGTCCACATTAATTTGGAAACCAGCTGTATTAGATTAAATGGACACTGACCATTTTAAATCCAGTCTTTCTGGAGAGTTTCATTAATCTATAAAGATAGTTTCAGTTACTACACTATTTGCTGAGTTTCCTTGGTAATGTTCATGGTTTTATAGTTACCTTTACATGTATTTTTTTTATATTTTCCTCTTCTTCACTGCTTTTATGAAAAGTCCCCTACAAAGAAGGAAAAGGTGGCTAACTGAAGTCTAGCTCCCACCGAAGGCAATGGAAGCATGGCAATTCATTTTACATCAGCTTCAATGGGAACCAAATTGGGTCCTTGCTTATAACGTGAATAAAATTAAACTATACAGTGAAACTGACTATGTATAAAATTCAGTCAAAGGTATGTGCGTGCACACACAAAAAAGAGAACTTTCCCCAATGTTGTTCAGTGATAGCAATCCCAAGCATTGCTTGCAATAATAAAATTCCAGATGGACATGTGATTTTTAAGATAATGAACTTAAAACCCCTCAAATTATCTATCATAAAACCTCAAGAGTCTTGTAAATTGGATCATGTGGCCACAGCCATCAAGTTCTCATTTCAAACCAATCTATTTAAGAAATCATTTAAGCATTTTACACAGAATGGCAATAATTTAATCGTTATAACAGGATTTCTTCTGTGAAACAGACCAGTACATCTATTTGTCTTGAGGGGATGCTCCTGAAAGCTTCGCAAGACAATTCGTTTTAAAGGGAAAATGTAAAACACAAATCTTCAGTCTGCTTCCATACCTAGAGAAATAACAGACAGTGCTTCCAAAGCAAAAAGAGAGACAGAGTACAGAACCTGCAGTGTTCTTCAGTGCAGAATCTTGCTGAAGCAGTGGGACCCTGGGTACCCTTGGGAGTCAGTGCTAGCAAATTCAATGCAGAATCAGGGCCTCAGTTTGCAATTCTCTCTACTAACATATATATCCCACTCTACCAGGGTTGTTGCTATGGAGATATTTCTCTTTATATCACTGGGACTTAGGTATTTTTTTGTAATATGTTTGGAGTCTAAAAATATATATCAAATGTCAGTCAGTGCGGACAAAAAAAGGCCAAACAGTTTAAAACAAATTCTGGTGGTAAAAAGCCATGTAAATGCAGTACCACGATGCAAAAGAGTCTTGAATGTAGTGGCAACCCCATCTGTTTTATTGAGCACACATTTGGTGTTCCATATTCAGTGCTGCATTATTCAAGTAAATATTGCCACTTATGTAATACAGAGCACACCGTGGAATACAACAATGAGAAACCTCTGTGTTTTGGTTTCACAAACTGCAGATGGAGCCAATGCAAAGTGTGGATCCAAACAATCCCAAGAACTGGAACTGCAAGGTATGGCTCCATATCAGAACTCTGGGGTCCCAACCCATCACTGCAATAAACCTTTCTTCTTTCATTTCTTTGGGGGATATGATTATGGTTCTCTTTGGGAAAGGGTTCTGTAATGTACCTCACTCTCCCTGATATTTTATATATGAACTTCATAACATGATGAATGGTTTGAAAGACAATTTAGCTGTTGGGCTGAGAAAAGGCAGCCCAGTAGAATGATACTTTCACTAACAGCCACCCAAAGTTTAAAATCCAATGATCAATTATTGCTATTTTTGACAAACGTTATTTCTGGAGTTGAAGTGTTCTTTATATAGTGACCATATTCTCACGAGGCATTTCATTGTCCAATATTTTTCTGAAAGGAAATAGGTTTTTGTTAATCCACATCAGTTCAATATCTCCCAAAATTCCTTCTTATTTGCCTTACAGATTAAATTCAGGTTCCTCACAGTTGCTCTCAAGGGTCTCACAGCCTAAATCTCTCTGGCCACTTAGCCCTTAAATTCCAGCCCCCTTTTCTAAGTTCAAGACTCTTAGTCTAGAGACAGTCTCACTATTCATTTTCCAGTCAGTTCCATAACATTTTTCATGCTTCCCATTAGGGTTTCACCTCCTTTCCTGAACAATGTCCTCTATGTTTCTCTCTGCTTCAAGGTACTTTAGGAACAACAGTATTATTGGCAGTTTTAAAGACATCCACATGACAATGACTGTGTCTGGTAGCATTCCATGTCTTTACATGCTCACGCTTGTCTTCATCCTGGCTTCCCTCAGCCTCTTGCTATCCTACATACTATTCCATAATAAACAACAATAGTAATCAGGCCAATGGTCTCACATCCTGCTATGGCAGGATTTCCTTCTATAGTGGAAACAGTTTAAACACACAGGAGAGTTCTGTCTATTTATTTTAAACAAGTAACTTTAAACAATCACTTCTAAAGGAATCTTTCCTGGAAAGGTCTCATTGGCCTGGAGGCTGCCCATGCTAACTTCATCCCACCCAGCCATGGTGCAGTCAAGCTTGCCCACCCACTCCATGTATGAACGAACAGTGCCTAATCTGCTTCGCATTCCTCAACTGAATACAGAACTCAAACAACACTTTCCACAGACATGCTACAGAGCTCATGGAATCCATGCTCCCCCATTTCCCCATCTTCACCTTATTCTAAAGAACTTTTCTTCACATCTTGCAACTGGTTGAGTGCTTATTTTGCAAGTTGTTGGTCTGGATCTCACATGAAAGGATAGCTGCTGTGTATGCAATTATTTTAGAGGCAGAGTGTGGTGAGGACATCTTGAAAGAGGGAACAGAAGAATGGCAGAAACCAAACCATAGAGGGAGAGAGATTTTGAAAATTTCATTACCTGAGTACTGATATTTAGCTTAAATTTGTAATCTCATTGTGCACTGAGGGACTGCCAACAAATTTTAAGAACAGCAGCATCACCCACAGTTAGTTTTGAAAATACCCCTTTTTGTTTGAGCACTCATAATCGGGTGCTCATGATCTAAGCCAGAGGTTCCAAACATTTTCCCTGCATGACCCCATTGTCAGATGTGTTGTTTCCCATGACCCCAGAGAACATGGAAGTTGCCATTTAAAAATGATGTCCTCCCTGCAGTGTGACCTTACATGTACTGTACGTGCAAGGTCATGCTGCAAGGAAGATGCCATTTTCCTTTACAAAATGGTGTACTCTGGGCTGCATGACCTCACACAGACACAGTACATTTGAGCTCATTCTGCAAAGAGGGCTCCTGTTTTGCAGAGCAAAACAGTGTCCTCCATGTGACATGACCTTGTGCATATGGTGCATGTGAGGTCGTGCTGTGCAGAGAAAGCCATTTTGTAAAATGGCATCCTCAGCATGCTCAGGATTGCTCTGACCCCATCTGCTGATGAATCAACCCCACTTGGGGTCACAATCCTCAGTTTGGGAACTGCTGAGCTAGACTGTTTCCAAAAGTAGCTCTTTGACAATTCCCTGGTCATTGAGCACTATGGTCTTGATCTTATGAGACAGCAGGTGTCTAACTTTGCTTGCCTGAGAAGCCCCTTTAATATCACTAGGGTGACTCATGTGAGTAAAATTATGTATGTGTGTAAAGGCATTCTGGATCAGAGTCCAGGGCATTATTGTGTTTGCAGGAATTAGTAGGGTCAAATGAAGGCATCCTTAAAAAAGTGTACAAAATTTTTTTCTTCCTCACAGCATAAGTCAAATCAGCCCCTAAAAAAGTGCTTGTAAACCATCATCAGTTTCCTTGTGGTTACCAAATAATTATACTTGGGCCCATTTCAATGCAGTGAAGATATCAGATAGAAGCAACACATTTTCTCTGCATAAAACCAAAACATCTAGTCTACAATCTCTCACAAGTATCTCTGTAAAAGTTATAAACCTGTTAGAGAAGATTTACAGATATAAGGAGCAACCCCAATAAATCACTTATGCAACATTTGAAATAACTCCGGTATATCTTAGAGCAGAATTTAGCCCAGGACACCAAAGTTGTTTGTTGAATAGTAAATTAGAATAGTACCAATGCATCAGCAGCCTGCTCATTTGATTTAAGCTTCTGTTTGGTAAGTGGTAAACACAGTTTGTTTGGTCATTTTCTTGACAAGTCTTTGTAAGCAATGAATATTAACAGAGATTGATCGGAAATTTTCCCCTATCCATATGAATTCCTTTATGCCAATAAAATTAATTCTTCATTAAGTACGTTGGCATTTTACATTAACCCCAAGGTGTTGTCAATACCAGTAAACCTCTGTTAGTTGCACTGGAGTAGCTAGCTACTTGGAAGAATGCAGCTCCTACTGGTTAGATCCCCAGAGGCTAAATTCTGCATAGAAAGAACTTCAATAGTCCAACATTAGCCAGGGGAACTTGGAGTATTTTACTGAGTATCATGATCACTTTCGAGATGTAAGAGATTCATTAAAAACCTCTATAGTCAATGTTAAATGATGGATATAAAACTTATGACATTTGATTGTTATTTAATTAGAACACAGCTACCATGAAGTTAAGGATATTGATAAATCAGTTGTTGATGAATATTACTTATGCCTGACTTTTTAAAATTAAAATACAGTGAATGCAGACTACTGCCATTTTTATGGGATTCTGGAATACCTCTACTACATCCTAATCACTTTATTTAATCTCTTTTTCAATTAGAGGCTTCAAGATAACAGAATGTGGATTTGAATTTGAAGCCACAGCCTGCAATGCTTGATACTATGGGCAAAATACCAGAAACAAGGAATCCTTACTACTTAGTCATGTAATGCTAAACGCTCCTCATTTCTAGAGTAAGCTGCTAAGACATACAAGTCATGCATAGATAACCAGAATTCATATGAGAAGATAAGTCTTTGTTTATTTTGATATGGGTGCTGATTTTAAGTCCCCAATTTTTTAGGAACTACACACAAACACACAAACCTAAGACAGTGAGACTCTCACATTATAAGGGCCTTAAAGTCTTGGAGTGAAATTCTGGCCATATGGATGTCAGTGGATGCTTTGACTTCACTATGGCCAGGCTTTAACCCTTATCATGTTTATGCACAGTACACCTACTTTCTTCCTATTCCTGGAGCAGAGTTTTATAGGGTTCCTAAGCTGTCAGGAAGGGGCAAAGAAAAGAAATACAGCAATAGCAGGAAGGCAGAATCATTCCCAATAATATTTTGCATTTCTACTGTGCTGTCCACCAATTCACACAGAACCAATGAAATGCAGAGAGAAGGTGGATACTATGCTGCTAACAAGTAACAGAAGAGGACACTTTGGCCACAGATATCAAGGCAAACCCCTGTGTGACCCTGCCATGCCTGGGGTAGCCTCCTGAAAATGCCAAGATCAGGGCAGGCTACAAAAGAAGAGCAAATTCTCTCAGCACTGGTGGGTGACCCTGAAGTCAAGCTTCCCAACCAGCAAACAAATAATGCTTCTGATCCCTTACACTGGTTATCAAGAAATTAAAACCAAGGTATACTCAGCCCCCTTTATCACTTTTCAGTCTCTGGCCCCTAATAAGCCACTGGAGCTAGTAAAGGGACAAGTTACTTAAAACTCCATAGTTTTCACCAAAAGGGTTCTCCTGATCCCAAAGGATCAGCCACATTATCAGAGCAATATAAGTTTGGATCTTACCCAAAATGCCACGCTGCCAGCCAATCCTTTAGTAACTAAAACTAAAAGTTTATTACAAAAAGAAAGAAACAAACTATAAGAGAACCGTGAAAGGACCAAAGCACTCAGATACATACAAGTAATTTAAAAGTCTCCATACATCAAGTACTTGGCAGAATTTGGAGTTAGCAGCTTGTATAGTTCCTCTGGTATACATCAAGTACCTGGATGGGTCTCAGTGCTTTGTTTCACAGCTTCAGTTTTAGATGAACAGATCCAAATCTACTAGGTGATGACTGAAGACTCAACTAAAGATAAAATGGCTGTGTTGCAGCTGCCTTTTATGTCTGCTGGCCTTTTCCATGCTGCTTGTCAAAATTTACTTAGCAAATTATAACCTTTCTATTGTGTGGAAATTTGCTTATCAAATAGCTGTTCTATCTTCTGGAAATTTACTTAGCAAATTATAACCTTTCTATCGGTGCCTGACATAGCATATCTCATATGAATTATTGCATTTTTGACATCTTGATATGAAATAATATCTTAAACCATTCCCCTAATCCAGTCAGAACCATATCTTCTTTCTTTTAAAAAGTTATGGGACCTTGAATGCTCTTGCAGGACCTAATAAAATCAGCTACTCCATCAAAGTCTCATTCACCCGCTCAGCCACCAATGTGACTTATGCCAATATGTGCCAGAAACGTCCCTCTGCCTTATACATTGGATGAACAGGAGAGTCTCTGTGCAAAAGAGTAAATGGCACAAATCTGCCATCAGAAATCACAACATTCTAAAACCAGTGGGTGAATATTTCAATCCTCCTGAACACTCCATTGACAATTTACTAATTGTGGTCCTTAGGCAGATGAATACCAGATGAAGGCTTCAAAGAGAAAGAAGCTGCAGAACTCGAATTTATTTGCAAATTTGATTGCACTGCTTCAATGCTCAATAAGGACTTTTTGGATTTTTTTTCTCATTACAACATATGATTTGAGCTCATCTTCCTCTATGTGCTGTTCTGCACTGTTTGAATCTTAACAACTGCTTTGATTTGCTGTTACAGTGTGACCTGTTCCTATAACTTATACTTTGCTGCATTTATTTTCCTCCCTTTCTGTCAGTTTCCCCATCTTCAATGCATCTGCTGAAGTGGGATTTTCTCCCATGAAAGCTCTTGCAATAAATAAATGAGTTAGTCTTTAAGTGCCACAAGACTCCTTGTTTTTTCCCTGAACATGAATTTTCCTCTCATTCCAAAAATAAATTCTAAAAAAACCTGACAAACAAATTGAAAAACACCGAGAAACTTTAAATGCCCTAAAAGGAGGGATGAGAAGTCCCAGTCCAACTCCCTAAGCTTCCATGGAGTTCTCCAGTAAAATCAATTAAGAAAATGTTTTCTATTCCTGATATTGGTAAGGTAATAAAAAAGCACAGAGGAAAAACATTCTATATATTAACAGACAATAGCCATAACAAAGCCACAACATTATTATGACATCATTAACACCTGGCTTTAAATTATAATATTGTGTTCTTAGCCACCCATAAGGGTATGTCTTTTGGGAAATTAGCCACCTAGAGCAGTCAATTGGTGTGGTAAGTTACATGGAAATGATCAGGGCTGTCCCTTGAGGGGAGCAGGGCCCAGGGCTGATCGGCCTCACCTGGCCCCCCACAGCCCCCCATGCTGGAGAGGAGTGTGGTAGGCCGGCCAGCTCTGTCCCCCCGCCAGCACCCCCAGGAGTCCCGGAGTCATACAGGGACTGGGCTTCAGCTCCCCGCTGGCGGGCGGCCTTGGATTCATGGCCAGGAACAGAAGCTGCCTGCTGGTGGGGAGCTGGCCCCAGCTGTGGCTGCCACTGCTGGGACTCCAGGCTGCTGCTGCTAGCACCCCAGCTAGGGACCCAAGGCTGCCACTGGCAGCCGGTCCCCACTGAGGCCAGCCACTGGCCAGGGCCGAACCCAGCCATGGCTAGGGATCCAACCACATGTAGCCATGTGTGGGCAGGCTGGCCCAGAGAAGCTGCAGGCCCCCACGCAGCTGCCCTGCCCCTGGGCCTGCCTGCTCTACCTTGGGGGTGGGGAGGGCTGGTGAAGCACTCACCTCCTGTTCCCCCCCCCCCCCCTTTGCCTCACCTCCAAAGGCAGCACCGTGGGGAGCAGGCTGAAGCACGGCACTTGGGGAGTGCTGCACCCCACACTGCCTTGCTTGGAGCGGGTAAGCATGGAGCCCACGTAACCGCATGGCCTGGGGTATCGCCCCATTCATCCCCCTTTAAGGACAGCCCTGGAAATGATGTGGGTTTGGGTCAGCCATAGATTGATAGCTGAGCACTGTGACAGACTGACAACATCCTGAAATATCCAGAATGAGCCTTAATGAGTGAAGTTAAATCTTATTGAATTACACTTCATACTGTTGAGGTATCTTGTATTAAAAATGCAAATGTCTATATTCTATAGTGAGATTGTATGGAATTTCTTTAGCAGGAAGACTAGATTAACACAATAGCTGGAAGGTATTAGGGAGTTCAAAGGTCTTTTTAGAACAATATGTGTAAAGTGGATTTCTTCAGAAGTATTTTGGTTGAGGGGAATGCAAATTCTCCACTGGAAGCCAACCTTTTGAACATATACCTTGAGGACAGAGGTTTGATGTCTACTAATTACTTGCTCCCAGAAACTCCAGATCAAACATTCACAAACCATATATTCAAATTGCCCTTTAATTTCATGAGTATACGTGATCTGAGCTGAAGCTGTGATTAAGTGGTAACCACAGGGAAGCTACTAATGTGGGGGTTTGAAAGCCTTATCCTGCCAGAATCCATATTTGGGTTGGTGTTATCTTTGGTAAGCTTATTAACACATGTATAGGTTCTTTTGTCATCTTTTATGTTTTCTCTGTAATACTTTTTACTTTAAGAATGACAGTGACTTGTACAGAAGCCCTGTGTGGTACTTTGTGACTGTAGAAATTATACCTGTTATCTGTCTCTGAAGAGAAAGTAAGACAAAGTCCTTGGAAAACAGGTTTATGCTGGGAAATACACAACGAATACAGGAAACTGTGCAGCCTAGAAATATGCTGGTCAACAGACAGAGAAGATGCATGTCTTCACCCAAGAGCAGCAACAGCTGGACAGCAGGAATCTGAGGCTCTGTCTATACTGATAGCGGTAAATTCGCTGCCGTCAGTTTGCCTTTCCGGGAGAAGATCGTGGCAAGTATGAACTCGCTGCACCACTCCCGGAAACCAACCCCAGAAGTCCTAGGGGTCAGGGGGCATAGGGGAAGCTGATTGCAAGCGATTTATGGTTGGCTTTCCCCTGATGTGTACCGGTGGCTTAAAAGTCGCTGCCAGTTACGCAAGGAATTTTATGTTCCTTGTGTAACCGGCAGGTGACTGCCACCAAAAAATCCCCAAGTGTAGATGAGGGCTGAGAGTGGGTGCCTCTGTTGGGCCACCAATAGGAAATACAGACAAAATAGCCCTGAATTGTGATCATAGGTATAAAGAATAATCTTTTTTAAAACCAGTCAACAAAAAGTAAGAAAATGTGTGGCTTTGCTGAAGCCATTTTCAATTTGTCATGTCACATTGCTAACAAAGGAGACTTTGAATACTTTGACTCCACTGGTCTCCTTCAGCTTGTAAAAAATAGTAATATACCAGCAATTCAATTGTCCATAAAGTCACAATGAACTACATGTTTACCTTTTGTACTTTTGCATTTCTGTTAGTATTAAAGGAACAAATTGTTGCTGATGTTTCAAAGCAAAACACTGAATCAATCTCATCTTTCTCTCTTCACCCTCACATGTTTTATTGTGACTTGTCATCCTAGAACTAACCTCCAGCGATCAATTCCATTTCTAAGCAGACCGAATACAATTTATTCAACTTCAATTTGCTGAGAGGAAAAACCCCTCTATTCTCTAATATTAATTCTTGAAGCAAGTTCAGAAACAATTCTCATTCCCTGCCAAGTTTTGGGTGCTTGAAAGATATTCATTTAGACAGTCATTGGAGTATTAGAAGCTGACATCCAATACAAGGGCCCTGAGCTTATCAGGGTAACAAAAAAAAAAAAAATCTTAAAAAGTTCCGGCTGTAACTTCTTTTAAAACGAATGAAACTGTTTTCTGATGGAAAACAGGACTGCAAAACATTGCTCACTGCCCTTATGCCATAGTGATTTCTTTCCCCATATAATTTCCCTATACTGCAGGACACAATGCATTTGCACATGTTCTATGTAAATAAATTCCTAGATGATGTTTAATTGTTTAATTTCTCCACACATTCTCTCCTCCCTTCAGCCATCCAACTCTTACAATTAGTGCCAGCCAGGACCTTCAACTATCACAAATAGGCAGGAGGACATCAGTTTTTCCTCTCATCCAAGAAGAGGGTGCTTGCAATAGCACAATACCCTCCAGACACTTTTATTTTTATACAGTGCCTACTCTGAGGAAAGAGTGCAGTTAGAGTCACCAACACTTTCTGTAGTACAGAGATTTTCTATCTCCCATCCATCTAGTGATGCAGCAAGATCCTGTTTAGTTGATGAGATTAGTCAGTATGACTCCTTGTGCTGGTAAATCTGGGGGTGTGTACAAACCTTACCCGCAAAGTAGGAAGAACATATTCACTGTCAGGTGCATTCTTGCATTGATGGGTGTTGAAGAACGCTAGATAACAACTATGTTACAAATGCATTGATTGTTCTAGAAGATTTATTGCCCATTAATCAGGAGTCTCAAACTCAAATCACCCTGAGGGCTGCATGAGGCCTAGTAGAGGGCTGCATGAGGTCTAGTATGTTAGCCTCAGGGCTGCACCACTGAAATCTTTTCATACAACGATATTGCAAATATCAGTAATGATTGTGTCATTGCAGGCCACAGAAAATAGCTTTAGGGGCCTCATGCGGCCCACGGGCCGCACATTTGAGACCCCTGCCATAGACTAATTTCTAACTATTGGGGGGTTAGGAGGAAACTTTCACTGGGAACAGGTTATCCCATAACTGCCTACTTCCGTGTTTCTTCTATTTTCTCTGACACTATGTCTTCACCAATGGTGGAAGATTCACCTCCAGCAAGTCAATTTATCTGGACTGATTGAGTGGGAGTGAAGACCCACTCAGTTGATCTGGAAGTTGAGTTAATAAAACCACCGCCCCAAAAAGCATAATGCTGCACTGACAAGTATGCATTTCCTGTTGCTCAGCATAGTGGCGTTGGCACACAGAAGAAAATTTAGGAAGTCAACATAAGTTACACAAGCGATTCTGCATAGCTTGCATACCTCTGATTGAATGCTGCTGAATTTGCCCATTAACGTAGACCTGACCTGAAGCTCTTATTATTGGCTACTGTCAGAGACAAGATACTGGACCAGAGGGACCACTGGTCTGATTCTGTATTGCAATTCTTTTGCTATGATCTTATGAAAACAAGAAAAATTTAATTTAAATCCATCAAGTTCCATTTGCCAAGATCTTCCTGAACAAGCCTCCTGGTGTCTTGATTTAGAACACTACTCAGTGACTGAGGATCTATTTGGACAAAAGACATCTGAGACATGTAAAATGTTTTATTTATTTTTTTCCTCAAATTTTGCAAGTGTCAAATTTTTTTTAACAGTAACTGGAAATATGACTTTTCTCACTTCACAGAGGTGGGACTTTATCCAACCCTGTATGTGGAGTGGATGGAGACTTTACTAGTTAAATGAGATGTGCAAGAATTTGTGTGAACATTAGGAAGGGAGTGTCAAAATGGTTTAAATGTGGAAGTATCAGCAACTTGGACTGACTATTGTGAGAAGAAGGAGGTGAGATTACTTCTGGGCAAACCACACAAGATTTGGAACTGTATATGATAATTTGATTATATAGGAGGCAATCTGAACAAAAATTTCTGTGAGAATGCATTTGAAAGAAATCTAGCACTTCCTGATTTCAGTGCAGTCAGAACTGTCAAAGAATCATCTCTTTGTGGTATTTCACTTCTTCCACTATGGAAACCACTCTGGAGAGGATACTCTCTAGGATGGCAGAAAATATTGTCTGGCCACTATGAAAAGGGGAATCAATAACCATGCCAATGTGCTTTTGTATCTTTTGTGCCATGGCAATCACAGACCTTAGGAAGACAAAGGACCTGAAAGATGCTGAATGTGTTTGCAAGGGCTCTCAATTTCCTTTAACTTCCATGGAAACTGTAGGTGTTCAACACCTCACTGTGTCAGCCTCATCATGACCAAAGTTAAAAAACAAAACAAAACAAAAAACCCAGGTACCCTGTAGCTTCCTAAAACCAGATATAGCCGCTTGCAGTCAATTGCAGCCATGGAGAGCTCAGCTCTTGAAAATCAAACTAAAGTTTCACCTAAGTATAACGTCAGTGGCCTGACTTTAGGCCCTGGTTTTTGAAAATGTCAGCCAAAGTTTTTATGGGTTTATTAACTTATGCTGAGTTCCACACTAGAGATGAATTAGTAATCATCAGCTGTTTGGTATTTGCGCCCTATCATCCTCAAATACCCCTCTAACTCTTCTGTGGGCAGAATGGCCAAGACTATTGTAAGAAAGAGGGGTACAACACCAATGTTGGGATGGGAGCAGAGGAATATGGTTAATGCTTTTAGTTGTAAATATATTTGCCTTGCTTTTAGGTCCTAATTTTTTTCCAGCTGGTTCTGCTAGACATCAGCACTTTCTGGAGTCTTTTATCATCTTGTTCGTGAAATCAGGCACATGATCACATAAAATGAGGAAATGGATATATACAGACCATAGTTCCTGCTGCAAAACTTGACCTTCATACCTGATAGTGCATAAATATAAAAATCCTACAACTACAATTCCAAAAATGATTTCTTTAAAAATCATTCTGTGTTAAGATTCTCAATGGGAAAGAATTCCAATTTGCAGAACAAGCACATTTGTAAGAAAATATTTGAAAATCCCTTTAAAAACAAAGTGCAAACAATGCAAATCCCTCCCATAATGCAAGAAAAGTCCATCTAAATTATTACACCCAGCATAATGCTGGCCACAGTAGGTGCAGTTATGAACAAATTGAGACATAATCCTGCACGTTCCAGGAGTGGTAGAGCTACAACAAAGGGCCCTATTAATAATATGTTAATAATTAAAACAAGGTTTGCTTAATAACCTTGCGTTCTGGTGAAATAAAATACCGTATTACATATTGAGACAAAATAGATATTGTTATTTTGGAAGTTAATTCAGTAATCGGATCATTCATTGGTAATCCATCTTCTGAAGTCACATACCAGAGTAATGAAAAGATGACAATGTTTCAAGCACAGAAGCAAGTGGTAAACAGGTAAATTTAGAACATAATTAAACTTTAATGCAGCATCTTATGTAGTGCTGATTTTTTAATAATGCCAATTTATTTACAATGCACCCAGTCAGAATATGATCCAAATATCATTGAAGTCAAGGGGAGTATTTCCACTCATTTTATTGGGCTTTGGATCAGGCCCTCTGGGAAGATTATATACTTTATTAATTTCTATGTTTAGATGATGAAAAGCACACAGTTAGGAATTACATTTTAAACAAAAATCATTTTCTTACCTCCTTTGTAAATATCCTTACTAGAGCTATGTTAAACTGGAATTAAGACTGAGTACATATCAATTTACAGGTAAATAGGATACAGGGAATTTGTCATTATCCCGAAAACAAGCATTACAGACCCAGGAAATTCAGAGTTAAGGTTAATCTTAGAAGAAACCCTGCTCAGATGGGATAAACAAACTCCATGCTGGGCTGGAAGGGGTAAAAGGACAGCGTTGGGCCCCAAAGTCTTACCCCTCCAGCTCAAGAGAGCATACACCAGCTGGGATTGGACTGGGTTGAAGAGGAAGCAGCCCTGTTCAGGAGGAGGGCAGACCTACCCTGAAGTCTTCTGATGAGATTCTGGAGAAGCCCCCAGAGTTAGGCTCAGTTCAGCTGGGGCTGATGGTTTGGTATTGTTCCTTTTCACCTTACTGGGGACTGAAAGATGAGAGAAGAGAGCAGTGGGAGGAAGTGGCCCAGGGAGGGTAACTCAGAAGACACATTTGGGGGCCAGACGCTGGTGACGGTTCTGTGGCCCTGGCTCTGAATTCTATTGTGACTGGCCCCACTAGCGACGGACTCGAACCACCTGCACTGCTCACCAGACCTCTGAGTAGAGGAGACCCAGAACATAAGACTGAACCATTGGGAGGGGACTTTTTTTTCTGCACAGGGACTGTTCTTTTATTGTGGGCTGGTTCATTATCATACACAACAGACATTCTGTTTTCATTTGTTTTCCCTCACGTTGCCAGCCCATCCTCAATGGAAGCAACAATAATGAGGAAGGGAAATGGCAGTGAGTTTGTTCAATGCACATATTGAGAAGCAATTCTCACTCTTTACAGAATTAAGGAGTAATGCTGGCATTGTGCATAAATAGACACCTGAAAATCTGGAGTGTAGCTGTTTGCTGGCCACCCACAGGCTGGCTTGTCTGACCACTGTCATATTGCAGGCCCTTTCTGACAAAAGCCAGGGAGGTGCATGAAGGAGTATTGTCGAGGGTAAAATGGCATGATCTGCCAATGAATCTGTTCTCTGATCAGCGATGGTTTCCATGCAGTCCTCTGCCAGAGGACTAGATCATGGGAAGGAGCCAGGTATGAGGTTAGTTTATATCTAACTGCAGTTTTCACAGTGTATATTATATATGCCCTCATTTCAAAGTCCTTTATGCTTGTTCTGTATGCCAGCAAGAATTAGGCCCATGGCTTTTAATTCCAACTGATATGTTTTAGTCAAGGGCTGGCATCTGCAACCTTCCTCCAAAGTATTAACCATCATCTTAACAAACACAAGAGCTTTTTTAATATTTAAAGAAAATGCTTAAGATTTAAATACATTGTTACATCTTTAATAAAGCAGTTTGAACACTGGTTTGCATATGACATTATGATCCCCCATACTGTTACTTTTCATCAAGAGGGACAATGCCATGAGCAAGCACTCGTGCCGATTTATGCATGGGAAGAATAGCTATTGAACCCACAAACTGTCTGATTGTTGTGTGAAACAAAACAAGATCAGCTTTCTTTTAAGTGATGACCTAAAATCATATTTTTCTAATTCCAAAATAATATGTTATACAGATATAAAGCAGGTCTAGAGTCACAGCACTTCTTTTGCTTTCCAGCTGAAAAAGGGGGGAGGGCAACTAATCTACATGTGCTTTGTATTTGCATGAGCACAAATAGGTATTACTATAGTCTCACTGTGTGAGTGCAGGGTATGATGGTAAATTGTATTGGGGTTGAGTTGGTCACAAATCTGCCAATACCTGTACTTTAACTGAGGAGGGAAATGAAAGATTGTCTTTTTCATAATATGCTACCCTTTTGATTGCTTTGATTGCATAAACTCTGTTGAGTGGGAAATTACCATCAGCAGCAAAGACTGGAAAGAGTAAGCAACGCTCTGCTTTCAGCCTGGTAAAGATAGAAAAAAGGGGAGAGGGGCCTACAACTGGCCCTGTCAAAGAGCTATACCTGAAGCACTGCTTCACTCTGCTCCACTATTAAAGGATTGACTTAAATGGCTGACTTCTTGGGGAGCCTTCTTTTTGTTATTTTAATCAGAAGAGCTATTTGCAGTATCCTGACTTTAAGAGCTGAAACTCTCTTTGAGCTGAAATCATTGAGGGCTGAAACCTTCTCTCAAAACTGAAGCATAAACAGTGGGTAGCACTGGCAGAGAGTGGGCAGTGCCACTGGACGGTGTGAGGAGCCGGAGAGCGTGAGTGACTAGCGAGCGAAGCCAGTGGACAAGCTGGCGTGAGGAACATTCTCTATATACGCTGAGATGGAGTGAGTGCTGTATTGGGTTTTGGTGGGAATCCTGTTCTGTATTGGTTCTCCAGATCAGTGCTGGTTTTGCTATAGTGTCTATATATCCCTTTATGCTGTGTAGGGTTTTGGTGGGAATCCTGTCCTGCACTGATTCTCCAGCTCAGTGGTGGTTTTGCTATTGTGTCTGTACATTCTTTTATAGTACTATTATAAATCCTGTATACTACACTCAGACTCATGCTTGTGAGTGGGGAAGCATTACCCCTTCAGGGTGGCCAGGGAACTGTGCAAGATTTCCCAAGAAACTGGGTGGGGGCTCAAGCTGGTTGGTGGAATAACATTATTTGGAACCCCCTAAATATAGAACCCGGCCCTTGCTCTGCCCTCTCGCCCTGGCAGAAGGGTTACACGGTGTTATGATTCACAACAAAAAAAGAGAGACTAGCACAGATCAATTACTCAGAAATACTGATGAAAGCAGGAAACAGGCTTGCTAGGACTGATTCAGGTTGGAGTAGATCTGTGCACTTTCACTAACTGGTACACAGCAGGTGCTGTTTAGGAAAAGAACAGATTAAAGAGCACCATGTAGCGCTACAAAAACAGAAGATTTTTGTAAAGGGGAGGAATCAATATTTTTGGTATTGCTAATAGGAAAGGAGAACTACATTTTCAATGCAAATACCAATGCTGTGTTCAGACCCCTCCTGTGGTGCCAAAATACTTTGTTCCATGACAGGTAGCTGATTAGGGGGGGATGCTACAACTATAATACCGGTTTAACTTTATTAATGCTTCTTAGCTGTTTAGCATCTGCCTTGGACCGAGACAGAATTGGTACATACCCACCACAGAATATTAAGAATTCTAATTTTTTAAAAATACATACAAATTAATATTTTAGCAAGGATAAATATTTAGAAATATCAGTCAAACAATGAATTATTTTGCTGTGAAATTCAGATTAAAGCACTTGGAGCTGAAATGAAACACTAAAAGCTTTTAAATGTTGTTATGATTCTCCTTATTAAACTTATACAATGAGCAGCTTAAGTTTTCTTTATTGTAATATATTATTCTGGAGGGGTTTAACATTTTTATGGTATATCTGGTCAGACAATGAACCCTGGCACATTCCCAGTCTTCTGATTTGCCATTTAAGACCATAGATTAACTGAAGAAAACCAGAGTATATTTCAATTTTCATAATTTCAATCCATTTTTTAAGGCAGTAGTTACTATGAATACTAATCCTGTTACAAATCCTAAATTGAAGAAATAAAGACAGTCTGTGAAGAGGTACTTTACCCTTTTAGCTTAGTGATGGTTGTCCATAGGACCCCCCTGCTGGCTAAGTGTGGTACTGCTGGCACTCCCTGCCTCAAGCTATCATAAAATCATAGGGCTAAAAGGGACCTCATGAGGGCATCTAGTCCAACCCCACGCTAAAAGCAGGACCACTGCCACTAAATCATTCCAGCCAGGGTTTTGTCCAACCAGGTCTTAAAAGTTTCCAAAGATAGAAATCCCACCACGTCCCTAGATAACCCATTCCAATGCTTTACCACCCTCCTAATGAGATAGTTTTTCCTAATATCCAACCTAGACCTCCATCGGCTGCAGCCTAAAACCATTGCTCCTTGTTCTGTCCTATGTCACCACTGAGAATAGCCCAGCTTCCTCCTCTTTGGAGCACCTCTTCAAGTAGTTGAAGGTAGTTATCAAATCCCACCTCAGTCTTCTCCTATGCAGGCTAAATAAGCCTTCAGTCTCTCCTCATAAGTCATGTGCTCTAGCCCTTCAATCATTTTTATTTCCCTCCACTGGACTTTTTCTCATTTGTTCACACCCTTTATGTAGGGGAGAGTCCAAAACTTGACACGGTATTCTTGATATGGCCTCATCAGTGCCAAATAGAGAGGAATAATCACATCCCTCAATCTGCCAGCAATACTTCTGCTGATACAGCACAATATGCCATTGGCCTTTCTGGCAATAAGGGCGCATTATTTACTCACATCCAGCTTCCTGTCCACTATAGCCCCCATGTCTCTTTCTACAGAGTTGCTACTTAGTTGGTCAGTTCTCAGCCTGTAGCAGTACATGGGATGTTTCCATCTTAAGTGCAGGACTTTGCACTTGCCCTTGTTGAACCTCATGAGATTTTGTTTGGCTCAATGCTCCAATTTGTCTAGATCTCCCTGAATCCTAGCCCTATCCTCCAGGGTATCTACCATTCCCCCCAGCTTGGTGTCATCTGCAAACTTACTGAGCATGCAGTTTATCCTATCATCCAGATCATTAATGAAGATGCTGAACAAAATTGGCCCCAGAACCAACCCCTGGGGCAGTTTCCCTCCTTAAGGTTGGGTTCTTCTGCAAATCCACACATTAGTCTGGGTAGGACCTATGGCTTAGCCCCCCCCAGCCAAGTCAGAAACAGACTTAGTCTTTTCTGGGATACCAAGAGTCCAAACTAAAAAGTTCCAAACAAACAAAAACAGTTTTCTGCATTCAGGAGCTTGTTTTCAACCCATCCTTTGGGCCCTGTTCCCACTTCCCAGCTCATTTCTCAGCCACTGTGTAAAGTCTTTAGGTATGGCTACACTGCTGCTGGGAAGAACCCTTTCTAGGCTACAGAACCTGAGCTCCAGACTGGGCCAAAACTTGCAAAGGTCTGTGTATGTAGCTATTTTTAGAGCATTACCATAAGACCAAGTCTGTCAACTGGTCCAAGAGACATGCTGCTACAGGCTGGGTAGCTGCACCCTTTCTAGCTGTGGGCTGAAGCACTCAGCTCCTATGTCCCCTGGACTTCTACACACCCCAGCTCAAGTCCTTTCACCTGAATCCACTTGTTCCCTGTGATTGCAAAAAACAACCCAAGACTGATCTCATTCTGCTCTTTAATAAGGCCTACTGTCCATTAAGCTACCACCTGACCCTTCTTAGTTATAACCCCTTCACCTGGAAGCAATTAATTATGAAGTTACATGTGTGGCTGCTCCCCACCCATTTCCTCTTACAAGTCAGACTGACAGGCTTGCAGGAGTGTAGGATAGAGACTGGGTAAAACCTCCTGCAACTCCAATCTATATTTCTGTGCAAAGAGGTGAATGTTAGCAGGCCCATGAAAAAGCAGGGGCTCCTTCCCTTCCCAGAAAACAAGTCAGCAGCATGCAAGAAAAAAATACAGGCTCATGGTGAAGTGTTGGAAAGAAGGTCTGCTTCTTTCCAGGGGCAAAGGCCCAGATTTTTAAGGCCATGTAGCTGCCTAAGATGCATAGGTGCCTACTGGTATTTTCAGAAATACCTAGATGTTTAACTCCAATTCTTTTCAATATAAGGTAGGCAAGTAGGTGCTTTTGAAAAATCCAAATAGGCTGCATCTTTAGTAACCCAAGTAGTTTTAAAAAGCTTTTTCTAACTTTAGTGTAGGCCCATTTTGTTCTGAGCCTAATCTTATTTGTGCCTGTTTAAAGGTTTTATTCTTGTTTTCTTTCAAAGAGAAAGAGAACAGTAGAACTGGGGTAGGTAGTAGTCTCAGGAGCTGGGGGCAGGAGATTTCTGGGGAGGAAACCCAAATTGTTGCCTTAATTTCAAGGCCTGTGTTTAGGCTAGAATTCCAGAGCAGAGGGTAAATGGGGGTCCTCTTCTTCCTTTAGCACTTGTGGGACTGCTGGAAAGCTACTCGGTCACACACTTGCTGCTCCTTATTTAGGGACTTTGCAAGGGGTCAGTTTCCTATTGGAAGAGAAGTTGGCACCTATTCCAAGTATTTGTCTGCAAATTTAACTTATTAAAGTGCAACAAGTCCTTTTCACCTTGAGCAGAGAGGGCTAAAGCAAAACTGCACAACATTTTACTTGCAGAAACCCTAGCTAAGACACTTCTCTGTTGTCAAAAGTGGCTTCTTCCTCTGCCCTTTTGATTGAACCTATTGGTCTGCCTGAGATCTATTCTTTCACCTGGGTGCATCATCAGTCTTCAGGTACTCCAGTCTTTCTAGCTCTCTATCTGCATGTGGACTAGATTAAGGGGCCTGGCTGTTGTCCCTCCTTTGTATTAGAAAGAGAAATCTTTAGACAGATCTGCTCAATGTCCACTGAAGCTGACTTCTCACTGAACCTGTGTTTGGACAGAAGTAGTTAGAAAGTGTTTCACCCACATAGCCCCTTTAATAATAGTTGAGAAATGGATGCTGTAGCCAGCCCTATGTACTGCTCTCTGTGTAACCATATTTATGCAGTATGTCATGCTGAGTACTCAGATCAACAATTTCTAACATACATTTAGGATCAGAAGAATTGCTGCCTGGATCACTCAGCTGTCCATCTACCTCACTGCCCTGTCTGTGGCAGTAACCAGTACCTGGTATTTCAGTGACAGATGTAAGAACACCATAGCAGAGATTATAATGCAGAAACTTTGAGTATGACTGTTACCTGCACTAGGAGGTGTGGGTACTCTTTGCCCCATACTCTCCCAGAGGCTAGTTGGAATCTGGTACAGGTCATATTCTTGTTTTGCAGTTTGTTCAATTATTTCAATTCAAATGTTTTAGATCTTGTAATACCTAACACTCTCTCCTGAGCAAAGTTCTGTAGACAAGTCACAACAGACAACAGTTAGGCTGGACATTTCCAAGGATCACACATGTGGTTCTTTAGCTTTTGGTGGAATGCTATTTTACTAATCAAGTGAGCACATTTAGGTAAGGAGAGTTTCCTTGAGTCTAAATATACTCTCTATTTTATTGAAAGAGACAGCAGAACCATATGTATCAATCAATCCTGGCATCTGTGTGGTCACTCCATGTAGAAGTGAAAACTAATAATCTGCAAATGATCCAAAGTATGCAGTACTGCAACAGAAGGCAGCAAGCACTGTACAGAAATGTATCATTATGAATAAGAATACAGTGCTTCACATCTATACGCTGCAGGACTGACATTGGACCTGGCACTAGATACTGTGCCTGTCTACCCTCCTATACATGCCATACAAGAATGTACCAAGCTTTTGCAATAATGCAGAAGGCTGAGAGTTGAGATACAAGGAACCTTTCCTCCCCTGCTTTTGTGATTCTTGCACACAAGCCAGTCACAATTGTAGCTTCTTCATTCACTTGTGTGAGGGCTGAGCTCGCTTAGTGCTGCATGTGTGGTGGACACTCTCCATGAGGTGGAGCCAGGGCCCTGTTCTCTCTCTGTACAACGCAACTGTCCTGCCTGGGAGCATTTAGGCACCGTTCCTTCGTGCATCTGAGAATGTCATAAATGCTCTGCTACACTCAAATGCTTTATGAGGATCTCCCTAGCCTGGGGCAACTTCATACTCCCCACAAAGAGGACAATTCTCTTGCATTAAGAAATTAAGAACATGTAATTTGTTAAAGGGATTTGTAATTATATATACTGCAGAAAGAGAAGCTGGCAAACCCCTCTTTACCTCCACATTCCGATTTCATGGATGTTAGCTGGGAAACCCCATCATTTGGTCTGCTTCCCCAGCATGCCAGGGGTGGCATAGGTGCCAGGAGTGGCACAGGCTTATAGGTCACTGGCTTTTACCTAGTGGCTGGAATCAGGGTGAGCTGGATTGTACCTCAGAAGGGGTGGACTGTTGGGCTTTGCTGGAAGGCTAAGGTCCCAAGACTGGACTCAAGAGCAGAGTCAGTGTGGCAAGAGGTGGAGCACAGACCATCTGGAGGGGGACCACTTAAGCACTCCCCAGTAACACTAACAGGAGGTGTCCTCCAGGTGGGTTGAGTGCTGCCGACCGCTTACACCGGTACACATAGAAATTGTTTTCATCATTACTTGAGATGCAGGGAAAATATAGAGGAATGATGGAGTATGGTATCAGGGTGCTGCAGAGACAGTGCAATCAGCTCAGCATACCTTTGTAGTCCCGGGGAATAATCTGGGAGCTATAATTTCTGCTAAGACTTTGCATGCTCTTTTTTATGTTAATATCTGACGCTATTCTATAGCCATACTCTGGATTCACCAAATTTTCCTTGCAATATCTCTGGATGTCACTAGCCATGTACTTCACTTGTTAAATGATAAGCTGCTGCTATCCTTAGATTTGCTTCAAAAGCAAATATGTAATTCTAGATGGACCAGCATGAAGCCGGAGGGCCCTACTGATGCTATTTTGCTGTGTGCCTATAATCCCTTGATGGATTTGAGCGGTTTGGATAACATTTTTTGCAGACAAAAATTTACATTTCCCATGGTGCTTTTTATGCTGTGTCAATGAATTTTTAAAATAAAATAAATGTAAAGCAGGTCTAGAGGCTTGGCACTTCTTGTACTTAACAGCTGATAGTGGGGCAACTAATCTGCATAGGCTTTGTATTTGCACAAACAAAAATATGATTATAAATGTTCTAAGTCACATTTTTGATACCACAATATCACTGTGGAAGGGGGGAAACCCAACACCATTCACATCATCAACTAATGACATGGAAATTAGCTGGCTCAAGTCTGGTGTTCACTTCACTTGAAATCCTTACAACTTGGAGCTGTACTGACCACAAGTTAAGGGTGTCTTGCTTAAAAATTCATCTTATTCCAGTTGTCTCTTTGTTAAGACATTTGAAATTCTACAGAGTCACGTCTACATTGCAGACCATAGATTAAAATCACTATTTCCATTAAAGGGCAAGAGGAAATTAATAAACAACGTGGGCTCTCTTTGGGCATGATCTTGCAGTGTAATTTTACTCACACCAGCAGTCCCATTGACTACATTTTGAATACTCACATGTCTAATGTTACTCACACACAGGTTTTTGCAGCTCTGGGCTCTTTATATTTAATCTTATATCTAGTTTCTGTAAGATCTTGCTGCAGTGCTTATATGACATCTTTTAAATACAGTAGTGGGGTCAGCAATCCCCAGCATGCATGTCAAGAGTGGCATGCCAGCCCATTTGGAGCAGTAGGTGGCATTGCCATGTGACGGATTGCACCCCAGATCTGGTTTGGTGCGCTGCTGTGATATGCATCCCCCCCACTTCCCACTCCTGAACTCTGATTTGCCCTGCTTTTGCCAAGTGACCCCCTCCCTCCAGAGTCTGTCCACTCCAGCCTCTCATGTGCAATTGGTCCCAAACAGTGGATGTACGCCCTCTGGTTACTCGAGGACAGTGCCCCAGCAAGCATCACCAGCCCTAGAGTCCACCATGGGAGCCACTGTCTTACAGAGATAGGGACACATGCCCAACCACCATATACTCAAGTCCATCCATTTAACAAAGAAAATGGATCATGCTCAGCCTTCTTCACCACACCCTCTAAGGACTGCACAGCTATAGATAAAGCAATTACAAGTTTATTCATCAGACTATAATTCTGAGTGAGAATATGGCCAATAATGGCAGAATCACAATATAAATGAGTCAGGAGTGACCACAAGGAAATAAAAGCTAAAAAACACATAGTAACCTAATACTTCTACCAAAACTGACCTCATCATCCGACTTTATGCTTAAGATGTTCAGCTGTCAGACGTTCATACAGCCAGTCTCTGCCTGAGACCAGGTAGGGCCCACATCTTGCTTAAAGTTGTTTCAAGATGGAGATTCCTGGGCAAAAAAGCTCCTAATTACCCCCCCCCCCAAGTGTCCCTCTTTGTTTCAAAAACCCTCAACCCATCCCTTTCTGCACCGAGGTGATCTTTTTGTTTGGTCTGAGACAGGGAACTCAAGTAGCAGATCTTTGTTGCCTCCTCCAGGTACTTGCTTGCTTGCTGCTTTGGTTGTTTACATGCTGTTGGGAAAGAGTTCTGTCTGCCCCCTGCTGCCCCCACGAGCCATGGGAAACATGTTACATGTCTGTGAACATGCATGATGCTGCAGGAAACATGGTATCATAATAATCATGTTGAACAGGTTATGAGCCTCCATAAAGAAACCTTCTATGACATAACGGGCATAAAAACATACAATCCAATGTATAAGTGAACAGAAAAATTATATAGCTCATAGCCCAAGGTGCACAGCTGTGCATCCCATGACATGGCAGAATTGCTGCTCCTGCCACTGAAAGCCACTCTGGGTAGCCTCTTTTAGCACTGATTGGATTGAGGTGGTCCCCAGGCATGCTGCCAAAAACCACCCTGGGTGGCAGTTTTTGGTGGTGGCTGAAGCAGGTCCTCAGGCACACCATTGAATGCTGCTTTCGTCAGCTTCTTTCTATGGTGTGCTTGGGAACCCCTGTCCCAGCCAGCGCTGCAAGAAGTTGCCCAGAGCAGCTTTCAGAGTGTGTGTGTGGGGGGGCATGCCAACTGTGGCAGCAGTTGCATATTCAGGTGGTGGCTGCCTTTGCTTGTGGAGGGGGCTGTGGACACAGGCAGAGAGCCAGGGAGGAGGGGGCAGCATGGTGGTTTGCAAAGGTTGTTGAGTCCAAGTGCAAAAGATTTTGTGACTGTGGTAGACATCCCCAATGGGGTTTGCCAGGAGGTTCAGTGTAAATATACGGTTAAGTGTTTAACTAATGTGTCTGAGCAAGGTGATTACGCCTAGTTTCAGAGGGCACTCTTTACAACTTTGCTATACATAACTATTTCATAAATGACTGCAGAACCAAAGATTAGACTAATGGAATGAATACAGGCCTATAAACAGAATTACATTTTCCTTTCTGTGCCTACTAGTAATTTCCTTCCACCTCCTTCCCTATGGTAGATGTGTTTCAGGATTCCTCATCACCAGTTTAACCCTTGATGGTGCCTTTATTCTGCCAGGAAGCAAAATTCTCTGATCCTTTATCCACCACTCTGTGGATACACATTGCATGAGCTCCCTGCGATACTCTCTTTTTTTGAGAACAGTGCAACTGTTGGGCCTTTAGCTAATAGCAGGTGTATGTAGTACCATTAAATAGAAAATGACATCAACACCACTGATTGCTGCTACCACCCCACCAAGGATCTGGGCTTGCTGGGGTTCCTCTGGTGACCTAAATGTTATTCTAAGTCAAGGGTCTCAAACTCAAATCACCATGAGAGCTGCATGAGGACTAGTACATTAGCCCAAGGGCCGCACCACGGAAACCTTTTCGCACAACGATATTGCAAATAGCAGTAATGATAGCATCATTGCAGGCCACAGGAAATAGCTTTAGGGGCCAGATGCAGCCCACGGGCTGTGTGTTTGAAACCCTTGTTCTAAGTTATCTCCCCGCTCCCATGTGTGCCCCTCCTGAGGTGATCCGTTGGGCTCTCTCCTCAAACCATTTCCAGCACAATAGCCTAACTCATCTCATTGCTCTGCTTGACATCATCATGCTCAATCACAGACTCAAAAACTAAACCAAAACAAGCAAACAAACAACCAACCCCACGCACAGACTAGCAGTAGAATCTAGACCACGTAATGCCAGAATTTAGGGGTGGGAATAAAGCCCACTGTGTTTGACCATTTGATGCAGAACTATTGCATGAGTAGTGCAAGTAAAAGGTGCAGGGAACAACTGTACTCCAGGACCAGGCAGCACACAATTAGGGAGCCATAATTAGGTCTCTGCCATCTCTCTCCTTTATCCTACTATAGATGCAATAGAGAAATTGAGCCCTAGAAGTGCGATATGCAAAAGCACTGAATGTAGACCTAGTCTGCTCCTACTGAAGTCCGTGGTAATTGACCATGAATCCAGACAAGTAGCATTAAGACAGTCAAGGCAACTTTTGAAAAAATCCCACCCTAAAACACTTTTCACATACAAAAATAAAAATAAATCAAATCCATTAGAAAATGGTGAAATTATTTTCTTTAAAAGGAGGATTTAAGTAACAGGATTAAAAAACAAAGCGGAGCTATGTTAACCAATATTTTTGGGATCTTATTTTTCTTAAGACAGTATTTAAAACAACAATCTTTGTTTCTGCCTATGTTAGTATACATTTCAACAGATGGCTGAAACACAACATGCCTCTTTAATGAAAGCTAACGGTGAGTAGATGCAGAAAGCTGAGAATAAAGGACTCAGTGTAACTAACATCCAGAAGGTGCGAACTTCTGACATAGGAATTCTCACCCAAGAAACTGAGATGTCTTTCGCCTGTGTATCTATAGCCGAGGAAAATTACACTAGCCATTTGTCTTATGTGTCCTGTTAGTCAGGGTAAGAGATGATTGTTCTGCTTTTAGCACAGCTCCACATAGTGATGAGCAATATCTCTATTGTTATGTTGCATACTACACATTACTGAAAAGCCATGAGAATTTTAACAGCCAGTAGTATCATGTATCATGCAAAGTGGAAAGGAAAACAGACTTTTTAAAAAAAAAATTTGCTAATATAATTTTAACAGTCATTTAATACTAACAAAATGAAAGAGTTGCCACACCATCCTTAATTCACTACCTTTTTACTGGGTCCTGCAGCTCAACAGTCCTTTATCAGAAATGTAAGAACAATGAATAATCTGTCATATTGTAACAAAGAAGAATGATTCCCTAAGAATAACTGTATGAATTAAATGAACTTGAAAGCTTGATTTTGGTTAGTAATAAAATTGGCTTAAATTGGGGGTTGGAAGGGGAGACGGCCTTTTTTTAGAAACAAGTTCAGCCACAATAGTTCATTATAAATGATTTAAAATCATGGAATTCTCATAATCATCAAGTGCATTGCTTCGTAGGTTTCACAGCAAGAAAAGGCTCTAGGTGAGAGAAAAAGACAGGGAGTGCAGATAAGCAAAAACAGCTGCATACCAAAAGGGTAATCTTCAGATTAGAACATGAATTTGAAGGAATTTAGAAAACATTTTTGAACCAAATCATGAGAGGAACTAAGGGTAAAGAGCTTATGGTAGAAAGGGAAAACAGAAGAGACATGGGGCACAGAAATCTCAGTTCTGGAAAGTAATGAAGAATTCTTTATGTGTTTGTGCTCAGTGATAAGCAAGGGTTTAAATTTTTTTTTTTCTGACAAATGGGAAGGAACAAAAGATCTATTGAAAACCAAAAACATATATTTCAATTAAATGTTAGTAATTTATATATTACTTCAGTTCAGAGTCAATTAAAAAAAAACACTGTACTTTGTTTTAAGGTTATGTGTGCAATAGAGCACACAAACTGTTCTAGTTACTCCATGGCAGATATACAGGTGCAAGTTAGAATCATAGAATCATAGGGTTGGAAGGGACCCCACGAGGTCATCTAGTCCAACCCCCTGCCAAAAAAAGCAGGACCACTCCCATTAGATCATCCCAGTCAGGGTTTTGTCCAGCTGGGCCTTGAACACCTCCAGAGATGGAGATTCCACCACCTCCCTCGGCAGCTTATTCCAATGCTTCACCACTCGCCTAGTAAGGAAGTTTCTCCTAATATCCAGCCTGGACCGCCCCAGCTGTAACTTGAAGCCATTGCTTCTCGTTCTGCCCTCTGTTACTACCAAGAACAGTCGAGCTCCATCCTCCTTGGAGCAACCCTTCAAGTAGTTGAAGGTTGCTATCAAATCCCCCCTCAGTCTTCTCTTCTGCAGGCTAAATAAGCCTAGTTCCTTCAGTCTTTCTTCATAGGGCTTGTGCTCCTGCCCTTTGATCATTTTGGTTGCCCTCCTCTGGACTCTCTCTAATTTGTCCATGTCCTTTTTGTAGTGGGGAGCCCAAAACTGGACACAGTATTCTAGATGTGGCCTCATTAGTGCAGAATAGAGGGGAATGATCACATCCCTCGATCTGCTGGCGACACTTCTTCTGATGCAGCCCAGTATGCCATTGGCCTTTCTGGCAGCAAGTGCACACTGCTGACTCATATCCAGCTTCCCATCCACCATGACTCCCAGGTCCTTTTCTCCAGTGCTGCTATTTAGCTGATCACTCCCCAGCCTGTAGCAGTACATGGGGTTTTTTTTGTCCCAAGTGCAGGATTTTACACTTGTCCTTGTTGAACCTCATGAGATTCCTCTTGGCCCACTGCTCCAATTTGTCTAGGTCTCCCTGAATCCTGTCCCTGCCCTCTAGGGTGTCTACCGTTCCCCCCAGTTTGGTATCATCCGCAAACTTACTAAGTGTGCAATCTATCCCATCATCCAGATCATTGATGAAAACATTGAACAGAACTGGCCCCAGGACCGACCCCTGGGGCACACCACTTGTTACTGCTTGCCAATTTGACATGGAGCCATTGATTCCTACACGCTGAAACCGTTGATCTAGCCAGTTTTCTATCCACCTTACAGTCCACGCATCTAACCCATACTTCCTTAATTTGCCAATGAGAATGCTGTGGGAAACTGTATCAAAAGCCTTGCTAAAGTCAAGGTATATCACATCAACGGCTCTTCCCACATCCACAAATCCAGTCATCTCATCATAGAAGGCGATGAGGTTGGTCAGGCATGATTTACCCTTGGTGAATCCATGCTGACTGTTCCTGATTACTCTATTTTCCTCCAAGTGTTTCAGGATGGATTCTTTGAGAAGCTGCTCCATGATTTTTCCGGGGATTGAGGTGAGGCGGACAGGTCTGTAATTCCCTGGATCCTCCTTTTTGCCTTTCTTGAAGATAGGTACTATATTTGCTTTTTTCCAGTCCTCTGGCACCTCCCCTGTTTGCCACGAGTTTTCAAAGATAATGGCCAACGGTACTGCTATCTCATCAGCCAGCTCCCTCAGCACCCTCGGATGCAGTTCATCCGCCCCCATGGACTTGTGCACATCTAGTTTCTTTAAGCAGTCCCTAACCTGACCTTCTGTCACCAAGGGCCTCTCTTCTTCTCCCCAGTCTACCGTACCTAGTGTAGTGGGCTGGGAGCTGACCCTGCTTGTGAAAACTGAAGTAAAAAAAGCATTGAGCACTTCAGCTTTTTCCTCATCCTCTGTCACGAGGATGCCTGCCCCATTCAGTAAGGGACCTACACCATCCCTGATCCTCTTCTTGTTATTGATATACTTGTAGAACCCCTTCCTATTATCCTTCACATCCCTTGCTAGTCGCAACTCCATTTGTCCTTTGGCCTTTCTGATTTTATCCCTGCAGTCCCGAGCAATGTCTTTATATGCCTCCTTAGTCATCTGTCCTAGCTTCCACTTCCTGTAAGCGTCCTTTTTATGCTTCAGCTCAGTGCAGAGCTCTCTGTTAAGCCACAGTGGGCGCCTTCCACATTTGCTGTGCTTTCTCCTTATCGGAATTGTATCTTCCTGTGCCCTTAGCAGGGTTTCTTTAAAATGCACCCAACTCTCTTGGACACCTTTCCCCTTCAGATCAGCCTCCCAAGGGATCCTGCCCATCAGTTCCCTGAGGGAGACAAAATCTGCTTTTCTGAAGTCCAGGGTCTGCGTTTTGCTTCTTTCCTTTAATCATCAACTTGAACTCAATCATTTCATGGTCACTGCTACCCAGGCTGCCATTCACTTCTACTTCCCTGATACATTCTTCTCTATTTGTGAGCAGCAGATCGAGAGGAATTTCCATGACTACATATCAAGGAAACATGCATTTGAATATCCAGTGAGGTGCAACTGTATCCACATTATGTTATTTTTAGTATTTTATTATTACTTGCTATAATGGTAATTGCATAGTTAGGACTGGGTTCAATCACCACTGTCTGGTTATTGTGCATGAGACTCTGAGAATTAAAAACAGAAAAAAAATATTTTGGTCTGGTTGAAAATTTTCTATCAAAAACGTTTGATAGAAAACTGGGTTTTTGACCACAATTTTTTTGACTAGCTTCAGTTCTCTGCAGAAAATATTGATTTAATTTAAATAACAAAAAAAACCCCATATTTAAAATGGTGCCAAATTACAACCATGGTAGTGTAATCCTGGTTGCCTTATACTTATGCTTCCACTCTTCTATATGGGCCAGCCTCTCTGGCTGAACTACATCTTCCATGATACACCATAGCAAGGGATTCCTATGCCACATCCCCACCCCTCCAGAAAAGGGAGAAAGAAGTATGCCTCTTGGGAACTGTTGTCCTGAATGCCTTCTCCCATTTTCTCTGTGGACTGGGCTTTCTGGCTCTTCTACATCCTCCATGTTTCATTTTACTAACTTAATATTTGCCCCCAACACCTTTTTTACTAGTTTTAGCAAATACCCAAACTCTTCAAAAACAGCTTATCATCGAATGGTATAAATTAGAGATGGAAACAACCTATTAGATAATTCAGCTCCTCTTGTGCCAATGGCTTATTCCCTATAATATATTGTCCTGCAAATTGTCCATTCTAGATTTAAAATCTGCTAAGGGATGAAGCTTCCATTACTTTTTAGGACTATTCTAATGTATAACACTATCTGAAAGATTTCCTTGATACTCATGCTAAATTAACTGTTTTTGAATTTCAGCTCATTACTTCTAGCTATATTCCCTTGGGCCACCCTGAACAATCGATCCCCTCTCAGTTTGTAACATTTCTGTGTGGACTGGTCAGGAAAAAGTTCTTCCCCTGGAAAATTTAGATGAAAAGTTTTTTTGTTTTGTATTCACTGGAATTTTTAAGTTTCTGCTAAAAGATCTGAAAACTGTTTGTATAAAAAAACCCATGTCTATCAAAATAAATATTATAATGGAAAATTTTCAGTCAACAAGTTTCCATTCTTCACATATTTGTAAAGAGTTACCGTAACCCTTTTCAGTCATTGCTGGGGATCTGCTAGCACAGACCTGGATGTCTGAGCTTTATACCATTGAGGATTGGGGTCTATATATTTAATTTTTTTAAACCATACTCAGTCATCCTCTCCAAGGATCTTTACTAAAGAGAAGCTCTGGCAAAACATTTTGCAGAGACTGATTGTGATTAAGTTCTGATGGAACCCAGGCTAGGTTCTGACTGAAACCTGCCTGGCTTCCTGCCAGCTCACCTGCCCAAACCCTTAACAGGACTTCTGGGGCCTGGAACTCCAGAGTGATCCACCCCACAGATTTCTCCAGCATGGAAGCTCCATTCTCTTTTGTGGAGTATTCCAAAGTTATTGATTTTTATTCCAAGTCTGAATGAAACCAGATTTTGAAATCGTCTGTGAATTCAAACGATCTTTCTCTTCCCAGCTCTAATTATTGTTCTACTCTAAAAGTTTTTGGTAACGGAGACCCAAATTTAAATATATCATTCCAGATAATTTCCTTTTTTCTAAACGGCAAGTGTTTGGCTAAATTCTCACTCAGGAGTGACCGGATGTCCAATTCTATACATATAGTCTGGTTATTTGGGCTTTGCCTTAAAAGGCATGTATTATCCCCCATTCTCTGTCCTGACTTTTCACACTTGCTGTCTGATCACCCTAATCTCACTATGAGAAAATGAGAAGTGCCAGGAAACTACATTTTTGCAGAAGACATTCAGATCTATTTAGAATTTTCATAATGCATAAAACACATTTTTTAAAACAGGCATGTACACTACAGGGCAAGGACAACACATCACTGAAGTGAGTGACCTCTCATGAAACTACACTTCATCCCCTAAACTACAGCAATCAATTCTGGGCCAAATCCTGTAGTCCTTTCTCAATTTTTACTGTCTTTATTCTAGCAAAGCTCCATTTGGCTTTACCTAGAATCGTGGTTGTCAAGCTTCTTTCATTTAAAAACCCCTAAAAAATTCCCAGTGGAGGTGCTGATGCCTTTGGATACCTTAGACATAGTCTGCATACTCCCAGTGATCTGTGGACCACAGGCTGAAAACACTAATCTAGAATTATGCCGGAGTAACAACTGTGTCAAATATTGACTTGGGATTTCAGAATTAAAAAACACAAGTGAAGTGATGAAAAATCCTATTAAAATTACAAAATAATCTTTTCCCCTCATAATCAAAGTCATTGTATGAACCTGCAGCTGTGTATGGAAGACCAGTTGTAGCTAGTGTTAGCCACAGTAACCTCAATAATACATACTTTCATTCATTTCATAATGTAGACTACACACAATAATGCTTAGTAGCAGTATTAAAAATACCACGTGGTTGCACTGCACAGATCTTTTCAAGTAGAAGAAATCTAAAGCTAGCAAAAATGACATGCCATGATTGAACAAGCCTTAATGCAACTCTTCTGAGACAGCAGATACTAGCCCAAAGTTTAACATTTTGAACTGGATGCAGGTAGAAAGCAAGAAAAAACTCTGCAAACTAGACTCCATTATAGCACATTTCAACATGTTTAGAGCTGCCTTGCACCATCAGACTTCTGTTGATCAGTGCCGGATTTAGGCACAAGCCAAATAAGCCATGGCTTAGGGCCTAACATCATGAGGGGCCTCTGGTTGGAGATAACTAAGATTTATCATAATTGAAATTGATAATGCAAATAAAACTTTTTGCAAGATGCATGTTTTTTTTTGTTTCATCTTTCCCAAGTATATATGCAAATATAATTGTTTATCATTTATTTTTTCATTACCCTTTCTGTTGTAATGTAATATTCTTTTTTCTCTATTTTTTGACATAGCTGATGGCCTCAGCATGTCTTAATCTGGCCCTGCTGTTGATGCTACTGGGACCACAGCTCATCCTGTTCTAACACAACAGTGATGGGCAGAAGAGCTATAGCATCTTGATAGGGTGGGATGTAGAGATATGCAAGAAGGACAATCCACCCTATTATTTCAGCATCCAGGACATCGCTCAAAGTGCTGATGGCAGGAGCATGAGGACACAAAATATCTTTTTGTTTTTATTGTTGAGAACAAGAAAAGAGAGAAGAAAAAAATATAGGAGCAGCTAATGAAGTCAAGGGGACAGAATATTCTCCCACCGCCTCTATCTCTGATCATGCTTGTCAACATTTCAGATTCCTGAATTCTACTCCTAGGGAAAAAAGACAGAAAAGTTGTGGACCTATTTCCAGTGGTCAAATTTATATTTATCTGTATAACTGACTGATACAATGATACCCACATCACTATTCATCATATTATCCTTGGAACATTTTATGGAAAGCAGAGGTTTGAGCTAAAAATTAGAGCCTTTGGGGGAGAGTTTTTAATGACTTCCTCAGCCTACCTAGAGGCACACTGTGTGGAGACTCCTTCAACTTCTCCAGATAAGAAGAAACCCGGCTTTGGGGCTTCCCTTTGTAGTTTTACCTGAAGCATCAAAATGCAACTGAGTTGATTCTCTTAGCACTGAAATCACTGGTATAGACACTGAAACTATAGTATGCACGTCAAGCAGAGAGACTCCTGGGATGCAAGACATGCAACCAGTTAAGCTGTGACTGATGGACTCCACACTGAGAGAAACCTCTGTATCTCCACTTAGCTCCACAGGGATTTCCAAAACTGCTCATGTACTTTGCTGGAGAATAGTATGGAAGATTCTTATCATAGTTGCCAGTTTCATTGACCTGAACAGCAACTGATTTTTGACAATAGCAAGTATGAAGGTGGAGTAGCAGGAAGTCTTGAGAAGACTAAAGTGGAAACCAGGGCAAATGGATTCTTTATCTTCATTTTGAAAAGTGCTACAGCTGCCTTCTATAACTGCAGAGTTAATTCTTGGGTGAGAGAACTGCATCAAAGCTTTCAAGCAGGGTCAGCCGTAGGTTCCCCAGGGCTTCATGCGCCGTAAGAATAGCAAATTCTCATCCAGTTCCCAACCCACCTCTCTCCCCACACCAAAATGCCTTTTGTATATCTAGATAATTCCCAGCTGACAAGATAGTTTGAGGGCTACTGGTGGTACTGAGCCTCCCCAGCATCCCAGGAGAGCAACAAGCACAGCAGGCTTGGGAGCTGGGGTAGTGCCTTGTTAGTGAGCAGTACTGAGGCCAAACTGCAGAGATGTGGAAAGAGTAATAATGCAGGTTGCTCAGAGTAGTTGGTTTGTCAGCAGATTTTATTTTGAAAGCTGTCAGTTATTTTGGGGGGAGGGGTTGTAGGTAAGAGCTATAGGCCACATAGTCCCAAGGCTGCCATATTCAGAGTACCCTTAAAACCCTGATACATCCACTTTGACAAACAGATGCAGTAGATTACATGGTCTCTGGCATGGAAGAGATTCATTTCAAGGTAAGGAATTTTGAAAAGGGATCCTGACTCCCAACAGGAAAGTTATGTTACTCCACACAATCCAATATTCAAAAGACCTTTCATACTTGGATGGGAATTAGACTTCTAAGGAGGAGCTGGGCTGATCTATTTGAGAGTTGTCAATCTGAAGTAACATCGTTCACTGCAAGTTGCAGTTGGAGCTCACATATCCAGTCTTCAGTCACACACACGGCTGGTCCTTACTGCTGTGTTAACTTGAGGTAAAATGCAAGTGTTGCTCCTAACCCCACTCCTGTGCTCACACACAAATCTTTTGCTTGGAGTTAAGAGGTGCTTTAAACTTGAGCTAGCTGGGCAGTCAGAGGATGTGGGATAGAGCATGAGTGCCGCTGAGACTTGAGTTGATTATGGGGTAGAGTTACTCTGTGTTGCTGTAAAATTGCTGTGCCGCCAATACAAACACTCTGTGCAGCTCAAGTGTTATTTTGCAGGGTGACTGCTCTCAGTTGAGCTAGGATAACCTGAGAGGAGTACACATGAGTGTAGATAACTCAAGCTAACGGTGCAGCGAAGATAAGTGCTAAAACATTCATTGTTGTGGCCATTCATGAAGGTCACCTTCTAATCATATCTGGCTCATCACTTGGAGCTTGTCAAGAGTATTCCCCAGTGACATCCTTAAAAACCTTTTAAAATGCAGCTCAAGAAAAGTAATCACTGCTATTTAATACTTATCAAGCATAAATGTACTTGGTGCTTTACAAATAAGAGTCCCTAGCCCAATTAATTTTCAATATAGTTCAGTCAAAGATAAAAGAAAACAGACAGACAGTAACTAGTCTGCTTGTATGAGCTGGAAATGGTAAGGGATCTAGCAGTGGCTGTTTTGTAAAGGCTGTTTTTAGCAGAGTGATTTGAGAAAGGACTGGAAAGAAGAAGAGGAAAGTTGTCTGGCAAGTTCTTTGTAAGATGAAATGTGGGCTACTGTTTCAGACCTGCAAGCAAGCAAGTAAGAAACAGAGAAGCTGGAGAGAAATGGGCTTCTTTCTAAGTCATTTATTTTTAACAATATAACAGTTTTCATAGACAAAAAGGGATACAAAAGATCCATATCATAAAATAGCATTCACTTCCCCAGAGCAAAATGATGTAGGAGTAAGTCCTAGCAGATGTGCAAGCTTCTTGCTGTCAAACTGTCAGCGAGAAGGAACTGAAGGTTGAAAGGCATCGGGATTTGCTCTGCCTCCTTTTAGTGTGGTTGCTATTCTGCAGCTAGGCAGTTTAACATTTCTTCTTTGATGTGCTGCAGAATGTTTGCCCAATAGACTTGAGTCCTGAAAGCAGTGTCAAGTTTTCCAAAAATCTTACTATTGAAAGACTCAAACATTTTACTAGAACAAACAGAAAAGTGACTTTTTCTTGCCTCCCAAACTGTTCACCTAAAAGGAAACTTGCAGTCATCAATATCATCTTTACTACACCACAGATTTCAAGAGGCGAGAAGTCTATCAACGCTGGAGACTGAGGACTGGCTCACACAGCTCCAAAAACACCTTTGCAAAAAATCCATATGGACCCAGTCTCTCAACCGTTCGTTCTTTACCCACTAGAGCTCTTGGATTTCCTAAGCTTTGATGCAGTTTCACAGGGACACAATTATAAAATATTACCAGCTCTACAGCTTTAATCTTCTAGACAGATATCATATATTTCTAGTCTCTCAAAGACTAGATTGTTACTTTTTGATTAGAAGTTAATGTTTTCCTGGCAAAATCTCTACAAATAACCTTCTCCATGCAATGAAGATATAAGCATTAATTAAAACCCAGCTATGCTGGCAGTATTTCTATATATTCATTACAGCACCAGAAGAGACAAAGTCAGTTGTTTTTGTACTATACCTGTTTAGTTCTCATTTTGGAATCTGGTGACAGATTGTTGTAGGTATAATGGGCCTGTGTGACTCCACAAAAAAGGACGGCAACAATTCCTGAAATTCAAAGAAAGGTCAGAGTCAGCTGCTTCTATTTTCTACCTTACAGTACTCAAAGGGCAGGATTAGCCATCTCAAAAACTAATTCGCTTGCATTAAAAGCTTTTTGTAACAGAGAAATGTCAAGATATGTTTTACAATGTTCCTCAAACAGCTAAATTTTGCTCTGATAGAAATCTTAGCAAATCCTCCCATCCTTCTACCCCAGACATTTCATTGCCATCTTTTGGAACAGTTTAATATAGAGTGACAAATGTTTATAATGACCTCTGATCACAGTCAGACTGACAGTTATCCAAGTTTATGACTCAATTATAAGATAATAAAAGTATGGAAAATGACATTATGACAGTTTTTCTCCCCAAATGCATTTTTGAACAGTGGGTGCTAAAGGAGTGCAGTATGTAAAGGCCATTTTGTCCTCTGCAGAGCTGTTTGCCTTGCATGTTCCACACTGCTTATTACAAAGCAAACAGTAAAACATGGTTTAAAAATATTGCTTTGGTGGAAAAAAGCAGTGTCACTCAGAATGATTTGAGTCAGTGACTGTAACTGAGTGGTAATAATTATGTTTTCCAGGCCTGTGAGAGGTCATGAGAAGAGAGACAGTGCAGCTGGCTTATCAGGAATATAAAGGTATTCATGTACAGTAACATTAATTATTTTTAAAGCTCCTCTTTCTTCCCAGTTCCAAACTATGGTACTTAGATCTGCTGATCATAATGTAAATATAGTATTGCAATTAAAAACACTGAAAAAATTGTTAATAAAACATCCTCTTAAAATTAAACAAAAATAAACCAAAAGGATTGTACACAGAGTGAAAAGGAAAATGGGGATAAATAAGTGGCCAGTGGTGGCTGTATAAAAGAAAGATTTCTGTTAAATGTGAAGAAGCAGAAGTGATCCTAGAACCCATCACACTGAAAACACAACTATCTAGTACACATAGGCCATGATCATGTGAAGCAATCCAGGTGGGTGCACTTACTTCAGTGAGAACCCACAAGGGCATAGAAGTTCACACAGTTGGCTTTCCAGTGCAGTCAATGAGTGGTGCAGCTCTCTAATGCATAGGAGAGAATGGTGAAATCCTTGAAAAGCAGGTGGTGTTTGTTAGGAGTGCCCCTGCCCCAGAAAAAGACCCAGGGCTCAGGCACCGGGATTCTGGGTTTGCACACTTTAAGTGCACTGCTGCTGCAGCTGCTCCTGAGGCAAACCTGGGGCTTGGGCACTGGGACTTGGAGCTTGAGCCCTGTAAGCGCAGTGCCAGTGAAGCCCTGGTGTTTGTGTATTTATTCATCTGCAGATGGTTTAGTGAGGAGGTTTCAAAGGTAGCCAGCTAGCTCCTTTACTGTAAGGGGTTTGAAAAACAGCAGTGACAAAGTAAAACAATCTGCTGTTTCATAAGCAGTAAGCAAATGCAGGACTGGCTTATATAATCATGGTTACCCAAGCCAGAGGGCAAATGAGTGGTGCATTCTGAACAACCTGCAAGCAATGGGGATACTCTGTTCTAAATTTGGCAAAAAAAGGATAGTGCAGGTGATTGGGGGATGGGACTGGCTAGTCTGCAGACGTAGATTAAAGACTGAGCCCTAGTCTGCATTTAGGGCAAATTCAGTGGCAGTCAACTGCCAGTTACTCAAGGAATGCAAAATTCCTTATGTAACTAGTGGCGACTTTTAAAACCACCACTACACATTAGGAAAAGCCAACTGCAAGACCCTTGTGGTTGACCTTTCCCTCCGTCACCTGGTCACCAGGACTTCTGGAACCAACTTCTGAGAGTGGCGCCATGAGTTCATACTCGCCACGATCCATTCCTGGAAGGGCAAACTGACAGCAGCGAAATTGCTGCCATCAGTGTAGACATACCCTGAGATATTGAATGCTAATCTAAGCCTCTTAGATATTTGAAATTTGGGAAACATTTTCTAGGATCAAAATGAGGTTGCAAAAAAAGGAAGGACAAAGTAAAGAAAGAAATATTTTTTAAAATTGCAAATGCATGATTTGAAGGAAAAAATGAAAAGGTTAAAGACTAAATAAAATGAGATTCTTTTACTAGTCCTTCCACAGTTTTCTGAACCTCTTTAGAGGGCTAGATGTGAAAATGTCATCCAGCTGAAACAGGTTTTTCAGTAATTGCAAGACTGTTTCTTTTCATTTCTGGGAAGACCTGAGGAATGCCATCCAGGTGCCTTTGATGGAAGAATAAAGAAGGGGTTAGAAAAAAAATATGAACTATGCCACAAGGAACAATTGCAACCAAAGAGAAAATGAAAAACCTATTTTCTCATGCAGCAATACAGACATTCTCTTGGCTTCTCTTCACCCGACTCTATTTCTATTGCAGTTACACAAACCTCTGCAAACCAGGAAAATTTCACTGAGCTTTAACTGCTCTTTCTTTGCTTTTGTAGTATTTCTTTTCTTTTAACTCAGCACTAGGGATCATCCCCTCAGCTGGATCTAATGACAAGGGTCATTAAAGAGCAATGCCAATGAAAGTGTTAGGCATTTCAAGTTGTACTAAGGTCTCCTGTTCTCCTCAATGGCTTCAAGTCCTCTTCTAGGAGTTGAAGGCTGCTTTGTACTTTGTTGTCTATAACTGATATAGGAATGTATTAATTCTCTTGGCTAATTAACGGCATTAAAATGTCCTCCTGGACAGTGTTATGGATGAATACATGCTTACACAATGAAAAACAAGTTTAAAAATATAGTTAATCAGGATTATTTCTAACTATCACCAGCCCCCGGGTCACCAATAAAAATGGAAATGTGAATTTCCTGTTCAGTTTCCAGTACGAGTCTCATCATACTGCGTATTTTTTTTATTTGTCTGTATTAAATTCAATCATGGTTGCAAAAATTGATTTGTGACTGTCAGATGGACTTAATGATAGGTGGGATAAATGTCTATTTACTGGTTCCTGAGGCAATGTGGAAATTGGGTCAGTAGTATGGAAAAGGCCTGACTCTGAGCTCACACCAGGACCACATTCGCTGAATCAATGTATCTATTCCAGTGAAAAGCTAGAATAAGAGAGACCAGTATCAACTACAGAGTATCTGAAACAGAGGGTGGGTGCTGGGTTGAGCCTTTAATTGCCACCACCATTCTTCAAAATGGAATTTCATGCGCCATATAAACCTTATTTCCATGGGAGACAGAGTGCTGACAGCAGGTAGTTTTTTTTGTTGCTAAAACAGCCATGGCAGTTACAACATAAGATTCTTAAAATGCATGAGGAGAAGCCATTGTAATGTGTTGTTTTAAGAGGCTTGGTTGCATGCAAGAATTACCTGCGGAGGCAAACATGGTACTTTCCACTTTGGAAGGGCACATTAAGTGAGGTTGGAAGTTCTTTGGCAGGAAGTATTAAAATTGGATTTTAAAGATCAAGCTGACAGCAAAATGCTGTCTCCACTGTGTGTGGGATATAAATTAGGCAATTATATTCTTTTTTCAAAGACTTATTAGTGGGATTGTCCAATTTTCTTCTGACATCTTTCAGTTTGATTCTGGACTGCTATCACCTACATAGCATGCATCAAAGATAAAAAAAAAAAATCACTTGTTCTCTTCTCATTAAAACATCAGATTCTGGAGCCAAAAATATAAATGTCTACCTCAGAGAGAATGTTTTCCTGCTAAATTAAATATATACTTCTTGGTTTTACTAAGAATGAACAATGTTGGAATGCTGGACAGGAAACAGTGATTAGATATAGCAGAGACTGTCCGAAAGTCTTTCTTATTAATACCTTGTCCCTGTGATTTTATATTTTGAGGTTGTAGTGGCTAACTGACTTTGCCATTTGTCCATCCCCCGGGGGAAAAAAAAGGCTGTACTAATTGAGAAAATCAGCACCCCAATGGAACTGTGGGTGGAAGTGAAAGATTTAGGGAGAGAATGGAAAGCTAGTTCATCAATTCAATGCCACAGGAACTAGCTTTCTGAAGAAATTAAATTACTGGAAAATATCATGTACTATAAAAAAAATTAAAACTTGGTAATATAAACATGGCAGCCATGTGAACCAAATCTGTTAGCAGGTACTATCTCCAAATGTGTCAACCCCGTTAATAACAGGAAATAAGATTTTTAAAAGTCTACTGATTCAGTTACTTTTTGCCCCATTTGTGAAACACACTGGAACAGTGACAGGTTGTTAACTGAGGCCAGAGGAAATCAGTCTCAATGACTTTTACTCCATTGTTTATACTGATTGTAGCAATTTATCTTAGGGTAAAAGACTGCAATATGTGTTGCTGATAATGGGACCCATGCCACAAAAGAGGCAACTGCTGTTCTAAGATGCATTATTGATGGTGTGCAGTAATTTATAAATACTTCCTTTACCTAAAGAGAGAGAAAATAGATGTCTGTGATGAATCTTTCTACAAATAGGCAAAAGGAAATTCCCTGTAATTCTTTTTCTCTAATGGCCTTATTTTGCAAGGTGCTAGATAGACGCAACTCTCATGGATCTGCATCTGTCACGATCAGACTCTAGAGGTATAACTTGTGCCTGGGAAGAGACTAGGAGAGGTGTGTTCCCACTACAATCCTGGAGGTGAATGCCCATAGTCTGAAATCCCAAATTTGAATGTGATCCGTCCAATGAATCCATATGATACTAAATGCTTTTGACTGAGTTCCTTTAGTTTAACAGCAAAATGTAGAAAATGGAGAGTTTAGGGTGAGGGTGAAGAGAAAGAAAAAGGATTCTAGAATGCTCCATTCTGATGGGAAAGAAGATAATAAAACACTTTGGTTCATAGCCCAATGCTCCATAAGAGGTCAGAGAGTAGTGGATAGTAGAGAAATCCTTTCAATCAAATAATACACCCGAAATCTGCTTAGGCATCTTTAGAGTCAAATGGGCTCATCTCAAGGCAGACCTTAACTTGTGCTTGTAAGAAGGCAAGCCTTAGCCTTCTGGATCACCACCCAGACTCACTACAGTGATGAGTGCAAAGAACACAGACAGTATAAGAGAGTGCAAAGAGCACAGGTGACAAGACGGCCACACAGGCTGTTTTACTGGAGCTTGCTGTGCATCCAGCTACATTAAGGATGGCTAGAATACGGCTCTTGGCTTCTGTCACTGGACAAGCAGGGCAGAAAGCTTGACTCTGCTCATGAGATTTCATCTTAGTGGCCTCTTGAGCCAGCTTTACATCCCAGTGACAGGAAGCATCAGAGGAATGATTAAGGGAGCATTCAGGCCCTTATTCAGGGCCGCTGTTACAGTGACATGAGCACAGAGACTGCAGTGCAGACTGTCATCTGCTCTAAATGGGATCAAGGAACATTGGCTTTTCCTCTTGTGGTTTGGTTACCTTAGAACGGTTGCTGAGGTTCAGTCGACTCTGGCATTCACATGAGGAGACAGATCAGCATTGTTGACATTGGCTTTTAGTCTAGATTCACTAAAAGAGGTTAACTCACAAATAGCCCTGCTTTTGTAGCCCAGATCAAAGTAACCTGAATGCAGAGGCCAGATCCTCAGCCCAAAATCTCTGAATTCACTCTGCTAGCCAGCCCTTGGTCCTGCCAGCACCAGACTTCCTCATTCAGTGTCCAGAGAGAGAGTTCTTATCCCTGTAAGCAAGACTCGCACTTTTGCCCAGATAGTGCCTATTAAGGATCCGCTTCCTTAATGAGGTCCAGGTTTCAGCCCTTCTCTCCAAGACTGGCAGCATCTCACCCTGATGGCAAGGTCGTGACAGGGAAGCTCACTTATGCTTTTTCCTGCCACCAAGTGTGGGCCACTGTTTATTACAAATGGGTATCATACGGTAGCACTTGGGGCAGTATTTGAATTGAATTGACAGGGTTTCTTCTTCTGGGAGACTAAAAAGACTATAAAAGGAGAAAGGAAAACACCACATGCGGCATTCTAGCCAAAACAGAGTTGCTTTTTGACAAAAAAGTTTTCTTCAATGATTTGAGGCCTGTGAGACACAAAAGCCAATTGTGTTTACAGTACTCAGTACCAGAGAGTGGGACAGTATGAAATATCATTGTTGGCGAGAATGATAATTAGCAGGAAATGGGTGGGGTTTCTTTGCAAAGGTAGTCAGGAGGATAATCAAAGAGGCATTGTGACAGCTGAAAACAGTAAAGTGATCCCAAAGGGGCTCTACCATATCAATGAGAAAAAAACATAGAGTTTGAGGCTTTGGGGTTACTGCTGATTTTGATTAGAGCTGGTTGGGAATTTTTCAACAGTGTTTGTCGGAAAACACCTGCTTAAAATAGGATTATTCTTCCTTTTCAAAAGTAAGAATTCTGGAGGATTTTTTTTTCTAAATGACTTTTGGTTTCAAAATTTTAGCACTAAATCTAAAAAGGTCAACCAAAAACAACATGTTTTTGAAATAATCAAAACAAGGCACTTTGACTGACTAGCTCTGACATTTTTTTGGCTTGTCAGTTCATGACATTTTGAGATTGACTTTTTGTCCCAATTTTGTATGACAACATTTTTGAAAGTTTCTCCAAAATAGAAGAGAACAATTCTTACTCAGCTCTAATTTAAATATGAAGTTGACATAAAACTCTCAGCTGGAGACGTCAAAAATTTTGACTTTTATGCCAGACTTGCATAGAAGCATCAATGCCCCCCCATCCCCATAACAATATGGATTTGTTACAATTTATACTTTTTGGGAGAAAACAATTTCTTGCTGAGCTAGACTGTCCTTCCTAGTGTTCTCTGGGATGCATAGGACACAGAACACATTGGTGAATCTTCAGCAGTAAGTGGCTGAGGATGAAGAGGTCATAATGGCTTCTTATAGGCAACAGATGCCTTTATGATTATGGAAAGAGTGAATTACTTTAGGCTAAGCCCCACCAAACAAAATAAACATACGCAATCCTCTGTGTTGGTAAATTAAAAATGGGAAAGCATTTCATCTGCAAGACCTGCCCACCTTTTTAGCTCATAACATATCCTCTTCCAGGGCAGGGCATGTATACCAGATACAGCTCGAAATATGTTTAAAAAGCCTTCTGAGTTCCTGCACAACTGTGTTTGAGTACCAGCACAACTCATCTGAGAGCAATTTTCCATATATTTTGCACTGCCTGGAGAAATAAAGCAATTCTCCATGATTCTTGACACTGTCTTGCCAACTGCCATCATAGCATAGGAAGGATCCACTTGCATTAAATTAATGTGTATTCAGCTATATACAGGTAAATTTGCATGTGGGATAATCCATGGGCATGTGAAAAAAAACTACTTCAAATAGGCACAGACACATAAAGGATTGCACATTTAGATGTATAATAAAATCATGTGTTTCTGGAAGAATGTCTTTCATTTGGACTAATGACTGGGATATCAACTGTGAATTGCTGAATTTTGTTAATCAACAAGCAAGCAATTAATAAAAGCAAGAACACTGCATCACACAATGTACTTTCCTCATTTATTTTTGACAACTGTTTTATTTCAAATAGTTCTGATGCTTCTTAACATGCTAGTACAAGTTCTGTAGAGAACTTAGTAAAATTAATGCCATTGGTTTTCAGCACTAACCTTACAACAGCATTCTACAGTTTTATTTTTGCTCAGAAGTGGGGAGCGCTGCCATTTTTGTGCAGATTATAAAATCCATGGATTATTGTGTATTAGAATCAAATGATCACACATTTACCAAAAACTTAAACAGCTAACTTAAAATCTTGTCTGTTTTGGTTTTTTTTTCATATAATCAGACTTGGAACAGGGATTGTCTTCTTTTTTCCTATTTGATTAAATAGTAATAATTAGTTGCACAATCACCCCCAGATTTCCAGGTTTATTTCTTGGTTTACTAGTATCTAGTCTTCAGGCTGGATTTGGCCTTTTCTCTGTCAGCATTATGCTGGTATCAGGGGAGAGAGAGGAAAGAACAAGCTTTGCAGAATCCCCTCTGTACAGTGCACACATTCCATTTAAAAATCCTCCAGCTAAACTCTGATAAGAAGTCTTCCTTTATTAGGCTGTCATGCCCTTGTCCCATGGTACTGAACAGTTGTAGCATGAGCATAAAACATGCTAAATCCTTTTATTTATACAATGCAACTTACTTTTGTAAGTGTTCTAACTCCAGAAGGGGACAGTTTATATGAAAGTCATTATAGAATAAAAGCTATGTCATGTTGTTGTTCCATGGTATAAACAACAGAGGGCCAAAGGTATATGTGGTGTAATTCTTTTAAGTTCAATTAGGAGAAGCTTCTGTATCACCAGTAGAAAAGCAACAGTAGCTGAGGAAAATCATGATTACTGTGGGCTGAGTCACAAAGGTCTGATCTACACTACAAAGTTAAGTTGAGATAAATCAAGTTATTTTATACACGTCTACATTGAAATTTGTTGTTAGTCAAAATAAGCACCCAACTTTAAACCTCTCCATGTATTTTTTGAAATGCCTAAATGCCTTTTCTTTATTGCCCACCTCAGCAAGCACACCACACTTGTGTTCAAGTGCCCATCTCACTATGCCTGTTCCATGCAATAGACTTGTTTCTTGCTGGAATAAACAGGAGGTACTGAATCTCCTGGGCCTCTGAGGAGAAAGATTGTGCAGGCACAGCTATAGACCAGCTGTGGAAACCTGGACATTTATGAAAAGCTTGCACAAAGCATACAAGGAAAGCAGTGTGACAGGCATCAAAAGCAATGTTGTGTGAAAGCAAAGGCTCTTCACAAGAACTACCTCAAGGGCAGAGAGACCAACAATACCAATCTACTACAGTGAGCTGCACGCCCTCCTTGGCAGAGACCCTGCTAGAAGACCACAGGATATTTCAGAGGCGTCTGAAACAGTCGTCTGTTGTGAAAAGCAAATAGGAGAGGGGGATTTGGCACAACCGAAGACTTGCACAGGACAGCCACAGTTGACTCTAGCCAGATGAACACGGATAAGCCCAATGAAAGGAAAGGGAACAGGAACTCGGTAAGTATGTACATGCATTTTCCAGTACTATCTTTAAATTTAAAAAATGATACACAGCCCATTCCCAGGTTAAGACAAAGGTACTGAATTTTCCTTGCTTAACTTGTATGAGAAGAGGTAGTGGTATAACAGGGTGTTTCCCTGTCTGTGCCTTTCTTACCCTGAGGAGTGAGATACCAGGACCATCTCTAAGTGCGGGTGGGGTCCAGGGCCAATCAGCTGGGTGGGGGCCCCCCTTTTGCACGGGGGGGGGGAAGGGCAGACTGGCCCAGAGACTCGGCTTTAGGTTCCTCCCCTCCCCTGGACTAGCCACTCTGCCCCTGGGGAAAGGGCTCTCCCACCCCACCTTTAGGCTGGCCCTCCCCGTTCGCAGGGTAGAACAGCTGACCCGGGGTGGGGTGGCAGAGTGGAGACCCACCCCTCGACTGGCTGTTCTGCTCTGGGGGTGGGAAGGCCGTCCCAGAGGCCAGGTTCTGCACTCCCACCCCTGCCTCACTGCCTTCAGTTTCATGCCAAAGGCAGTGGGGGTGAGGATGGGGGCAGGAGCCAGCATGGCATTGGGTGGGGGGCAATGGGGTGGGCCCTGCACTACCCTGCTCTCAGCAAAACAGCATGGGGCCCAGGCCACAGAATCACAGGCCAGAGTCAGTTGCCCCTCTCACCCCCAACAAGAACAGCCCTGTGTGGAAATTCGTACCACTAATCAGCATCATCACCATATACTTGTGCCTATGGAAGAGAGGCCAATATGGTGTTACTTTCCTCACCCTTTGCCTCTCTTGGGCCATATTCACCATGAGCGGGGCTCTAGAGAAGTGCTGTCTTGAGGTGTTCCAAAGTTCATCTGTCAGTAAGCAAAGCTTATTAAAACTTTTTATGGGAATAAAGGATGGGAGTTTTTTTTACTTCCCTGGCCTGGAGGGGTGCTCCCTTCATCTGATACCAATTAGGAGAAAGATGGGAACTAGGGAGGATATATTTGGCAAGATCCCGCAAGCCAGTCCTGCATCAGCTGATAAACAAATATCTTGGAATGGCAATATGGCCAACAGCATGGAGAAAGGCAAAGCTGTCAGGGTAAGGTCCAAGGAATCCCAGCAGGACAAAGATGTAGATGCACTAGGACAAGAGTGGGTTTTCTCAGGCAGTAAACTCAAAGGCTGATAACTGGGCTGACCTACAGGTCCAAAGATCCATTCATTCAACTTTTTTCCAGTCTCCCTACCTGACTGCTCAGACCAAGATGCTCTTCTATAATATAAGCACAGTGCAGTGCTTCTTCTTTCTGGGGGTCTGCACAGATTACTGTCATTTTACATAGATTCCATTAGTTCAGGATTAAGAAATCAGACTTGTCCATTAGATTTTTATCTCAGTGAAATGTGCCATGGGCCAGCAGTTAAGTCACCAGAGGATATGTTGACCAGCAGAATGACCCCTACACTGAAGTGTAACTTAAAAAAAATATTGTGGAGTGGAAAGAGAAGCTACAAGCACTTTCAGGCAAGGTTGAAAGATGACAAAAGTACATTGGGACCGGCTAAAAGAAAATGGCTAAAAATACTCATTTTTAAAGCTGAAATGTCAATACAGCGATTAATAGAGTTGTTACATTTGGAAAACTCAGCTTTGAGCTTCTGTAGCTACAAGGAAGTCTCCATGTGTTCTTTTTTCCCCAAAAGCCTCCAACAAAGACCTTTCATAGACGCTAACTGACAAAGGGTCAGTGGTGTCAGTAAATGAGACCAGAGTCATTTTTCCTGATCATAACAATGCAATTAAACAATTGCCAACTGAGAAAAAGAACGTGAAAAGAATCGCTATTGACAGAACTATAAAGGCTCAGTGTGTTTTGCTTGAAATTTGTGCGGGCAAAGCCATTTCCTTTATCATCTACGTCTGTTCCTTTATTTATAAGCAATAGATTAACTTCTTTGTAATATTATGATTTTTTTTCCCTTTAATTGGATCATGACTTCACTTTTCACTCACTTTCTGGCCATTAAAGTTTATTATGGATACTATGTCACCTTAAGACCCATCTGTGTCAACAACAATTAGGTCTTGATTTCAAACATTATATATAGTAAAGAGATGGAATACCAAGTGACTAGCGTGAGAAAGGACATTATGTGTCACCATATTTGCAGAGTGAAGAAATTATACATGCCAATTATTTTCTGTTTGGCCATATGGTTTGCTCCAGCATTCTGATAATGGAACTTGCCTATGGCACAGCAGGGCCTGAAGCAGTGAAGGAACTGGAAGCTGTATCAGTGGTGCCATTACAAACACCATGTTTAAGATATTTAAAAATTTAGTAAAACCACATTTGTTCCTGGCTGGAACATGGCACTCATGTGTTCAGCTGGGGAGGTGACCTTAAAATTTCTGTCTGTCTTGGAAAGTGGGAGAAGTCACTGTCTCCAGTCTAAAAAGAAGTATTTAGATGTTATTCCATTTTTGTCTCAATAAATATCAGGCTATTACAGCCAGAGTTTTTGAAAATGGCCATTAAACACAAATGACTTTTCAAGGCCTTGTTCAGGTTAAAGTTGGATTTTCTTTAGAAAGTGATAGAGTGTGGCGCTCCTATTTAACTTGTGTCACACTGGCACCTACCCACCTGGATTTTGGGGCACCAAATGGGACAGAAAATGGTGCATAAAATGAGGCAAAGGAGGGAGCATGCAGTGATTTACAACCATCCGCACACTTGTTTCGAAAGCGTCCGAACAAGTGACTTTATCATACACAAAGGGCAAAATCCTGTCTCCATTGAAGCCAGTGAGAGTTTTGCTTCTGACTTCTCTGTGGTCAGGATTTCACCCAAAGCCACACTGATACCCAAAAGCTTTACAAGGATCATGTTCAAAGTAAAAACTAATTAGTTTGTGAGCAAGTTTCTCCAGCAAAACTAAACAGGCTCTGTATTAGTAATTGGTCATTCATGTTTTTCTCTTCTAACTTTCCTTAGTGTAAATGATGGCAACAGATCATCAAAATAACAGTATCAGAAACATCAATAGGATTAGACTATTATGAATCATATTATTTCAAGCGACACTATGCAGCCAGTTAGAGTCTGGGCTCTGCACACTGGGGATTACATCTCTATATATTTTTCATTGTGTGTAAACATGTTCATTTGCTTTATGTGTTGAAGTGTGCAATTCCTGCACATGTAGTTGACTGTAGTTACACAAATTGTATCTCCATGTTGATGGAGCAAAGTGTAGGCTGCAAGTGGTTTTTCTTTGTCACTGGGCAGTCTCTGCACCTCTCTTGATGCAAAAGGGGTTTGAGTAGGAGCAATAAAACCCACCATCCCAACTAAACAATAATTTGTGTTAGGGAAAAAAAAAACCCAAACAATCTTTTAGGTATTTTTGGATTTGTGCATGAAGATAAATGTTTGCAACACCAATGCATTTTTAGCAATGAAGAAAAGCAACTGGATTTTGGAATAAGTGTGCTGTTTTCCCACATCACAGATTTACTAAAGAGTCATACACACCTTGCTTACTCAGAAAAATGCCACACTTACCTGTAAGACCAGCTGCTTCTGCTGACAGGAAGGCACTCCATGACAGAAGAAAAAACAGGCCTGTTTCCAACATGGGGAACTCACACAGCTTTGTAAATTTGGTCAAGTGCTAAAAAATACTAAGGAAAATTAATCAAAAAATCTTTCAAGACTAAATTCACCTCCTCCATCATATATGAAACAATACGCTGATAAGAAACTTGGTAAAACTATTCACGTACATCATACAAAGCTCATGACTTCAATTGCACTACTCATTGGAGCCTAAGATTATACGTTATTAAGTCTGTCGCTGGAGCAAGGCTTACGTGATCAAATTTAACATTTATTTTCCAGCATTAACCTACTTCACATATCCATTTCTATTTACATTGGCCTTTGAAATGTGCTCATCTCATATGGTTTCATAGGAAACGTGTCTGTGAAAAGGTGACATGGCAACAAGATGATCAAAAGACCAGTTGGTCCAAGGGCTTTATTGTTTCTATCAAAGGAGAAGGTTATCTTTTCTATGTAGCCTTTTAATGGAATCAGTTTAGGAAGCTTAACCAGTGAAGCATAGACATTAAGGCCCAGATCCTGAAAAGCAGTTAAGCTGCTTACTACCTTTGAGGCTCTGAGCCTAAGTCAGGGGTTGGCCTTCCTCCCCAAACCTCAGCTGGTGCTGGTGGACCCCTCTGCTCAAAAAATGTGGCAGCTGCCTGAAAATTCATCAGCAGTAATGGCTGGAGTGGTAGCACTTCCCAGGCATGCCACAGAAAGAAGTTGCCCACACTGGCTCCTGTTGGCAGTGTGCCTGAGGACAGGGGTCCCCAGGCATGCCACAAAAAGAAGTGACTACTTTCAGGAGTTCCCAGGCATGCTGCAGAAAGAAGCTGCCCAGAGGGGCTCCTTTGGGGAGCATCACACTACAGAAAGGAGCCACTCTGAGCAGCTTTTTTTCTGTGTCGTATGGAGGCATAGGCATGGTGGGACCTCCTGTGTCCCAGATGCACCCTAAGAAAGCTGCTCAGAGCAGCTTTCAGTGGCAATTTCTGTGGTGCTGCAAAGGGTGTCGTATGCCGCTCTGAATGGGCTCAGGTGCCACTGTTGACACACGTGCTGGGGATTACCTACCCGCAGCCTAAGTGTTTTGCCTGAAGTGCGACAGTGCAGTGGTTCCCAACCAGTGTGCCGTGGCGCAAACCCTTTGCCCCGACCATGGTCCCAGGGTCACTAGTGGCATCATGATCCAGCCCTGGCTGGGGGGCTGCCAACAGCAGCAGGGTCCAAAAGCGATGAGCGACCGCATGGTGCAGTGTGCCGCGGCAGATCAAAGGGCTGGGAACCACTGCCACAGTGAGTCATTGTCATGATTGAAAGTAGAGACCAGGAGTCCTGATTCCTTTTGCCTGTTCCAATGAGCAAACAACAGTTCCTCTGATTATCATACAATTATGTTATATTCCCACATAGTGGAATAGGTCAGCTAAAATACAGCCACTATGGGGGAGGCTGAATGTGATATGAAGAAGGGTCTTGTTACATAAATTCACGTTAGTGTCAAGTGGCACAGCATGGGATTATTTTGATTTCATGGTGCTTTGTATTTGTGCTTTGATTTTAGGAATGCACAAATACTAATAGTACCTTGTAATCTTTAATCATATGACTCTGTCAGCGGGTGTGAGCTCTCTCCCTGGAACAAAATTGCACCACATATTCTCCCTCTCTTTCCCCAGTTCCACACCAGGGCCGTTCTCCACTGCTCTTTGATTAACGACCACTCAGCTCGATATTGATTGGAGGAAAAGTAGAATAAATGGGGTTAAAAAGGGGTTTCAGTACTGAATTCTGTGTAAGAGAATTTGGGGTCCAGACCTGCACCATTTACTCATGTGAATACTCCTTAATTACATGGGTAGACTTACTGAGGTTAGTGAGATAACATACAAAAGTAAGTTGCTATAGATTTTGGGCCAGATCCTCACCTGGTGAAAATCAGTATACCTCCATTGAAATCAGTGAACTTGTGTTTATTTCTACCAGCTAAGGACCTGGCTCTTTGTTTACAAAGCCTCTTTAAACCCATGGCCCAAAAATTGAAGCTCAAAATAGAGAGAGTCTGAACTCACATATAGCTCTGGGGGTTCCTTTGAAGGCAAACAGACTTTCAAACCTGCATAGTTTTTCTGTTTGAAACATGATAAAGGATATTAAAGCTGTGACAACAGCATACGAGGACCCCATTGCAAATGAGCCAGCAAAGATCCGCAGGAAATTCCACACAGATTGGAAGAAAGCAGCCACATCAAATGCATTAGGATTTTCCTTGGGACTGTAAATTGATATCGAACTGAAAAGAAGAAAAGGGGAGGGAGGGAATTAATGAATTAAATTTCATCATTGCCACAGTGAAACAGTTTTAAAGACACCCGCTTAATGGGCACTCACAATGCAAGAGGATGCTCGTAGGGGCTGTTAGCAGAACAGAAAGGCAAGAAAAAGGAGACTAGGAAAAAAGGGTTTATTTTTCAAGGCAATAACCTAAGAATAAGTAGTTTGCTGCCAGTCAGTAAACATTTTTATATTAGGACTGTCATAAAGAATATTGTTTCCAAACCAGCTGGGCATGAAACCATGGTAGGCGTATAAGGAATATGCAGGGAAAATAGATAACTTTGAATTATTTATTGGCCATATGTCTTTGGAGGTGTTATATATTCACAAATATTCCTGATAAAAAGTGCACTTTTACAGCTGAGGCACAAATGGGCAATACAAATCACAGTATGTACCGAATCTTCAGCACTGATGTTGTCATAAACCACAAAGTAGTTCCCTTCCTAGCATAACCCTTCGTAAACAAAACTGTGAACACGTCAGGAGTGGCACAATATGAAACCCCAGGGAAAACAAGAGTACTGTTTTCCCAGAGAAAGAAACTGCTACAGTTGCCAGAGGTCGTCTTTTATATCCAGTCTCCGGCTCTAAGCATCAAGATTATTTTCTTATGGGAAATTACGCCACCAATGGCAAGGCCATTTCCTTAAACATTTTTGAGGGCATCAGCTTTGCTATTTACTACTAACTACATGGTGCCCAGAATGCTAATGATACCGCCAAGTGTGAATGTAGTTTTGCTTGTTGTAACATAAAAATTAACAGATGTGCTGTAGCCCCAAGCTTCGCAAATACTAATTATGCAACATTTCAGATTTTTGTGGGTCTGTTGCTTTCAACACTTGAGGTCTTTTATGTTCACTGTCAAGGAAAATCAAGTGAGGTTGTCTGTGGATTCTAGAAAGAAGTTTGCATTGCTGTAAAATGATTGGTATTTTAAACATTTTATTTATTTTTATATAATAAATAATGTAATAATATATATTTTATATGTATTAAATTGGTGTGAATATTTCATGCTTAGGGGTGTATTCTTAATGTTCATCTCTGCAATTGGTAGAAGAGATGTAGCTTTGTACCGAAAAAATCTGTACTGAAGAGATTTTTCTGAACAGTTGCAACTGTGCATCCAAATGGTATGCAGAGACAGAACAATCCTTAGAAGTATTGAAATCCCGTCAGCTTGTGCTTACTGCGACTCTGGATTGGGACCTAAAGTTTTACTTCTTTGTTTTAAGGATTTAGTGGCCATCACCATGGTTTCCCAATACATATGAGACTACATAGTACTTAGTGGTATGCATTTTGAAAGCACTGTACATACAGTAATTAAGCTTCAACTATTAAGGATTTAATTAAGCATTTTGATGATGTAGCTAAGTAACAGTTACTATCCCAATTTTAAATACTGAAAAATTGAAGCAGAGAGGTTACATGACCAGTCTAAATGTCACACAAACAGTCAGTGCAAGGCCAGAAAAAGATTCTCAGAGCTCTTGCTTCCTGGTCCAAATCCTCTAGAACAATCTGTGTCTTGAGGGCAAAGTGGATGATTTGATATTGGTAAATATTTTATTTGTCTCAGAGCAACACACTGGTGTGTTACACATGGGTGCGCTGTGCTCATCAAGCATGATCTAAGAAGTGTACAGTAATGTGCAAATGTGCAATGACATTTGTGAGATAGTAAGGCCAGCTGGCAGGTACAGCCTAGAAGAAGGGAGATATATAAGCCCCAGGACCTTGAAAGCTGTGTATCCTAGTGATTAACCAGGGTTAGTGCAAGGTAATTTGGAGCACCTGAGAGGAATTAAGAATTAGCCAAGTGTGTAATAAAAGCCTCCCTGCCCCAAACAGATGCTGCACAAACTGGAGAAGGAGAAAGAGCATAGTGTTGTGCTCTGGAACAGACAGGAGATAATAAAGAAGAAGAGATGGACAAACAGAGATAGAGCAGAGAAAGGAAACCCAGCAGAAGGGGACACTGGGTACACAAATCATAAAGGGGCAGAGGAAGGGAAAACAGCCCAGGGGAAAGCATTGCAGAACTGGGACTTGGTTGGTAGTGCACAGCTGCATACCAGAGGGTCCCTGAGCTGGGACCCAGAGTGGAGAGTGGGCCTGGGTCCCAAACCCCCTCCCTTCTCTGGGGGTGATGCCAACAGAGGCACCCCAAGGGTGAACCACAAGGAGGGATGGGGGCCACCTGGATCCACTAGCCTAGCAGAGTGTGAAATCCACCACTGGGAGGTACTAGTAATTTGCCATACATTCTAAAAGCATGCACACAGAACACGAACACAAATGCTAAAAACCTTCCCTAGATACAGACAATTATGAAGTACCAGGAGATAATACTCTTACACTCATGTAGAGTAGCACTTATTCCCTAAACTGTCCTGTTAACTTCAATCAGACTACTAAAGGACCTTGTAAGGAAACATATTCTGGCTCTATATGATTACATCCATTCTCTCTCTCAAGTGTGGGATATGCCATGCTGGGGAGCAATTCCAGGGAATACATTTCTTGCCTTGATTCAGGTCCCGAGATAGTGCTCATCACTGATCTCTCCAGTTTCAAGGTTTTAACCCTCACAATCACATCAAGGACTATGGTAAAAACATAAAACCAGCCACTTCATTCAATGGATATCTCCTCAGCTAAACAAACAAGGAGTCCTGTGGCACTTATAAAGACTAACAAATTTATTGCATGAGTTTTTGTTTGAGAGATTCGCCAAAAACTCATGTGATAAATAAATTTGTTAGTCTTTAAAAGTGCTGGGCAAGACTCCTTGTTTATTATGCTGAACTAGATTAATGTGGCTACCCCTTTGCAACTTGTCAGCTATATATGCTTATTTACTAATATTTCTTGTATACCTAGATGTGACTCCAGTTTGTGCTGTCTTACTATGGTATAGTTGCTTTTTCTCATCACTGTCGGACAATCACATTACACTATTCTTGAGTGTGAAATAACCTAAGCATGCAGAGACTGTAGTGTCTTAAACCTGTTGCCTAGCTAATTATACATAGGGAATTGATCTTTTGTGTCACTAAGTTCTGGGTGGTGATTGCAAAGATGTCATTCTGGCATTTGTCCTGAAAGTGTAAAAGGCAAGTGCTGAGCTATCCCAGGCTCCTGGCCAATCCAAGAAATAGTAGTAGGTGTTAAAAGCCAAGATAACTGTATCAAGAGCTCCTGGATCTGGAAGAATACATCAAACAAATTTCAACAAAAGCCATTAATTGACTTCTCATTAATTATGACAGCCTTTTGGCAAAAGAGATGTCCTAATTTAAAACCCGCTAAACAGCATTATGCTAGGTTTTACTTTCAATTAATTGGGCATTTTCTCAATTTCCCCCCACCCTCACAACCTCCCACAAACTACTTATTTTAAAATAAACCAAAGCTACCCTGCAGAAATGAAACAGCCTTTTGCTTAGCACATCTTTCTCTTTTGAGAAAAGAATATATACAGAAAATCCATCTCCAACTCAGAAGAAAACCACATTCTCACTCTTGGCTCATCTCTATAATTGAAACAAAAGTAAATATTTTATTTGAACAATTTTAGGCCCTAACCATGCTGTGAAGGAAAGCTGCTAGCAGTTCTTTCTGGCAAGAACTGTTCCCTGAACAGTTTCCTAGGGTCTTAAAATTTCCCTGAAGAGTTCTCCTAGGCTCTTAAACTTTTACACTTGAATAGGTGAATGTCTATATGACTTTATTGGATTATTAAACATATGTCATCTTTCACTTTAAGACATGAGGCTGTTGGGACAAGAATTAGTGCATTTTAAATATGATTGGCTGTGATAAAACTAGAAAAATCAGATAATGGTCACTAAATAGTGACCTATTTCCTAGTTTAGTTATCAAACTGAAAATAAGATATTTGTTTCTTGTGTCATGAATGGTACAGAAAAAAAAAAACCCTGTTAAATATGTGAAGTTACCTAGCTTGTTCCCCTGACAATGTGAGATTACATTTTCAACCTTCCTGTCTTAAGTAAGGAAGTTCCACCCATTTCCTAGAAAGTCTGTCATGTTCAGATTTCATTGTCTGGAAGTTTTTCCTTACCTTCTGTCTAAATGTTCCTTTGTTTAATGTTATCTGCCTACTAAGCCTTGTTTTCCTGTACTCGTCTGAACAATTAAACTCTCTATCTGGAATTTGTGCTCCTCCTAATTAGTAGTATCATATTAACCTAATCTTTGGGTAGGCAAGATTATCATATTTAGCTCTTTTATCATTGCCTAATCAACAACCATCCAGGGCCTACTCTCCAATTTATCAGCATCTTTCAAACATTAAGATGTCCAGAACAGAACATTCCTTTGGAGGTGCTTTTATTCCAGTGACAAATAAATGCTACCTAGCTTTTATAGAGTGAATTTTTTTAATTAGCAGATCTCAAAGATAGCATCAGTATCTTCATTTTATAGCTGGAGAGCTGGAAGGCACAGTGGTAAGATGGCTTGCCTGAGGTATCGTTGAGCACTGGCAAACTCATGACTAGAAACAAGGTTCTAGCATCCTAGTCTAGTGCCTGGTCCACTGGACCACATCATCTTCCTCTCTAAATGATTATTGCCTCAATTACTGATGACTTTTTATACAACATGTAAACAAAGTCATATTGTATATTTTTCAGATATTACATTTATGAGTACATATTTTAGTTACTGCTATCTATACTTCTGGTGTAGATCTTTTTCAAAATTCTTACAGGTATTATCCCTCTCTCCCCTTCCCCAAATCATCAGTGGTCTGTGTTTTTCCATCCTGTATTTGTCCATATTGAATCCTGTTTGGTGTTATTCTAACCACATATTTATTGTTTATGCTGTTTCTTTTGGTCCTCACTAGTGGCTGCAATAAAATCTAGTTTAGTACTATCCACAAGGGATGAGATCCTGTTGCCACTGAGATCAGTGGCAATGCTCTTCATTGACTGCAACAGTCAGGATTTCGCCACTGCTGTTTATCCCCCATAAAAAGATAGGGCAGCTCACCAATTTACCAAGGATCTACTTTCATGCCCACAGTCTCCATTAAGCAGTTTTATTGTACAAATCTAAAAGAACCAAATATGAACTTCCCTAAAATAATTAGTCTGAACTAGAGCAGTGGTTCGCAAACTGGGGGTGGGGTGGGGAGGAAGTGGGACACCCTTTGAGGACACAGTGAAGATTCCAGGGAATCCATGAGTCCTCAGTAATATTAAAATCATTTAGCCTTAAGCGTCACACTGGGTGCAGCAGCCTCGAGCTCTGCACCAGCCAGAGCAGGGGAGCAACCCCCTCCAGTTGTGCATTGGCCAGGCACCAATCTGGAGAGGACCAGTGCTGTGCTGGTGGGAGCCTAGAGCAGCCCCAGCCAACCTGCCAGAGCCAGACTCCATGAGTGGTGGAAAGAAAAGGTAATAAATGGCAGTGGCAGCTATGCCAGGGAAAGCTTAGTTTCTAACTCAGGTAAGAGTAATTTATTATTATTGTGTAATTTAGTGTTGTTGTTCTCATTAGATGTGTTTATAGAGGTTATATATATTTATGGCCCGTGAGAAGGTAGGGAAGTGTTGGAGGGCATCTATTTTTCTCAGTGTTAACTTAGGGGGCTGTTGTTCAAAATGGTTGGGAACCACTGAACTAGAGCACTTTTTTTTTTCAAAACCAAAACAAAACAAAAATCCCAATGTCTTGATTTAAAAATTGTTAGTGATCAAGAATCCACATGACCATTGGTAAATTGCTTCAATGGTTAGCTACCCTCACTTTTTAATGCTCAAAATTACCCCCCCCCCCCAAAGGTCTTTGGGAAGATGGGGTGGGATGGAGGAAACATCTTCGAAGAGTGGTGATCATATTGACCTAATGAACCCAACCCTGCATTGTAGTTGGAGGATGCAGGAGAATTTGTTGAAAATCTGGGGAAAATATCCCACAAAGACCTCTCCCAGAGGCTACAGCTATGACCTTTGGGAAGTCATTTAACCCACCCACTTCTCTTTTCCTATATACAAGATGGGGTTAACAATAATATTCAATGTATGTCTATACTGCACCTGTGAGGTGTGATTATAAATATATCTGAGCTAGCTTCAATTTAACCATGTCAAAGTTAGCTCAGGTAACAAAACCAGCAAAGCTGAAGAAGTATGGGCAGCTGCCCACAGTACCATCTTCCCAGGACTCTGAGTACCTATTCATCTTGCTGCTGTGGCTTCACTATTGTTATTCAAACTAGCTTTGGGTCTAGCTATATCAAAGTTAACTTGAGTGTGTCCACAAGTGTTTCTATCTCACCTCCTGACAGCAGTATAGATGTACCCTTAGCAACCTAGAGAATCTCACTTGAGTATGGAGAAGATTAAATGATGTTTGTACATGTCTTTCAGCATATTTTGGGCTAAGTATGAAAAATGTTGAACTAGTCACTATTTCATTTCTGGAGTTATCGCAAGACCCAATTCTTTTGTGATGCCCATGGGAAAATGGTGAAGGGAAAATGGACAGGTTGACATACTGGCATCTTATTTACAAAGGAATATGTATACAGTACAGATGGTATATCAATATGGTACATAGCATGTTATCCCCCTCTTTTGTGGTGGGTGTTGGGGGGAAGGAACTAAATATATGAGCCATTTATCACCCTGATAATTTTTCTGGTATATTGTATCCTTCCTTCCTTAATCTATTGTTTATCTTTTTCCTGTATGTCTTCACTTGCAGTTGGGACAGTAATTTTGAGGAGATGTATCAGCACTAGCTCTAATTAAGCTAACAAACTAAAACTAATGTGTAGCCATAGAGGTATGAGTACACACAGAGCTAGGTGCCCCAAGTACGAACCCATCTGAGACCACTGATCAATATGTCTGAGGGGGTGGGGTGGGTAGACTTTCCTGTTCTCATATCTGATGTTATACAATATTCTAATGTGCTAGTGGTATATCTCTGGCTATGGGAATTACACACCAAGTCTGAAGTTGTAGACATATCCTTAAATGCAAGCTCTGCAGATCAAGGATTGTATCGTACTATGTGTTTGTACAGTGATTACTGATCAGGCCTCCATTGCTGAATGGGTCCTTTGAGCACGACTACAACAAAAATAAAATAATACTTCCAAGTCAAATCTAAACTGATTAGATATCATAGTCCTAGTTATTTCCATGTATATATCACAGTTCATTGATAATCTTGCCATAAACATTTTCTGGCCTGTGCATTTAACAAAATGGCAGAGATTTTCTTCAAGTAATCTAAGACATTTGAGGACTACAGCATGAATTTTCTCAGAATGTCATGACGATTTTCTGAAAAGAACCTGGAGATGAATTTAAATCTTGTTTTATTCCTCTTTTACTCTTGATGAGGCCCAGCATGCCTAAGGCTAATACGACAGTATCAAGCAAAGAGATGTTAATCAGTTGCAAACAGCAGCACAAAGAATCCATGATTTTTATATAAACCAATGCTTGGAGCAGTTTAGCTCTGGGAAGAGACAACATGCTGCAGAAAACTTGCTGCAGTACCCAAAACAGAATATGTTATAAAGAATAGAAGGTTCTAGTAAAGTAATTTGGGGTTGGTGATTAGTGAAAGCAAATGAGATCAACAGTAATTGATATCTGCAGAGATACAGGTGTTTATTTTCTGATTAAACCATACCATACCATAACTAAAAGTGGTAGCAATGAACAGGTGCCCCTCCACCCAGGTAATGTGACAATGGTGGAAAGAAAAGTCTTATGATGTGCTTAATGAAATATGTGTTTCCACTTGGTATGTCAAAGCACTTCTCATTCCACAATGGTTTCCTTAGTTAGCCATCCTTCCTTTATGGTACAATATTGTACAACATGTATTTAGCACAGAGGAATATTGTGGGAACATGAGAGTCATACTGAGAGTTACAGTACAAAATTAGTAATGTCTGAAATGATCTCCACTGAATCAAGCGGACCCTCCCTCAGCCAATAGTTAAAGAAGCTCATAAAGATGTCAGGTGCTAATCAATTCAATCAAGAAAAATCAGAGGCACATGGATGGAAAAGTTAGTACTTTTCAGAATTCAAGGTTGTAAAAAAGAGTGCAAGAAGAAGGTGATCTTTCTCAAAATGATTTACAATCGTGACTGCACAGTAAACGGGTATATAATATGTTACTGAAGTTTTACAGACAAATCTGTTTCTATTTGTTTCTATTGTCATATAATTTTTTACATTTTGTGATTTTCCTTGATTTTGCTACAAAATCAAACCACAAATACATAACAAAATACCCCAAAAGGTGCTGAAACTCAAAGGCAGAATCATAGTTCCTATTAGCTTTCTCCAATGTAACCATTAGTACCATAAACTGGATTTGAAAGTAGCAACCAACACACACACCTGCTCTTAGCAAACAGCAATGCCATACAGTCATTCCAACATTTCCTGCCCCTGTGAAATTCATCTGAACCTATTAAAGTCAGTGAAGATAAACTAAAAAAACGAACACATTTGGGATAGGGTTTGTGTTTTCCAATCCCAAACCCAAAAAGCAGATGGAAGGCGAAGACTACGTTTAATATCCATTAATATCCATTACAGGAGAGTGAAGAGGCATCCCAATGTAGGAATGTGTTATGGTCCGTAAAAGGAGACAACAGTGGCTATGGAGGCAGATATGTAGGGAATATGTGTTTCAGAGAAAAGCTGCCAATATTAGGGTGGGGATTAATGTATCAAAATGTTCTCCCTTTATTAATTACAAATCTTTAATATTGGCCAAAAAGGAGGTGGAATGTAGAGAAGGTGCATTAAAACCAACCACCACCCACACACAAAATATACATATATATCCATTAAGCTTGCTGGCTGTATCCACACACAAAAACTGTTAATCTGGCTACTGATGACCCTCATTTGTCTGGCAGGTCATGCACTCTTATTTTTTCTGGGTACCCAATAATCTGTTGTCCTTGAGTCTAAACACATTAGCCCAATTTAGCTTCCTTCTGGGTCACTTCATTAATACCGGAGCCATTCCCAACTTTCTCCTCTTACAGCTAGCCCTTTGAATTCTGAAAAAGAAGCCAACTGCTGCTGTCTAGCAGCCATGGAACCCCTCATCTGACTGCTGTCAGTTGCTGTTCCCCTTCCCTTGTATCAGAAGTATTTTTTATTGTTTTCACACCTCTCTTTTTGTGCTCCTCACTATCTGCTTTTTTTAGGGTGTTTTATTAATCAATAATTTTGACCACTTTAATCCAGGGTAGTGTACATTGTTAAAGCATGTAAATCTCTTATAATTTGTGTTAACCCTGTCTAATACAGCAAAGCAAACCTCTTGCAACCTAGTTACCTGAGACACACAATCAAGGTAACATGTGGCCCAAAAACATAAGAGGCACAAATTTTGTGGAAAACATTAAATTGACCATTTGCCACGAACGTCTGCATGATAAAATGCAAAATGTATATTTTGTTGTTTTACTTACTCCAAAAATCACTTAGGGTATGTTCACACAGGGCTTTTATTTTGAAACAACACTGGTTGTTTTGAAATAAAAGTCCCTATGTCCAAACAACTTTTTCTTGTTTCGAAAGGAGAGAGCTCCTCGTTTCGAAACAAGAGCCCTCCTTTCAAAACAGCTTAAACCCACTTTGCTTTCGAAAGGAGGGTTATTTCGAAACCTAAGCCGTTTGGACATGTTATTTCAAAACAAAGAGTGTTTTGAAATAACAAGGACCTTCCTCCCAGGATGCATAGCACCCTGGGGGGAAGGTTCCCCCCCCAGCACCCTGGCCAGGGATCAGCACCCTTGTCAGGGTGCTGAGTGGGGTGCAGGGGGCGGAGGGTGCCCTGGCTGGCTTCCCCCCGCTTCCCCTTGCTGGGAGCAGGGGAGGATGGGAGCCTCAGCCCCCTTCGCCCACCTACCCCCAGCAAGGGGAAGGGGGGGGAAGCCAGCTGGGGCTGCCCCCAAGCCTGGGGCACCCTGCCCCCGGGCTTCCTCTGCCCCCCCTGTGGCCCCTGCCCAGTGCAGGGGGGCTTCCTCCGCCCCCCTGTGGCTGCTGGTTGGCGCAAGGGGGCTTCCTCCACCCCCCCAATGGCTGCTGCCTGGCGTGGGGGGGGCTTCCCCGGCACAGTGCTGGGGAAGCGCCCTGCGCCCAGCAGCAGCCACGGGGAGGCGGAGGAAGCCTCTCGCGCTGAGCAGCAGTCGCGGGGGGGGGTAGAGGAAGCCCCCCCTCGCCCCAGTCAGAGCCGCAGGGGGCAGGGGAATCCCGGGGGCGGGGCTTCCCTGGGCCAGCCCAGGGCCTCCCTCCCCCTCCCCTCTCCTATTTCAAAATAGCATGTCACACTGGACATGCTGTTTCGATTTCCTCCTTTTCCCTTATTTCGAAAACACTTTTTTTTTTTGTTATTTCGAAATAAGGTGTTTTGAAATAAGGCTTTATTTCGAAACAGCTTGTTTCAAAACAAGCACTTTGTGTGTGAACATAGCCTTATTTAAAAATGAAGGGCCAGATTTACTTTGTGTCATTCCAGTGACATAGAACTGGAACAGCCACAGAATTAACTTAAATTACTAGAGAAGTGGGTTTATTGTTATTTTGTATCACTGGAGTAGTGCAAAACATCCAGAGCATTTGGAAGGATCTAGCCCTACATGTGCACAACTGGAGAAAGCAGTTGAGCCAGACTGAATGAAAAGAACATCAATGAATAGTTGATAAACATTTTACGGATTTGACAGATACTGCTGTTGTGTAGCAGTCTACAATACAAGTGGTGAAAGATCCATTGCCACTATGTTGGGTCACTAAATGATGCATGCAGTAGTGGAAATCCATAGAATCTACACCATACAAACAAGTGAACTCAACTGAGGAAACATTACAATATTACAAATTCCAGAATGCCAGATGTGTTGATTAGACTGCAGCTGTGATTCTGAACAAGCCATACACAAGTTATCCTTTGATTCCTGGAATTTTTCAATGCACATCTCCACCAAGTGAGATAAATTCTCACTTCATATATGTCCTGTCACATTTACAAAGCATTTTTACAATGGTGATTAAATACATTCATAAAATGTAACATGAAGTCTGCCACTTTGCTCCATGACATAGGTGACTCTTTCTTTGATAAAAAATTCAACCTGCTAGTTACACTGTACGTTCCACATCTGTTAAATGACAGAAATGTAAGTAGATATGGGAAAGAGTTTGTGTGCCCTTCAGAAAAGGTGAAAACATTGAGGACTTACATACATTTATACTCTCACTCACTAGGATATATGATAATACTATATATATTACCACCCAGATCCTATATGCTCCAGAAAGAACCTACATGACATCATTTATTATATAGGTTTTCTTCTCAAAAACAGACTTAGGATGATTCTAATAACGATTGAAGCCCAAATCTCAGCCTGCCCTTAAACTAGACATTCTTTTGAGGAAGACACCATGGTGGCTTACTCCATCTTCCTTCTTTTTTAACATCATCCTCCAGAAGTAGCATACCTATACATGAATGCAACCTTTTGATTACCATTTGAGGTACAAACTACCCCATTTTCATCTTAATTAATGATACATTCTGGTAAACAGCAATCAGGTCTCCTGTAACATCATCTCACTTTGTAAAAGGAAACTTAATAGTCAAATATGATTTCAGTGAAAAAGTTTCTCAGCCTTAAAAAAGTATGTTTTGAACTCAGAAAAAAAAGATAACATTACTACATCTTATTTTTTTCATGAATCCCTCTGAAAATGATCAAAACTCCTATCCAGAAAAACTCTCTTCCAGATTTGAAAGGAATGAAGCACAGCAGCAGAAAATCAGATGGCTGGATGGTGGATTGTCTGTTGGGCAATTTACAGTTTCAGATGGTATCTGTACTGTTGATCATACCAAACACACATCATTCAGAGCTTTTTGCATCCAAGTCCATGATTTTTGCTTGTTTGGGTATATGAACTACAATCAAAGTCCACCCCTGTATTTGCAGTCTTGAAAAGAAATTGCATGAATACAAATATCTGTATTCTTGAAGCAGCTTGAAATCTGCCCTCCAGTTCAGGGAGACATTACAGTAGCAGTTGCAAGGATGCACGGAGTGGGAAGAAAGCAGGAGCTAGAGCAGAAAGAAATTTCCCTCTGCTCCATGCCCTACCCCTTCCCTCACATTAGGCAAAGTCAAAGCCTTGATACCCCCAGTGCCTTGCATCTTGTCAAATCATTCATGCCTGTGCAAAGCAGGTGTAAAACCTTTCCATATCAGAAAATTGCATACCCTCTGCCCATTGCCCATACAAGAGTAACTGGTTTTACAAGGTGCAAGTCAAAAAAGTCAGCCCCACAACATCATCTTTCTTACCAGACAGAAAAATCCTTATCCCTGCAACATCCTGAGGAAAAGCTAAATCTCTGCTTGTGACTTGAAACAAATCTACTGTATCAATTCATGCTAATTAAACAAGACGTGATAGGGTATATCCGGAGGATTATAGCACCTCAAGTGCTTTGTGAGCCATGGTGCTGAAGGCTGTCTCCATTCAGCCGCCCAAGAAGTACAATAATCCTCCAGCAATCTATTGTCTAAAATTCCTTGTTGCTGTAACAAAATGGAGATTATAAAAATAAAGCTAAAAGGATCTAACTTTCTAAAGGCTTAAAGAGGCTGTATGAGGGTGAATTTGATAAGCTTGGCATTGTTAGCAGCCAATCAAAAGCAGCTGCAGTAAAAAGGGAATCAAATATTATTATTACAACTATTTATTCAATTATTAAAGTTATGCAAAATCCTACCAGTGTCCAGAATTTTAAAGCAATCATGTTTCAACAGGTTCCTAAGACTCAAGAAGAGCTGTTTTACTGGGCTATTAATGACCACTTTTGGTTACAATTGTTTCATTGCACTTATGTGTGGGGTGTAATGCATATTAAACATTGTTAGGAAACTCTTTGCATATGCAGTAGCCAAACTGTCTGCTGGGTAGGAATGGCCTCCTACTCTATAGGGCTTAACACAATAGTTTCCCAGTCTCAGTTTGGGCCTTAAGTGCAACTGTGATTCATATAAATAGCACCTTGGGTTTTTTTTTTCTTGATGGACAAATGGACAAAGTTAATGCCCATGTTTACAGTGTCTGGTAGCTGGTGAACTCCTCAAATCTTAACAGTCACTGTTCACACTGATACCAAGCAGTAGTAGCTTCCACTCTCTTTTTAGTGCTTCCTGTGTGTTTAGCTAGAATCATGATTCTGTTCACAGAACTGCTGCCATGTCTCTATGTCAGTTGGCTGCCTCTTTGGAGGGGCAGGCATCTGTGCTGCCCAATGTCTCCCTTTCCTTCATCACAGTGATACCTTCTCTCTGGTGTTATAGGAAGGATAGCTAGTCTCCAGACAAGAAAGGAAAACTTCTACCACTCTCATCATCAGTTTGCTCAAGAGGATGACTATTTGGAATTTCAGTATTTGGAATTTTGTGTTCTAATCATACTGTAGTCTCTAGATTTTAACCTTTGACAGCTCTCTCTCTCTCACACACACACAAGCAAACAGAATATGTGAATTTTAAGTGTATATCAGGGGTCTCAAACTCACGGGCTGCAGGCTGCATGAAGCCCCTAAAGTTATTTCCTGCAGTTCACAGTGTCACTATCATTATCAATATTTGCAATATTGTTGTAGGAAAAGGTTTCAGTGGTGTGGCCCTGGGGCTTACGTACTAGTCCTTGTGCGTCCCTCGTGGTGATTTGAGTTTGAGATTGCTAGTGTATATGCACAGGCATTAGACACCTGCCCAAATGTATCTAGAGTTTTCTTATTAAAATCTTCAGTTATGCAATTGCAAGTATTAGTCTTACTGGACAATATTAATTACTTATGTCATGGTCCCTAGGCAGACTGCCTCTTCTGAGACTCTTTTCTAGTCCCTTGAGTGCATGGCCTTTCAAGTGGTAGACCCATGCTTCTTTTCTTTGGGGTGTTATTCCACAATCCAGCCACTTACTGATCGGGTTTCAGGATTACACCTCCCTGGGAGCCAACCACATTACCTAGCCCGTCCAACTGAGCTTGTACTCTGCCAGTGCTCTAAGTGGGATTTTCTCCCATGAAAGCTCATGAGAAAAATAAATCTGTTAGTCTTTAAGTGACACACGACTCCTTGTTTTTTTTTTTTCTCTTCCAGGAGCCTGTGATCAGTAACAGTATATGATGATGCAGAGGCAGTTTCTCCAAAACATGCACCATTTATTTGTCTCAAATGTACTCAAAGCTGAGAGAAGCACATTTAAAAGACAACAAAGAACCTATATGCTAATGTCTTTCCTATATTTGGCATTCCCCTCCAGCATTAAGTAACTATGACCCAGCCTTAGCGTTCCCCTTTCTCTCGGGGCACCAGCTTACAGCTTATTTTATTTACTAGCAGTGACTGGCTCTCAAGTCCATCTTTTTGTGTGTCGGCCTCACAGCACGCTGACTCTGTGTTCCTCTGTGACCCGAACAGATAACTACTCCCTGCCCTTTTCTGCCAGGCTGTCTTTTTAACCCCTTTTGACAGTAGCCTTGGAAAGAGAAAAATATTCTTATTTGGAAGGTGCAAGCCTGGTGGGTTCTTTCCCCAAATGATGGCCCAGCCACTGTGGTCTGAATTCATTTGAAGCGGATACCAGAGAGTCCATCTTATCTGTGTCACACTGTTTTACCCTTCCTGGATTCCTTAATACCCCCCATCCATTTACAGCATTCTTTAGACTTAACTATGTGCATTTGGTCAGGCAGCAATATTAAATCAACTAGGGAATTTGAATTATTTCCTATGAATAGACAGTTCCCTGGTTCATCACATTTTGCAATGATGACTCTGTGTACTTTACATATATATTACGATATGTCATTGGGAGGGTTAAGGTTTCTGGAGTGCTTGGGTCTAAATTGTTTGTTTTTCACTCAAGAAAATCAGTCTGCCTGCAAATGACTTCATATAGCAACATAGCAAAACTGGCCTGCTTAGAAACTAGGAGGATCAAAGTTTAACATGGAAAAGCATCATTACTTACTGGGTACTTTGGTATTTTTAAAAGTGCAAGAGGTTAATAACAGCAGCTGAGCATGCGCTCACAACCCGTGATATTGTATATTGTATGCTTCCTTGCCCTATAATTCACAAAAATAAGGACATTTGTTTCATATCAGGCTACAGAAGACTTTTCTTACAGTAATGCTCTCTTATCAACACACGGGTATGCCTTCCCTTAACCCTATTCATGGACATTGAGAGAGAATACACTCCTCCAGCCTTTAGAAATAAAGTAGCTGCACAGTTGACTTGATTTATTTATTGCTACCCAGGGGTGTTGCTGGTGACTGGCACACGGGGTCCGTATCCTGGGTCCTGGCAGAGCCCCTGCCTCTCCCAGTCTCCGGCCGGATCTGGCTGGAGATCCAGGGCCCAGCCACCCTTGGCGACAGCAGCTGCTTGCGGCCCCGCAGCCACGGCTGCCGCTCCCTGCCCTGTCCCCGGCCAGGAGCGTGGCCTGAGGTCAGGGGGCGGGGCCTGGACCGGTGCCCCCAATCCTTCCCTAGGACAGCAACACTCCTGTTGCTACCATCCATTTCTGTAGTTTGAGCAGAATAGGTAGGTGGGGGCACTTGGACTATAGGAAAGTGGAGGATTTGAAGTGTTTTAATAACAGTGTTATAATTAACAAAACATGTTTTACCTGTATATTTTTGTCTCATTTATCTATTTAACAAGAACATCAGTTAGATAATTATGCTGAAAAGGAAATCTGTATTTTTGTTTGAAAAGCACATGTTTTCACAATTTTGATAGAATGTAAAGCATTATTTTTCTCCACTAACCTTTTGCCTCTTATTTTCATTATAAATATGTGTGCTGGCAAAGGACAATTCTTGGAATCAAGAAAAAGTGTTGAGTAATGGAAACAGCAATTCACTGAAAACATCCCTGTGATTTCTATACAATTTGTTTTCTTTCCGAATTAGCGAGACCTAGTCCATGTCTATATGCATGTGAGTGACATACATACACACCCTGTAGGTAGTAAGAAGTCAGTCACCAACAACTTAAGGGCTGGGAATCAAGCAACAGTTGTCAGGTGACCATAAACATGCTCTCTTTTACGTGACTTTTCTAATATTTGTCCAGTGTGGTGAACCATGCACGGATACAGCGACTCTTGCAGTAAAAGGTACAGCTCTTATAATAACAAGACTTTAGTCTCTGGCTAAATATATATCAGTTACAGATGAAGCTCAAAGAGTTTGGAAAGTCAAAAGTTTTAAGATTTGCCCAGTGACCAAATTCTATCCTGCCACATCTGCCACTTTCCTACCTGTGGTAAGATGGCTCTAGGCCATGCTTCATTCCTTACTCACAGCAACTGGTGGTATTGTGGAACATAACTTTAAGAATAGTCAGAATGCAGAAAGTGGCACAACAGGGCATAGCGAGAAAAGACCAAGTAGAGTAGCTCTGAGTAGCAGCAGCAGCAAGGAGTTTGGAGATTGGCGAGAAGATTGGTAGCTTTAGTCTTTACCCGGAAGGTTTGGGAATGGTTCAAAAACGTGTGAATTCTGAGAATTACTGTTTGGTTAGAAGCAGTTTACCCTTCTCTTCCTGTTGTAATGCCTGCACTCACTTTCACAAAATCTTATTGCATGTGTCTAATGTCAACTTATTGCATGTGACTGAATGTCAACTTCCTACTGATAAAATGATGGAGCGTGAAGGTTGCCTGCACCGAAGGCTATCAATTAGGGCACCTACGCAGAATACCATTAAATGACTACATTTTACTTTTGCATTCAGTGTAGTTGTAACTGCGTCAGCCCCAGGTTATTAGAGTTTTACTGTCATTCCGCCTGAACACTAGATAAAAGATTGGGTCAGATGAGTGTGTTTCACAGGTGATGCCTCTCAGAGGCTGTGATCTGAATGAATTCACAGAAGTGCTTCCATTTTCAGATGCTGGTGCCATATTACTAAGTGCTTTTAATTTCAGATAATTATATATATAGGAGATTATTAGCCATATACTTCCAGTTATGTCTTTCCTCCTAGGTATCCAAATATAAACTTTCCTGTGTCTATCCAGCTCAAAACAAGATATACAGTTTGTAAACACCAGTGTGAGGCAATCTAGGCTGTCTGTGTCCCACGCTGAGGAAAGACTCAGTAGAACAGCAGTAACGATGAGAGCTTTTCCTGCCTCATTGCTACTGAATAGGGCAGGCAGGTGACTTGTCTAACAGAAGATGCTAAGTACAGGGAACAGGATCTCTAAGCCTTCTGGTCAGCCCTCTAGAGGTGAGACAGGGAAAGTCTTTGCAAGCGGGTCTTTTCTGTCAAGAATCCCATCTGACAGGAGATGCTGAAGACTGATGTAATACACCCCATCCCCTGAAGACTAAGAACATCACCCTCATGCTGCTAAGATGAGACCACCTGAGAAGAGAGAGGCAACAGAGGTTGAATATGAACTTACTGTCAGTCTCCTGTGTTGATTCAGGACATGCAATCCACTGAGCTGTCTCAACTTTACTATTATTTAAGCAAATGTTTCTTTCTGGGGCTTTCGGGATTTCCAGAGAGATTGTGGTGCACTAGAATGTGGTCTCCACCATGTAACGATTCAGGTAAAAAATTATTTAAACCCCAGAGAAAACAGAGAGTAGGAGCTAACCCTTACTGCAAACAGAACTCTGCTAATTATCCCAGTCATCACTGCAGATAGCTGCAGAGAGTTTTGCTATGTTGTTACGGACGATTCAACAGTTGCATGGGGGAGTACTGTCTGGCATAAAGTGTAATCCAGTGTCTGTTAGCACTGTTTCATGCATTTCTGAACAAACAAGTCATAAGCAGTGTCATTTCTGAAGGGAAATTATGATGCAATGATGGTTCAGGGCAAACTGCTTCTGCTTAATCTCTACTAGTTGTCCAATAAGTAAAGGACCACTGCTTTGCACACCGCTAGCCAACTTCCTCTAAATGTTTAAGTGCATGAAGCAAATTCTATCTTTAGTGACACCAGGGTAAATATGTAATAAATCTGTTGAAGTCAATGAAGATTTATATTAGCATAACAACAGATTGTTGCAAATTCTTCCACACACCACACAGCAGAAGAGTGATTTGTTGAACCATTTCTGCTGTATCTTTTTAGCACCCAGAATAAAATTGTCCTTAGCACAAAGAAATTCAGTAAAGATGATCTGAATGGCAATCTTTGTGGAAAGAGGGTGTGGAGTGGAATTCAGCAAATAGAATTAAGTACGAGTCTAAACTTTGTTTTAAGATATATGTAGGCTTAAGAAGAACAAAAAAGTTATAATTTGTGAACAGAATATTACACGCCGAGACATAGCCAAGTCTCATTTAGATTTTATATTATGTAGAATCATAGAATCATAGGGTTGGAACTGCTCTGACTTCAATAATTGGTGGTGATACATTGTGTCAATTTGAGTCTTATTTATCAATAACCTTGAGTGCTCTGATTTCCAACAGATTGTTTTTACAAAGATTAAAAAGGAACCTCCCACATCTCCTTTGTTTACACATCCTGAACATCTTTAGCAATTTATAAACTTCTGCTCTGAAAAAGAACAGTACAGTGGGTGGTATTTAGTCTAGCACAGCTAATGAAGATACATGCATAGAAACCTGCACAAAACAAAGAATTAGAACAGACTGGAAACTGAAAGTTTGTAAGGAAATTTCCTTTCCAACATTCTTTCCCACTGATAAGACTCACTCTGCCTCTCAACGTACAGTAGAAGGAAACATGATTTGTAACTTGGCTTGTGCTCCCTGTACACTCTGACCTTCCATATTGCACACCTTTATCAGAATCCAAAAAAGTTTGGTGGGACCTTAATTCTACAGTATTTGGTTCAGATGCATCTTCCATAGCTGAAGTACATTTCATTTTTTTCTTTTACACACACAGCATATAGATTTTAAGGGGAATTTAGTGCATGTGAAAGACACCAACAGACAACAGGAGTTCCCAGTGAGCCTGCATGGTGTGATTGACAACACATGACTGCAACAACTTGCCTCAACCTTAAGCTGGAACTCTACACACTTGAAGGAGGAGAGCCCTCTTTGGCCTTATCTTCGCTAGGAAAAATGGTGGTTTCTGACCTTGTGAGCACTAACGTGCAATAACTGACATGAGATAAAATCACAGTGAAAATGAGGCTGCAGTAGATAACATGAGTTAGCTGGTCAGGATAAACTCTGGGCACCCCCATAGTTTTCATCTTGACCTGTTACCAGATGTTAAAACTACAGCTGCCTTGTCTTCACTAGAATTTTTCCTCATGTTAGCTAACACAAGATAAAGACATGCATTTGTTTCCTAGTGAAGATGCCCCTCTCATGTTGCTTCACTTGGTTGCCTCCTTGCTCAGAGTGATAACCAGTGTCGTAGCTAGAGATATAGGCACCTGGGGCAAGCACCCCAGAATGTGCCCTCTCCCAATGTGGCCTGGGGACCAATCCAGCCCCAGCCACTGCTGGCAGGTAGTGGGGAGCCGGATCTGTTCCTGGCCATCAATGGAAGGCAGCAGTGAGTTGGATCCGTCCCCAGTTGCCACCGGTGGAAAGCAGTTGAGCATGCTCAAGGGCAGGGAGAGAGATTTTAAACTCCCTTATCTGCAGCCCCAGCCTGGTGCCTGGAGGAATGTGCCTTCAGGGCCAGGTAGAGTCTGCAGCTGCCAGCTGTAGGTGCATCCTCTAAAATTTGGTGCCTGGGGCTTTGCCGCAGTCACCCCACCCTAGTTACAGTCCTGGTGACAACAAAGCAGCCAGAAGTGAGGGTGACTTTATCAGACTTGGTCACCCCAGTCCAGTTCTTCTTATACCAGTACACATTAATTTGGACATGATTTGAACTGGTGATTTAGAGATTAAAAACTTCATATATCACTCATGATCCTCTGCAGTATCTAATCCCACCTACATTTCAGCACTGAAGATATTTTCTTTTTTGTCCTATTTCAAATGGGAATATTGGGGGGGAAATGACTTTTGCATTGTCTGAATGAGAAATTATCCTGTGGGACTTAAAAGACTAACAAATTTATTTTTTGCATGAGCTTTTGTGGGAGAAAATCCCACTTTGTCAGATGCTTTTCTCCCACAAAAGCTCATGCAAAAAATAAATGTTAGTTTTTAAGTGCCACAGGACTCCTTGTTTGTTTGTTTTACTGAACTAGACTAACATGGCTACCACTTTGGATCCTGATAACAATTTCCCTCACAAATATTAGTTCCACTTCTACTGTGCCATAATAATGGTTGCAACTGTTGCCATGGTAATTTTTATTTTTTAAAACGTGTCCAAATGAAGACATGAATTACAGATGTTATCAGGAGACTGCCAAACATAAATTTCCAAAGGGCTAGCTGTGTTAGTCTAGTCCAGCAAAAAACAAAACAAACAAACAAACAAACAAAAAAAGGCGTCGTGTGGCACTTAAAGACTAATAGATTTATTTTTCGCATGAGCTTTCATGGGAGAAAATCCCACTTTGTCAGGTGCTTCGAAGATGGGTGAACTTATAGGTGGAATGAAAATAAATACAAGGGGGTGTAAAACATAGGATCAGGTCATACAGTAACAGCAAATCAGAGTAGTTGTTAGGTTCAAACCCTGGGAAGCCTGAAGTCAAATGCTCTGATTTGCTGTTACTGTATGACCTGATCCTATGTTTTACACCCCCTTGCATTTATTTTCATTCCATTCTGTAAGTTCACCCATCTTCGAAGCATCTGATGAAGCGGGATTTTCTCCCATGAAAGGTCATGTGAAAAATAAACTCCCTTCCTTGATCTAGGGGTTGGCTGAAATCTGATTTGGTCTAAGGTTACTCTAAATTGTACTTGGCTGTCCACAGCTTCAAGAATCATTCCAGACGCAGAGAAAAGTTGTATGACCATATCTCTTACCCCAGGACTTGAAGTCATCTGAGTGCCAGGAAAGATCAACTTTGCTCTCCCTTCAGTATGATGCCGAGCAGGGCTCACCCAGATGGGAGTATCTGTCCTTAATATTCTGCAGTAGTTACAGTATTTGCAAATATCCTGTGGTTTTTGGGTGATGGATCCCAAAAATAATAACTAATAGTTACTAAAGCAAACAAGGAGTTCTGTGGCATTTAAAATAGGATTTTCTCCCACGGAAGCTCATGCTCTAAATAAATTTGTTAATCTTTAAGTGCCACAGAACTCCTTGTTTGCTTTACTGAACTAGACTAATACGGCTACCCCTTTGGATCTTATAGTAATGTAACATACACTGGAAGAATCTCCAGTCAGCAGGTTAAGATGGATGTCCATTGAATTGTGCTGCTGAAGCTGAGCAAGGTGTGTGGATCTCAGGCCAGGATCCTGGTCCAGATGTCTATACCACTCAGGAAATATACCTGCCAAGATAAATGTGGTTTCTCAGACCATGGCAGCCATTCCGCTTTTATTTCAACCATAGGAGATAAATATCTATTGCATAAAGTCCCTGATGTGATCTTTACTCCCTTGACTCAAGCACGCAGGCCATGTGATCAGACACACAATTAAACAGAGCCAAGCAAGCATGTCATCTCTGAATGCTAATTAAGAAACATTTTTCTCAGTTGTAGCTTGAAAACATTCCAGATAAACAATTTCTTAAAAAAATACAATTAATCATAAAATAGTATTACTTAATGAAAACCATCCCAGGGAAAGAAATATTTTCACTAAATGTAGTTGCTGGGTTAAGACTACCTTGCTTACATGAGGCAGTAAACTCTACACTACATATAGCTTAGACATTCTGAACATGTAAAGAGCATTTGTCATCAACTCCTCCTAGATTAGAAGGAAGTGAAGGCCATGCTATATTCATTTAGTAAGTAAATCTCCCCAAATCTGCAATGAAAATCTCAAATTTAATCTACCGCCTTGATATAGTACTGCATTAATGATAATACACTTTTTTCATGGATTTGTTAGGACTTCATCAATTTACAAGGATAAACTCAATTAGTAGAACTCATTAATTTCTAACAGATTTATTTTCAATTTATATCATTTTCCCCAAACAGGTAGCTCAATCAGTTTTAATAAAAAATATGAATAAAGTGAAAATAATTCTGAATAGCTTCACTATCTAAATAGCTACTGGCATAAGAAAGTCTCATCTTCTAGTCTTTTGTGTTCACATCACTCTAAATATGTGCAAAAAAGACAGTAATATTTAGATCATAGGCCATAAAAGTAACTATAGCAAAATAAAGTAAATATGCAAATACAGATCCTTGAAGGATGCTTCAGAAATACATTTAACATTACTCTAGAGTAATAAAATTATTGCAATAGAGGAGATGTACATTGTTAAAATGGTCCATGGGGACGAGAGAGTTTCTTTATGAATGATTTCAGCTATCCATAATCCCTTTCCAGTCTGCCTGAGGCAGAGATCAGAGGCCCACTAGGCTACTCCTTCCACTCCCTCCTCCCCTCATTTCTGGCTGTGCTTGCTATAGATGAGTAGAACAATGCAGAAAGGAAGCACTGTCTGCTTTCTTTTAAGCAAATATAAGCATACAATGAATGGAGATACAAAATGAAAATGCTGCATGTATGACAATGATTTCCAATTCTTTGAGATGCTGTAAGGAAGATGTTACTAAGGGGAAAATTGTCTGTAACAATCCATTCAGTGAGGAATTTGTACTTTTTAAAAAAAGAGTTTTTACCATTTTGCAACACTTCTCTTTCAAAATTCAGATTCTTTTGTTACCAGTTCCTATTTAAAACTTGGTGAAATCACATTATAACCCTATATATATATAGTGTTGTCCATTTGGGTCAAGCAGTTAGCCAGTTTTTAGGGCTTTCTCAGGTTGCTTCTATGAGGTGAAAATGGTGCTCCAAATAGTTGTTGCTTTTTTTTTTATGCAGTCATGTTTATTTTCAAACAATGTCCACAAGTTCTGTTTCTCTGAATACAGCATGAACACATAGCCTGCCTTTGCTGATAATTCTTGTGCCCCAAGAAGCTCTTTCCCTCTGTAGGCCTATCTTTTCTCACTGTCTGCTGGTCTTCTGCCTCTTTTACATGCACAACTTGCCTAGTCCCAGAATTAGCAACTCTCAGTCCATACAGATTGGCAAAGCCTGAGGAGGGATATATGCTTGATTGTCTTGGACAGCAACTTCCATTATCTTCAGCAATCTTACTCCATAAATATGTTTAGTTGCTCCTTTTATTTAGCCTAAAACAAGAGTGGTTAGCATACCCATCAGCTTGGCTAAGATCAGTGACTGTACAACGAAGGCCTGCTTGATGGAAGCCATTAAAACCCTCTTTAAGAATGACAAAATTAAAAAAAAAAAGTTTGAAAATTCAAACACTCAAAAGTTAAGGAAGGCCAAAATTAAGGTCAATCTTGCAATATTATTTCACCCCCCCGTGTGCATTAGCTGGGCAACCCTTCGACCCCCTTATGTACATTATCTATGCAACCTTTCAGGTGGAGTTGGCAGGAATTAGTGCCAGATTCATTACTTAGGGATTCCTTTTGAACAATACAACATAACCAGCTTGAGCCTCTACCCAGTCACCTGGAAAATTACATGTCACCCCGGGTGCCTCCAAACAATGAGACTTTCCCTCTCACAAGCACAGAGTCTGAGTACAGAAAGAAGACATTTTAATAAAAGGAAGTAAGCAAGTCAGCATGAACTTGGGAAAACACTGCAAACAAGATTCATAAACAAACCCACCCCTTCTCCCCGCCCCTAGTATATATTGAGCAGTGTCCTTTGCCTCTCATTTTTTTTTGCTTTTCCACACCCTGCTCCTTGGCCAGTGATGACCCTAGAGTTCAGAGGTGCATCTGCATGAGTTCACCTCATGCTGTGCTTGGGCAGCTGGAGAAAGAAGGCAGCTTGCTTGCCCCATCAATTGTCTAGGCAGCCAGCACCCAGAGGAGGTTGCTGAGAAGTCTTACGACTTTGTGGGGACACAGATGGGGTGTGCCAAGATCAGGAGGTTCAGGGAAAATGCAGCCAGGACTTCAGTAAGTGGTTCAGGACAAGCCATAAGGGAGATTGTAGCCGAGTTTCTTTAAGTATATGTGTGCCAGGGTCACCCTCTTGCTGCAGGAGTCAGAAGAGTTTGTGGATCACAAAAGGTTTATACCTATGGTCTCAGCTCTGTGATGAAGCCACCAGCAAATGAGGGGACCAACGTGCACTTGAAAATGTGTGTGATGAGTGAGCTTGGCACAAAGAGGGGGCATGGGGACCAGAGACCGGTGTAGCTCCTGCTCCCTGCTAGGCAGTCCCTAGGACAGCAAAGGAAGATCGAGACACAGGCCCACAGAACCCCTTCCCACAAGGCACTGCTGCTGATGGGCAGGGGGACACCAATGTAAGTACGGTCTCTGGGCACCAGAGACTCCACTGCCCTATCCTCAGCCCGAGGCCCAAAGTGGCATTAATTCCTTCTAAAGAAATAAAGTAAAACACTGAGGGCTCTGAAAAATCAGGCCACAGGCATCTCAAACTAGACACCCAAAATTAGTGGGCACTATTGATATTAAAGACTCTGTGACTCAATTTCCAATCTGTAAAATGGGAAAATATTCTAGTTTTTCTTAACTTTTGAGTGCTTGGCATGGCAATCTTAGTTTGTTGAATGATTTTTGTATATAGGGATACATACACATACACCTCATATTGGGTGATGTGGGTGTGTTTTAATGATAGAGCCAGCAACCTGAAGATCCCTAAATCTTACAAGATCAAAGCTCACATTGCTGGTGTTTAGCTCATGATGCTATCTACCATTCAAATAAACTGGTACAAATGCAGGTCAGGAATGTGAAAGTTATAGTTAGAGTCTACAAGTAGCATAAAATCCTGTGTATGCAAGGGAGCGCCCTGAGGGCAGGGAAGGGCAACCCCCAGCATGTGTGTCAACAGTGGTACCCAAGCCCATTCAAAATGGCACATGGCACCCTCTGTGGTACCACAGAAATTGCCACTCCTAACATCAAAAGCCACTCTGGGTGGCTTCCTTAAGGTGCAGCTGGGACACAGGGGGTTCCCCCATGCCTTTGCCTCCATGTGACACAGAAAAAAGCTGCCTGGAGTGACTCCTCTCTGCAGTGTCATGCTCCCAAAAGGAGCCACTCTGGGCAGCTTGTTTCTGCAGCATGCCTGAGAACCCCTGAAAGGAGCTGCTTCTTTTTGTGGCATGCCTGGGGACCCCTGTTCCCAGACACACCACCAAGATGAGCCACTCTGGGCAACTTCTTTCTGTGGCATGCCTGGGAAGCGCTACCACTCCAGCCGTGACTGCTGATGAATTTTCAGCCAGCCGCGACATTTGTTCAGCAGAGCTGGCTGCCAGCACCAGCTGAGGGTCGGGGAGGAAGGACCGGCATAGGGGTTGGCAAAGGTTGTAGAAAGCACCAAGCTAAGGGAAGCACCTATAGAGTTTAAAAGTTATAATTGCTGCAAAGAATACTGCATAAGCACTGGAGTTACTTATTCTGCGTTATCCAGAAAAATGGTATATACTCCTTTAAAGAAGTCAGCTTGCATGCCCTTCCCCTCTGGTATGCTCATGCAATAGTCAGTCACAGTTTGGCCTCCCAGGAAATAGTACTTTAATGAACAATACTGCTGCCTTGAAAAAAAGATTTGGAACATTAAGAACAAGGAACTTTTATGTGGTTTTTATGGTCCATCAGAGACAATACAGAATCCATCAGTTCCCAACTATCAAATATCACTTAGACAGACCCCTGAATAACATATTTTTATAAGAGATTTAAGGTATGTGAAAAAACTGTGATGGGAATGCAATGAATGAAAATTTAAATGTATTCTTCTCCTCTCACCCCTTGACAACAAGACTAGAAAATAACTTCATATGCTTCTAGATCTAGACAGGGTCTTACCTAAATGATTTCCCAATTTTCATGTAAAGTCAGTTTGCTTTTGTAACACTTCAAGAGAAATAGGAGCTGTACAGCAAAAACAATGAGAGTTCTGTGGCACCTTAAAGACTAACAGATTTCTTCAGGCATAAGCTTCATGGGCTCCAGCTCACTTCACCAGATACATCAGTTTCCAGTCACATGCACCCAACGAAATGGGTTGGAACCCACGAAAGCTTATGCTTGAAGAAATCTGGTATTCTTTAAGATGCCACAAAACTCTTGTTGTTTTTGCTGTACACAGACTAACATGGCTACCCCTCAGGAGCTGTACACTTCTTTTAAACTAAATGAGATTTGTCTCTACAAGTAGAATTAAACTCAGTGTATAATTTATCTTGCTCTCACGAAATCTGTCTTATTCACTGGAGAAAGGTTATTTGGATAAGAAGAAACATCTGGAAGGGCTCAAAAAAACCCCCACAAAGCTGATTTGTAGCAGGGTGTACTTCAGTTCTGAAGTGCTCCCAGCAGAAATCTTTGAAAAGAGGAGGCTTTGATGCCAACACAGTCACTTATACTGAAAATGTAGCTAAATAATTGCCTCTTTGATGTGATTTGCAAGCATTACAAGTGGTTTTCTTAATTCTGAGCCTGCATTCCATATTTTAAGTGTTATCAGTTTGTTTGTGAATAAGTGGACAGAAATACCTGCAGTTAATTTGATTTGATTGGAAATGACAAGTACAGACATTCCCAGGTGATTTGAGCTAAGTTACATTTTCATACATTCTTCAGGGCAATCTCTACAACATCACTCACTGAAATCTATTCCAATTTATGGAATAGATTGCAACTACAGGATGTATATTTTTAAAAAATTGCATAAAAACACCCAGATGCTATTAGATAACACTGGGTATGTCTACACTTAGAAGTTATTTCAAAATAAGGAAACTTAGTTTCAAGTAACCTTTTTTTCCTGTCTATGCATGCATTTTTTCAGTTTGAATTAAGTATTTCTTTATTTCAAAATAACAAAGTGCTAATTTTGAAATAATAAAACCTTCTTTCATTTTGAAATAGATCTTAAATCAATATTATTTTGAAATAAGTCATTCTAAGCTGTGGAATAGGCTTATTTTGAAATAATGTCCCTATTCTTTTGCCTCCCTTCTCCTATTTTGAATTAGAGAGTCTAGTGAAGACTCTCTACTTCAAAGTAACAACTCCTACCTTATTTCGAATTTGAGAGTCTTCCCTGGACTCCTAATTCAAAATAATAAATTTGAAGTCGTGCTAATTTGAAATAATTACTTTGAATTAAAATCAAAGTAGTTATTTTGAAATAACTATTTCAAATTAATTTTGTAAGTGTAGACATAGCCATATATATATATTAAGAAGACTGCAGTATAGGAACGTATTGGCACTTTTAAAATGTTGTACCAGTATTCTAATAAAAAAGAGAAAGAAACAGAAAAAATACAATGGCCATGCAAATATTGAAAACTGCATGAAACTTACTGGAATGATAGGAATTATCTCCTGAAAACAGTCTGTTCATAGTCTCATATCTCAAACTGAAATCTCAACTATGGCAAGAATTGCTGACAGTCTCTGCATCGTTCTTCTGTGGTTAAAACAGAACTATTATTCTTTTATGTAAAGAAACACTTAGAAACAATTCCAGAAGTTTTAAACTAATTCAGTTAGCATCCATCTTGATTAGTGGGCTTGACTCTACTTAACAGAGGGAATAAGTTCTCTAGCAGTTTCTGTTTATACCAAGTTTGCTCAGTTTCCCAATTCTCACATTGCCTATTTCAGATGGTCACTGAGGTTAACCATCAAATTACTATCAACAGGCTAACTGGCATGGGAATAAACCCTTCCTCAAAGGTAAAAAGAGCAGACAGATAATCATATCATTATAGAAATCAAAGAAGGAAAGAATTCTTCATCCAACTTATTGATTCATTCAACTTGCCATACATATAACTCCTTACTTTATTAATTTATTGTTAGAATGTTCTTTGACTGATTAGCTTTGATCTACTGCCCTGTCTGCACCTTTTCTGGTATGTGGTACTAGCAATATAGGCTGGGCTCAGAGCTGTCTAAGAATTTCAATAAATAAAATGTTTGGCTCAAACTCCCACCCCAAATCTTATTTACTTCTCTATTTTTAAGAACTTAAATTTTAACACTCCCTTCCCCTTCCCCCAGGACCCCTTTTACTGGTGTTTCTTCCCCACTCACCTCCTCGGGAATATGAAATCACCAATACTTTTTATTTGGGAAAACAAAAGTTACTTATATAATGAAAAGAAATTAGCAAAACCCATTTTTTTCATCCTGTTCACATACCTTTGCCCCTTCAATGCTTCCACCACTGCACCTTCTACATTCTCATTTTCACAATCCCATCCCCTTCGCATCCCAACAAATCTTTATCCTTTGCCTTCCTTCTTGCTTCCAGTGGCATGTACAATGATCCTGGGATTCTGTCCATCCCATCTCAGCTCTTTTTATAGAATCACAGAATCAGACAATCATGGAGTTGGAAGGGACCTCATGAGGTCATCTATTGCAACCTCCTGCCAAAAAAGCAGGTCCACTCTCACTAAATTAACCCAGCCAAGGTTTGTCCAACTGAGCCTTAAATATCTCCAAAGATGGATATTCCACCGCTTCCCTAAGTAGCCCATTTCAATGCTTTACCACTCTCCTAGTAAGAAAGTTTTTCCTAATATCCAGCCTCGACCTCCGCAGCTGCAACTTGAAACCATTGCTCCTTGTTCTGTCCTCTGTTACTACAGAGAACAGCTGAGCTCTGTCCTCCTTGGAGCATCCCTTCAAGTAGTTGAAGGTTGCTATCGAATCCCCCCTCAGTCTTCTCTTCTGCAGGCTAAATACGCCTAGTTCCGTCAGTCTTTCTTCATAGGTCTTGTGCTCCAGCTCCTTGATCATTTTTGTTGCCCCCTCTTACCTGATGCCACCTCTGTTCCCATTTCCCTGGTTTATATTCCTTGACAGGCCTTGAGAGACATCATGTCTTTTTATACAATAGTATGATGGACCCCTCCCCCACATGATTGCAACATCAGGGTGCTGCAGCAATATACATATTAAATAGTAAGTTATTCTGATCATTTTCTTCTTCTCTACTGCAACTAGCTTCAGTAGATCCCCTTTCTAATACATTTAGATGTACGTGGTAAATTCTGCTTATGTGTGTGTCCTGTATTATTAGTTTCATCTGACTTCAATGGCAGCCTTCACTCCATACTCAAGGGCAAATTTTGGTACTACACATTAAATATTCAAAACCAGATACTAAGTGTGTGCACAGACATTTGAACAAGTCAATCTGTGCTGAAAAATACATATTTATAAACTAAATGGGACCAACTACATGTAACAATGGACAGTTTTTGCACTAGTGTATATTTATGTGCCCATATGGTTAGTTTGTTTATATAAGTTCTTGTCTTTGCACAGATATTCTGAAAGCCCAAATTAAATCAGGTAAATTTTATTTATTTATTTGTTTGTTTATTTGTTTGTTTGTTTGTTTATGCATGAAGAGGTAAAGGTATTCCTAATCATGAGCCAACCAAAATCAAGGAGAATGAATGGTAAAAAGGTACTGTTGAAATTGAAGAAGCAATCAATTTTTTCCTCTGACCATGAGTCAATATTGAAGCAATCACATTTGTGAAGTTTTTGATGAAATACAAGAAGTTCCTTATAAATCTCAATTTATGGGACTGAGCTGAGACAGCCAGCCTTCACTGGCATACAATGGGTTGAATAATCTTCTATTTGACCTATAAATGACAAGGAATAAGAAGCAAAGACAGTACTTTTTTTATTACTTTTGGATTCAAGATGACTAAATGCATTTTCATAAAAGGAAACATAACGTTAAAAGTACTCCCTGTAGTCTGTTGTCCACTTCAAAGAGTGGGCAAAAATAAGGGACCTTTACGTAAATTTATTTCCCTGGGACTGGACTAATGCTAGGAACAAATACTACACAGGAATATAGTAAAAGAGTTATGGGTATAACTTAGAGTGCAGTTAAGAAATAGAACCTTCAGCACAGCATGAAAAGTGGCATATTCTAACTCAGCACACTTGCTCTCTGTCTCTGCAAGTCATTTACTTACATTCCAGAGAAGGACAAATTTTATTCCTGTTAACACTGCAGGACATATGGAAGAGCTAGTCACACACTTCATCAGCAAAACTGTCAGTTAAGTTTCACCTGCAGAATCTTTTACTAGTGCTTGATGGGCAACACAAGAAACAGCTTGATTTTCAGATCCCAGGTTGAGCATCTCTATCGGCTGTTAGAAAAACCTTTGGCTCTGAAGTGAGCACACTTGATATAAAAGTGATTAAAGGAGTAAATACAAAACCCTGCAATGTCATTTTAATAGCCATTTCTCTGACTACAACTGCAGTTTAAGGGATAATATGAAAACTTGCAGCTGTCTTGTCACTATAAAACCAGCTATTCAGTGGAATCAAAGCAAGAACTAGAGCACTAAATTCTGTGGCAAACTCCATTCTGCATAATACTTCAAAAATTCAAGGGCAAAGGATCCAAATCAGGGACAGTCCCTGACAAAAGATAATGGAAATTTAAAACTAATCATAATAGTGGTTTCAAATTAGTTCAGGTACATCTCAAGGAGGAACACCACATGCCTTCCAAGCAGACATTATTTCCTGTAAATCCCAAAGCGTATTTGAACTGTAACTGCATCAGGATGGTTATGCTGTCTTTTCAGTGTCTCAGGGTTGCCAGCTTTTCTCAGGTATGTATAAGAAACCATAACAAAAAGTAAAGGCTGACTGAGAAAGCACAAGAAGAGGTTTTCAGATACAACAGAAAATATCAAGATCCAAAGGGGCAGCCATGTTAGTCTAGTTCAGCAAAAGAAAATATCAGAAAATATCAGCAACCTTAGAAATAGCTAAGAGAGAAGAGAAACATGGGCAATTTTCAACAATGAAAACTATTATTTGTGGTGTGCTTGAAGGAACTGCTCTTGGAACAGTATCATTATATAACTGTGTTAATAATCCTACAAGGAATGAACAATGAGGGGACATCTGCAGGCGACACAAAATTATTCAGATTAGTTAAGATTGGAGAAGAGGGTGAGGAACTTCAGAGGAATTCCAATGGCAATTAAAAGGCCAAACAAAAAGGTGGGGCATTCTGGGAATGGGATAATGAACAATAATATTTATTATAATATCATTACATAAATCAATGATATGACCTTCCCTGGAATACTGAGTTCGGGTAGCATCAGCCTCTCTCAAAGAATAGCAGGAATAAAAAAACATCAGTGATAACACAGAAAAAAAAATTAAAACTTTCCTGTAGAACAGAATGAAAGGACTGAGACTGGTTCATTTAGAGAGGAGATGAATCAAAAGTGACACACAAGGGAACAAATGGTTAAGACTAGCTCTGTGCAAAGGATGATAATTCCATTTTGCAGAGGAGTTTGGAATTTTGAAATTTGTTTGTGGTTCTGATTTGGCATGAAAACCAAACATTTCAAAATTCTCCATGAAGCAGGATAAAAAGAAAACATGTAGGAAAATCACAACTGTTCATTTCAAATTGTGAGCTTATATTTCCTAGCTCCAAGATTCCCAGCTCAATGCTCCCAGCTTCCGGGTGAGCTAAAGGGAAAGTAGGAGCTTGGAAGATCCAGCTCCAAGTCTCTCAGGTCAGCCAGGTGTCAGGGGACCAGTACGAAGTTGGCAGGAAGCATCACCAAGGAGGTAGTAATTCTGAGCAGACTAGAGTGGAGACGTACTTTAGATACTTATACGCTTTCTTTTGGGTCACCTTTAGACTTTTGCTTGTGGACTGGCTGGAGGCTGGATCCTTTGGGGTAACTGAAAATTACCTCAGATGACTCATTAGGCTCAGAACGCTAACCACGCTGGGATGTCTGGGAAAATGGTTGTGTTGGTGAATTTTCACTCAGTTCTAGTTAAGACCTTGATCCTACAGACCTACTGACATCAATAGAAGAGTTCCACTGACTTCAGTGGACAATGGCTCGAGCCCATAGAGGAAGTAAATTGAATATTTTCTATTATCTTTTAAAATACAGGCCAAGTAGACTTTACATATGTTAGAACTGAACCTCCCTCCTTTCTCCACTCCCTTAAGGTGACTTTCCAGTTTGCCTTTCTGTTTCCTGTCAGAATTTCCTTAGCCTCTGACTACAGTTTTTCATTTAAGTCCCCTCTGTTTGCTTCTCTTCTCACTTTAGAGGCACCCATGGGTATAACCATGGTAGAATTTACACCAAAGAAATAGTCAACCCTGAAATACATGAAGTAGCCATGTAAATGGTAAGCAGTTCTTATTCTTTTGTTTTCTGTGTTAAGTCTTGTTAGTCAAAAAAGTTTCTAAAATTCCTAAAGGTGCCTGGACTGATCTAAAACTATGTGGAAGTATCACCATCACATATACTAGTAAATACCACCACTGTGCTCAAAGTAGCTTTTTAGACTACCTAGGGCAGTTGCAGTTGCTTGAGACCCATTGCCATAGATTAGGCTCACATAAAACAAACTGAACATGTACTGTACTGGCATCTTCTGCTGGAAACTGATCCAAGTTTTGAACCACAGTACTTCATTATTTGCACTCTGATTTTAGAAAATCCTATACACAGTTCCAGGGAACTCATATCAAGAAGAAATGACTTGTGTGTGACATCTACTTGTAAATGGTATTTCTAGACTAAAGGAGCTTGCTCATTGGACTTATTTTTATCACTTTGAAAAATTCAGAGAGAATCATGAAACTAAAAGTTCAGCAAAACAAATTTTAAAGAAAAGTAAGTCTATCTATATTTTGGTTGAGTCACTCCTTAGATAAAACTGAACATATTTGCCACCCCTATCACCCATTCCATTGCCTTGCAATACTGTGGACACCTGCTAATGGCCTATGCTAAGTTGCTGAAATTTCTCCTTTTGGGGTTACCATGTAGTAATGGATACGCTCTATCATTTTGGCCTAATAAGAGTAGACTCAAGCAAAATGAGAAGGACAATAATCTGGGAAAATTAGTTCCCATAAATTTCAGGCCCTTTAAGGCTATTAAAAGGAATCTGGTATGGGAGGACAGCTCATTTATCACCCACAGGCTAGAAATAGTGTCAAATCCTACAGTCAAATCTTGAAAAATGGACTTGGAATTCATCTTATGTAAGAGAAGAGCTGTTTTTTTTCCAGAAGCTTTGAAAATGAGATTGCTTCATCATTACAAGCAAATGTACAACTTCATATAGAAACCCATGAAAGTTTACTATGTAACTGCAGAAAAATGAACAGGTTACTTTACACTCATACCAGAGCAGAATTTTCAGATAAAACAAACAAATGTAATGTTATGTATTTGCCTAGGCCTATCTCCCTTGGTGGAAAAATATAGAGAGGTGGCTGGATTCTCAAAAGCCTGAAATAAAATACAGCCATGAATGTCAATTGAAAGGTAACAGACAGTGCTTTCATGGATAGGTGGAACGCATCTCTTGGGTTATGTTCTGCTCAGATATTTGTGTTAGCAGAGAACCCAAGTAAATAACTTTTACTTGTTCATATTCTGTCCTTGCAGAATATTCAGCATGAGAAAAATTTTTGCCACTAAATAGCACAGTTAAATATGCCCTCCTGCATAGCTCAGATGCTAATGACCCCTTCAGTTACTTTACTACACAAACCTTCAGTCCTGCTGCCATTTAACTCTTCTTCCAATGTTCCCTCTAATTACTTGTAGACTGTATGCGCAAACAGTTTCTTTGTGTGTGCAAAAACATTTCTTTGTGAGCACCAATATTAGCACTATTGAATTTTTTTGTGCACACTTTATTTTGTTGTGTGCGCAGGTTTCATGTCCTGTGTGCGCACGCATGTGCACACAGCTTAGAGGAAACAGTGCTTGGAACCTCCTTCCACATTCTCTCCATCATTCTTTCCCCCCTCCTCCAAGTCTCTCTACAGAATGCTCAAACCCTGAAAACCCCAGTCTTGCACTATGTTCACCTGAAGGCAGGAAGGATGCTATCAAGAAAGGACAGTGGAGGATGTAGGAAGGTTAACAGAAGGTGTTTACCCTTAAGATGCATGCATAACAGCTAAGCAATGGCACTATCTTACTGCTATAGACTTCTTTCTCTTACTTCTCCTTATTCTCTACTGGGGGTTTGTCAACAATCCCCATACATGTTTCCGCCATATACTCAGACTCAATTACTCAACTGTAGTCAGTTGCAATTTTATTCAATTAAGAACTTCAGAATCTTGCCCTTAAGCTCTATCCACATTTATGTTATTGTCAATCAGGGTCTCAAACGCACAGCTCGTGGGCCACATGTGTCCCCTAAAGCTATTTCCTGCAGCCCGCAATGACACTATTGTTACTGATATTTGCAATATCGTTGTATGAAAAGGTGTCAGTGGTGCAGCCCTCAGGCTAACATACTTGTCCTCATATGGCCCTCATGGTGATTTGAGTTTGAGACCCCTACTGGAGATATATTAAACAATAATAAAAATTCAGGAGATTGAGGTCCACTAACAAGAAAAATGTCTTGAATTTCTGCATCCTTGAAGTATGGAATGCCTAGCTAGTCCTCCTGGTTAACTGATCAGATGTCACCTTTGGGATTGGCTAATAGGATGGAAAGACCCTTATAAGGCTAAGGAAATAGGATCCTAGAAGGGTTAATAACAAAAGAACATTAGACTGGCCATGCTGAATCTAGTCCAGTAATCTGCCTCCCAACAGTGACTGTTACCAGATAATTCTGAGAGAATGAACAGAACAGGGTAATGTATTGACTGATCCATCATATGTTCTCCAGGCCCAACTTCTAGCTGTCAGAGATGTAGAAACATCTCAAGCATGGGTTTTTTTTCCCTGACCATCTTGACTAATAGCAAGTGACGAACCTATCCTCCATTAATTTACCCAATTCCTTTTTTCAACCCAGTTATACTTTTGGCCTTCACAGCATCCACTGGCAATGAGTAACATAGGTTGGAACTTGTTAAATTGGCAGCTAAGAAAAAGATTCTGTTTAATTTACTGTGTAGTCTGAAAAATAACAGAAGGCACAAGTTACATGCAGTGATAAAAATCTCATCATTTAGAACCTGTGAAACAATAGGTTCATAGCATACAGCAGCAACTCCCAGATAAAAATCAAAAGGAAACCAGTCTTCATATTTGTTACTTTTTTGATATAGAGCTAGCAAGGGGAAGTGTAGCAGATTTTTGAGAAGGAAAATATTCTGTTATAGGAAAAAAAAGCAAAGAAAACTGTCTTAGCCTTATGAAAATTATTTCTTTCCTTAAGAATGACATGAAAATATGACCTGAAATATCTTGCTTTGTGTATAAAATTCTGATCATCCATCATCCAAAATCAATTGTTTAGAAGCTATCTGAAGGCAGAGCCTAAACTCATATTTTTAACTATACCCAACATTACTGAGTATTTCAAATATCTCTTTTCATACATATGTATTGTTTGTTTCATATTTTGTGGTGGGAAGCATATAAATTATCTCCAGACATTGCACAGACACTGTAAACAGACACGAAGAGGAAACAGATTTGTCAGTGAATATCATATATGCTTTGTCATGCACATTTTATATGGCTTTTGTATAAGGATGTACAGCTAATACTGCCTGCTACAAAGCATAGTCCATTTCCTGGAAGACAAGTACATTGGAAATACCTGATTGCTTGTATAAGCACTCACACAGACTTGCTTGGGTAAAAAAAGAAATTGTCAGTCATTTTGTGTGTTTTTGGAACAATGATTTCTAATAATTAGTCTGAAAAGATAAAATGTAGGTACTGGAGGCCAGTTAGTATTGTAGATCATTTATTTTGGACCTTAAAGCCCCAGTGTAAAACAGGTTTGAAACTACTCATTTTGAAAACTTATGTCTTTGTTGTCTCTAGAGCAGTTTATTCTCCATGGGTATTGAGATTTTTCTCGTTCAAAAGGAATAGTTGGTGTTAGTGACACAAATTGCTAGGCATCTATATAAAGCATGTATTGAGGATGAAACCCTCCTTTGCAATGCCTGAGTAAAGAGATCTTGTGCTGCAGAACTTGCTCCACTCCCATAACATCTGTTCAGCCATTCTGCAGCTACCACTAGAAGGATGGTCTCTAGGGGTCCCTTACATTGATTTGCATGTACATTGGGGGCATGTAATGGAAGCCTTAAGAATATTTTAACTATAGCATTCATTACCATAACATTAAATAGATTAAAATATAGTTCAAAGGGTCTCTAGAAACCTAGTGAAGGCTAGAGAGCTAAAGTGCTCATGCAGATGGTATCTGGAGGCATCAGGTCTGTGCAATATAAAGGCAGGTGTAAAACCCTCTTGTGGTAGCACACTAAGCAGTGTCATTAAACATACTCAGTATCTCCTATTTCTGTGCAGCAGGCCATCCTTCCCATCCTGGGAGGACAAGCAGTCACTTTATGTTCATTTGTCCATGAATGGGTGAAGTGGAAATGAAGGAACACTGAACCTTCCCTCTCTCCTCCCAGACTGCCCATTGAACCCACCACAGGTCACATACATAATTTTTAAGCGCTTTGGGATTCTCTGTGTCAAGAGTTAATATTTATAAATGTAAGCTCCCCCCTTAACATTTAAAATGAGACACCCTTGCAGATATCTGCATAGGGTTTCTTCAGCTGTCTGTGAAACATATTTCACAACTCCTCTTCTCTTCTCTTCTCTCCTCTCCTTAAATAACATATGAACAAACAGAGCATTGTAGTATTGCTATTGATTTTCTGTTTATAAAGTTTCACATTTTTAAATATTCCCCTGCCAGTCTAGTGATACACTCAATGGCAGTGTCTACATTGCACAGCATTTTTGAAAACTTTTTATGAAAAAATTTCAAAATATATTTGGAATAATTATCTTGAAATAACTTTTTTCAAAAATGCTATTTTGGGAGAACAGTCTAGGGACCAATCCTTGTCCCAAAATACCGCAGCTTTTTTTTTTTTTTTTTAAAATTAAAACTATAACCCCGATTTTTTTTTTTTTTTTTTTTTTTTTTTTTTTGAAAAAGAAAGGCAATGGAAGAGATAGACAGCCTTTCAAAATAAATATCAGGCTTAGTTTTTTTGAAATACTGGCGTGCTTTGTTGTGAATGCTAAACCTGGTTACACTTTGGAAAAAAGCCTTTTTCGAGCTAGCTTTTTTGAAAAAAAAAGCTATCATGGGATGCAGCAAAGGCTGTTTTTTTGAAAAAGCCTGCCTGTCTCTTCCATTGCCTTGCTTTTTTTTTTTTGAAAAAGAAAGTCTGGTGTAGACTTTCACTTTCAAAAAAAAAAAGCCGTGGTATTTTGGGACAAGGAGCAGTCCCTGGATCGTTCTCCCAGAATAGCATTTTTGAAAAAAGTTATTTCAAGATAATTATTCTGAATATATTTTGAAATAACTTTTACGAAAATAGTTTTGTCAAAAATGCTGTGCAATGTAGACATAGCCATTGTCAGTGCACTACATTGAAAACAATGTTGAACAACATTTTTAAAAAATAAAAATAAAATAATGCATGTACTATGGGACAAAAGTTGCTGCATTTTCTTAACACTGGACCACAGTATTTCTTCATGCAACTAGCAAGAAGAAGTTTGATTTACCAAGGTATTACCTAAGTTAGCTTGACTTGATCAACAGTACATCTTTACTTAGAAGCTTGCAGGAAGGAAAGTCATGGTAGGGTTGAAATTTATACAATTGGTACAACAACTAATTATGTAGGCAAGAAATTAAACATCACCCAGATTCTTTTCAATCTCATCTAATATAGAAGTGTAGACATCTCTCTACTGTCTGACACAAATTTCACTATTGAAAATATAAAGACAGTATATTAGCTTGCTTGTGCAAAGAGACTAGTTTTACTGCAGAGACTAGGGTTACCATATATCAGAAATAAAGAAAACAGATGAGAAAGCTCTGAAGAAGAACCAGTGATTATAGTAAGCATATTCCTATCTATCTTCAGTCTCCACTTGCAGGTTCACAGACTAAACACAATGGCTATGTCCGCACATAAGCAGTTAAATCGATTTAACTTGAAGCAATCTAATTGAACTGCTATAAAAGTCATTAAATTGATTCAAGTTAAATCGATTTAACAGGTCCACACCAAAAATACTAAATCAAACTAGCATGTCCAGGGACAGGACTTGCTAGTTCGATTTAGAAGAGGGGCTCCCTGTGAGGTGTGGCAACATGGCCCCCTGGCAGGGCCATGTTGCCACCTAATCCCCTGCCTGGCTCTCCCCAGGAGACCCACTGGCAGGAGAAAAACATCCCCCACTGGCTCTGGGCTGCCAGAGGTCCAGGGGAGAGGGAGGACAGGACATCACCCTAGACTGGCTACAGCCTTCGGCTCAGCCCGGCTTTGGGGAGAAGGGACCCCTGCACACCCGGCTCCCCAAGCACTAGTTAGTTGGTGGGGAAAGCCGGGCTGCAGGGAAGGGACCGCACTCTCCCTGCTTCCCCACCCTCAGCTGGGTTGGGGGGAAGGGATCCCTGTGCACCCTGCTCCCTGAGTGGTAGTGGGGGAGCAGGGGAAGGGATCTCCATGCACCAGGCTTCATCTGCACTGGCTGGGCTCTGGGGACGGGACTCCTGCGCCTGGCTTATAGAGAACTCCCTGCATGCCAGGAGCCGGCGGAGCATTCCCTGCAGCCCAGCTAGCATGGCTCTAGCTGGCTTGGGGGTACCGTCCCCTGGCACTGGCAAGCGCACTGCAGCTGGGTGTGGGGGGGCTCTTCTCCTCACCGCCCAGACAGGGGAGGGAGTGCTGGACACACGGGGTTCTTCCCCTGCTTCCTGGCTTGCTTGCCAGGAGCCGGGTGTGCGGGATGCCTTCCCCGAAACCCCCGCCACCTGGCTAAGGCTGGGGAAGCCGGGCATGCGGGGATCCCTTCTCCCGCTCCCTGGCTAGCACTCGGGGAGCAAGGTGTACAGGGATCCCTTCCCCTGCCATCTGGCTAAAGCTGGGGAAGCAGGAAGAGTGGGGTCCCTTCCCTGGTGCCCAGCTTTCCCTGCTGCCTGGCCAGTGTGTGGAAGCTGAGCATGCAGGGATCCCTGCTGCCCAGCAAGTGCACCTGGAGCTGTGCGTGCTGGGGTCCCTTCCCCTGCTCCCTGGCTAGTGTTGGGGGAGCAAGGGAGGTTCCCTTCCTCCTGCCCGGCTTTGGTGCCCCATGCCGGGCATGCAGGATCCCTTCCCCAGCTGCCCCGCTACGGCTGGGGAAGCCAGGCATGGGGGGTCCATTCCACTCCCCACCCCTCCTTGGCCAGGGTGCTGAACCCTGGCTCTTCCTTCCAGGGTGCTATGCACCCTGGGGAAAAGATCTAGCCAGGGTTCAAATCAATATAACACATCTGTAAGGAGTTATATTAATATAACAGTTTCGATTTAACTGTCATATCGATATAAAACTAAGTTTTATTATATCGATAGGACTTTCCTTATAGTGAAATGACAGAGCTTTTTATTTTGCTATAAGTAAACATCATGTGGACCTAACCATTTTTAAATCAAAATAACCAGCTTTATTTTGATTTAAAAGCTGCGTGTGGACATACCCTATGACCTGGATTTGTGTACAGGGGAAAGAAGAGACATTACAAACTCCTGATTTGTGGAGTATAAAATATTGCTGGGCTTTTGACATTTGCTTTGTACTTCAGTGGTTTCGCAGAGTTTGACCTTCAAAAAGGTCTATGTGATACAGTAGCACCACTGTCAAAAAGTAAAGATACTTAACAGATTCCAGCATGCTCGTGTGTGTGTGTGTGTGCATGTGCATGCTTGCTTTTATTTTGTTATAATTCTTTGTTTTTTAATCTCTGATTTAGATGTCCTTTTTCTCCTTCTGTTTATACTCATACAGCATGTATTCCATTAATCAGATGTTCTGACTGCATTTGTTATCTCTGCTACATCTAATCATCAGATTGTGTGCTTAAACACTTGACATCATGTAAAGATGTTGTTCTTGTGCTGAAAACAATTGCAGGGCTTTAGAGTGACTTGGTAAATATAAGAGGACTGGTATTTAGACACTGAACAATTAAATAGGAGGGTTAAGACTAATCTCACATATCTTACAAGACTTAATGTACTACCTGTGAAAACAAGCTGTCACAACAAAGTAGAAAAATCCACAGTTTAATTCATTGCATTCTGTCTACCAAACCTCACTTTACAACTTCAACAGGATATGATTTTCTTCTACATGCATGTCCTTACAGCACTTCTGAGATTGCTTTCCTCCATCCCAGAAGTAGCAGCATTATAGCGCAGACTTAAGAAAGACTTAAATGTAAGCTTAGTTTTATCCATGCTTAATTTCAAGCATGTGCATAACTTCTGTTGATTTCAATATAAGTTAAGTAAATGCTTAATTGCATTCCAGAAGAGGATTGCTTTCCTGAACCAGGACTTTGTTCACTCACTTCTTAGTTATTTTTATATTTTATTACAGCTAGAACATGTAGTGAGAACTATCTCTAATGTTGCTGGAATATTTCTATTCTATCTCCCTATTTTCAGTTGCTCGTGTGTCTTCAAAACTTTATATGCTTGACATTTTCCAAGTTTGGTAACTGTCTATTAAATACTTTTGGATTGTTTCAGGGGGAAAAAAGTTTAATTATTATTGAATATAAAAGAAAGTAGAAAAATGGTTCACAATATAAAAAAATATCCTGCAATTTGCCTTTGAACAGCTGTAGAGTCCAAGGAAGGCATTTAGCAGAACAGAGAAGTATCTTTTGTCATGCTAATGCAAATCAGGTTTGAGATGGCAAAGTTATGAACCTTCAAGGAGCATGCACTGAGTGTGCAGGGGGGTGGTGGTTTGCATTTTTAGTAATGATCCAAAAAATGATAGGCGGTGATATACATGGTGGATGAAGCCAGCCTGGGAACCTCCTTGGGTAAATGTAGCCCACCATTTGTGAAGTGCTTTTGGATCATTGGGAATGAAAGGTACTAAGCATAATCATCTTTCATTTACTAGCTGAAGGAGTGCTGGTTTTAATACTACACTGCACCACTTTCGGGTTTTGCCTTGGAAAACAACAGATGGAAGAAAATGAGATAGCTTCTGATCATTAACTTCTCTCTCCAATCTGGCAAACCTCCTATATTCACTGGATTTAGTATCACAGCTCCATTCATAGAATCATAGGGTTGGAAGGGACCTCATGGGGTCATCTAGTCCAACCCCTGCTAAAGGCAGGGCCACTCCCACTAAATCATCCCAGCCAGGGTTTTGTCCAGCCGGGCCTTAAATATCTCCAAAGATAGAGATTCCTTCACCTCCCTAGGTAACCCATTGCAATGCTTCACCACCCTCCTAGTGAGAAAGGTTTTCCTAATATCCAACCTTGACCCCCCTAAGCTGTAACTTGAAACCATTGCTCTTTGTTCTGTCCTCTGTTACCAGTGAAAACAGCTTAGCGCCCCCTCTTTCGAGCTCCCCTTCAAGTAGTTGAAGGTTGCTATCAAATCCCCCGTCAGTCTTCTCTTCTGCAGGCTAAATAAGCCTAGTTACATCAGTCTCTCCTTGTAAGTCATGTGCCCGAGCCCCCTAATCATTTTCATTGCACTCTGCTGGACTCTTTGTAATTTGTCCACATCCCTCCTGTAGTGGGGAGCCCAAAACTGGACACAGTATTCCAGATGTGGCCTCACCAGCACCAAATAGAGGGGAATAATCACATCCCTCGATCTGCTGGCAACACTTTTGATGCGGACCAATATGCCATTGGCCTTTTTGGCAACAAGAGCACACTGTTGACTCATATCCAGCTTCCCATCCACCATAAACCCCAGGTCTTTTCTACAGTACTGCTAATTAGCCGTTCGTCCCCCAGCCTGAAGCAGTGCATGGGGCTTTTCCATCCTAAGTGCAGGACTTTGCACTTGTCCTTGTTGAACCTCATGAGATTTCTTTTGTCCCACTCCTCCAATTTGTCTAAGTCTCCCTGGATCCTGTCCCTGCCCTCCAGCATGTCTACCATTCCCCCCAGCTTGATGTTATATGCAAACTTACTGAGCATGCAGGCTATGCCATCATCCAGATCATTAATGAAAATGTTTAACAGAACCAGCCCCAGGACTGACCCATGGGGCACTCCACTTGTTACTGGTTGCCAAGTAGACATTGAGCTATTGATTCCTAGTGCCTGAAATCATAGATCTAGCCAGTTTTCTGTCCATCTCACGGTCCACTCATCTAACCCTTGCTTTCTTTACTTGCTGATGAGAATGCTGTGGGAAACCATCTCAAAAGCCTTGCTAAAGTTGAGGTATATCACATCAATGGCTCTTCCCGCATCCACAAATCCAGTCATCTTATCATAGAAGGCAATGAGGTTGGTCAGGCACAATTTGCCCTTGTGAATCCATGCTGACTGTTCCTGATCACTCTATTTTCTTCCAAGTGTTTCAGGATGGATTCTTTGAGGACCTGCTCCATGATTTTTCCAGGGACTGAGGTGAGGCTGACTGGTCTGTAGTTCTCTGGGTCCTCCTTTTTCCCTTTCTTGAAGATACGTTCTATACTGGCCTTTTTTCAGTCCTCTGGCACCTCCCCCATTTGCCACAGATGTTCAAGGAGCAGCCAGTGGCTCTGCAATCACATCGGCCAACTCCCTCAGCACCCTCAGATGCAGTTCATCCAGCCCCATAGGCTTGTGCACATCCAACTTCTCTAAGTAGTCCCTAACCTGACCTTCCATCACTGAGGGCTGTTCTACTTCTCTCCATTCTGGATTGCCCAGTGTAGTGGCCAGGGAGCTGGCCCTCACTATGAAGACTAAAGTAAAAAAAGCTTTGAGTACTTCAACCTTTTCCACATCCTCCACCATGAGGACACCTGCCCCATTCAGTATTTGTACCAGGAAGGTGTCCTCAATGATCTCTAAAAACTTCCTAGATTGCCTGTGCACTGCTATATTGCCCTTCCAGCAGATGTCAGGGTAATTGAAGTCCCCCATAAGAATCAGACCCTGTGATATAGAAACTTCTGCTAGTTGTCCATAGAAGGTCGCATCCATCTCTTCCTTCTGGCTTGGCAGTCTATAGCAGACTCTCACCACTACATTCTCCTTGTTGACCTCTCCTCTAAAATTAACCCACAGACTTCAAACCAGCTGTTTCCACTTTCATAGTGGACCTCTGAGCAGTCATACATTTCTTTTACATATAATGCTACTCTCCCTCTATTTTTCCCTGTCTGTCCTTTCTGAACAATTTATACCCACCCGTGGCAGTGTTCCAGTCATGCAAGCTATCCTACCACGTCTCTGTTATTACAATTACATCATGTATCATTCAGATACCTTGTTTATAGTAGAATGTAAATCAGATTTAATATACACATGTAAAATAATTATTGTTTTCTGGGCAAAGTATTCAGAACCAAGAATTGCAGTTCAGACACATACTTTCCATTAATATTGGAAACTGGATGCTTAGTGCATCAATTACTTTTTTGGAAGTTTACCTCTTTAAGGCAATCTTTCAACTGTACATTGATATTGTTTGGAGACAGCTGTTTACCAGGACAATTCAAAGTTATTTCATTGTTTAAGAAATACAAATCCTTGTACTTACTATGTGAGAACTATTGCCACAGCATCATTTAAGACACTCTCTCCAAAAAGGAGTGTATACAGATCTGTATCCACATGCAGCTCATGGAAAATAGCCAGAACTGTCACTAGAAGAAAACATACAAAGCAAAGCAAGCTTGTTATTTTCATATTTCTGTAATAGCTAATGAGCTAAGACGCAAAGAAAGAGGATCTGTTTTGATAATCATGTTTTAATGTCTAAATAATGTAATATAACAATTTGCACATTAATTAAGTGAAATACATTAGAAAAATGATACATTTAAATATACCAGCTCCCTAAATCCAGCAATAACTTTAAGAATTTTTCTGTTTTGCATGAATGAGAAATGTTCAATCCCTGTAATGTTTCAGTCATGCACAAACTAAAACTATACCTTTGATTCCCCAATAGCAGGGAAATAGTTTTTTGACTAAAGCAGAAAACTGGAGGTAAGGAGACTTGGATGCTATCCTTGGCTCTGCCATACACTTCTTGGTGATCTGGTCCACAATTTACCTTGTCATGAATGAGACAATGCTAATACTTACCTATATTCCAAATGGATTGAGAGGCTTAATTCTTTTATTTTATAAAGCACTTTAAATCATTGAAGATACCATTAATCTGACTTTCAGATTACTAATGAAATAACTCATTCAGTTTGGATGAGAGGTTAGCCAATCATGGTTCAATCACTTAGGCTCTTCGTGTTGCTATTTCCCTACCTGTAAACAGGGCATAATAATGCTGATTTATCTTTGTAAACTGCTTTGAGTGCTTGGGATGAAAAGTATTGTGCATGTGCTTTCTATTACTACTCATATTCACCGTTTTCATGAAGCAAACAGGAATCCTGACGTTTAAAAATGCCTCCAGGGTTTCACATTTACATCTGACATTTCAGAAAAGGGAACTCTTACACTGAAGTGACCACTGAAGATTCACCAACTAATATTAGCTTTGTATGGATGATTTTTTTCTTCTTCTTTCTAGGGCCTTAGACATTATGTACAGAAAATTGGCAGATTTCAACCCATGTGCTTCTGGGCTTCTTGATTCTGAGCTCCACACAGGAAAGTTGTTCTAAGGCAACATTCCCCTGCTCCATTTTGGCTTCACCCCATAAAGCAATTTTTTATAAATCAAAAGGCAAAATTTGCCAACAGTTATCATAGTAGATCTGTGATGCTACAGTTTTACCTTATATTTAAGTAAAGCATAGTATTAGGTGCTACAATGTGCAGTTTTGAAGATGTCGAGGAATGTCTGATAAAGTTGGATTTTATAAAGTATGATAAATAATCAAGGAACCTATCAAAATATTTTATACAAATACTTTTTTTGCCTAAATAATTTACCCTATTTCAAAATTTAAATCTTCTACTCAGAAGTAGAAAACTGCCACAAGTGTGGATTGCATATTAATATCCTAATTCCTAACATACTGGTGATCTTCATTAAAAATATAATGATAGGGAACATAAGCTGATGAAGTGTCTGGGAATTTCTTAATATTTAAGCTAAGAAAAATCTGATTCTCTTCTTGCTGTTTATTTCATGGCCTGAGATGATATTAGCAAATGCTCAATTTAGCACAAACTTGGTCCTCCCCAACTCAACACACGTCTATTAAGTTGGTTCATGAAGGATATTTTTGTCACACAGGGGAGCAGCTCAGCTTGCTATTAATTTCCTGTAATTTTCTGTAATTAATTTCCTGTAAAAAGTTTCTTGAAATGTCGAGAAACCACAGCAGCATTCAGATTAATAGTGTCCAATACTTTCGTATTGTTGCTGTTGCTGAAAGGAAGTGGGAACCCTGAAAATAAATGAGATCTGTTTGTGGGATTAAAAAAAGAGGATCAGATCAAAATAAGTGAAAGTAAATTATGTCTAAAATTAAATGTGAAATAACTATAGTGGAAACAATGATCAAAGGGGCTGCCATTGTCTCTTCTTAATCTTCTGATTATAACAATATTATCACATATCTTATCTGATAAACCTAGGTTCTAGCAGGCAGTTCAATGGCAAGTTGGCAGAAAATAAGATGAGAGACAATCCAATTAAACCACCCATACTGAAAAGGCTTTTCTCTTAAAATAACAGTTTCCATTTTAATTGTGGAGTCCTGAAGCTGCTTGTCATGCATCCTACTCACAGCTTAGCTCAATGAGAAAAAGGGAGAAAGTGACAACAAAATATTTTAATTACAAAGATTTTTTAAATGTACATTTTCACACACAGTTTATGAAACATCTTACCACTGGTTTTATGAATTATGCCTTTAAACACCCTATGTGGTGATTTTATAAGAAGATAGCTCTGCTGTAGCTGGTGACTAATAACCATTTTTATAAAAACATCCACACATACTGCAGTACAATTCACATCTTCTATGCTACTGTAACCATAGTAACTTCAAATAGAAAGGGTCTTGTGATTATCAACAGGACCAAAGGTAAGGGAGTTCATGTAGCTTTGGAATAGTTATGCTTCAGCAAACCTCTGTGAAGTAAATGTGCTTCCCATGCTTTAAATGTCAAAAATATAAATAAATAAATAAATGAAATTAAATGCTACAGGTAAGTAAAACATCTTTAGACTGGAATGTAATTATACAACAGTGGGCTAATAACAACACCCAAGCCAAAGCCCTGCACAGCACTTTCCAGCAATTTTCAGATTTTACTATGGCTAAGGTAAAGGTCAAATCATTTTGTTAATGTGAACACCCATGGCATTCGTATTATTCAGTTGTGACTACATTGAATTGTGACCACAGAGGATTGCTCTGACTAATTTCTCTTTACTGTTATAAATGATGCAGAATATTAGCCTAGTTTTGAAGTCAGTGAGAGTTGCACCCCTGTAAGAAAGGAAATAATTGGGACTTTGATTTTTGTTCCATTATTTCTATGCTATAATCATTAAAACTTTCCTGTGGGATTAGAAATTAGATCCAGCTGAGTAAGAACTGACCCCAAACTACAGTGGACGCAAGATTTCAAAAACTTGGGTTGTTTCAATTATTTTCCAACAAACCTTTTCACTTCTTGGCTTTGGCTAGGGATGCAGAAAGCAAAAGGAAACTGCTGTCTTATTTACTGCTAAAATATCACAAGGAGAACAAAGTATCTAGAAATACTATGCGGGAGCTCACTCTTTCAAGAATTCTGGCCTTATTTTGAAGAAAGGAGCTGCAGACCAGCTTCAGATCACCTTAGTTATCTGACCTGAACAAATTTCTGAACCTATGAAATGTAACCATCACCAAACTACTCAGTTATAACTTGTATCATAAATTGACAAAGAAGAATTTCAGATGCAGGAAGGAATGTTCTTCACCAGAATCCAATAAAATCTGAAGTCTGTTTCGTAGTGCAACATTTAGTTGGTAGGAACTAAACATGGACAAATGAGTTTGGCCAAGAATCCAAATTTTTATTGAGAATTTATTCAGTTTGGCAAGTCTTTTGCACTTTCAGCAATGCAAAGACTCTTTCACCATTTAATTTATTCCTAATAGTAGGACTGTTTCAGCACAAGTCATGGGACCTTCTCCTCCACTAGCAGAGGGCTCTTCTTCAATGAAATGAATTGCAAAGTCCTCTCTCAAAGAACACCTGCCACCAGAAGATGAAAAAATGAACACAGATTGTACCAACAGTGCTACTCCTGAAGGGAGAACTAGCAGAAAGAGGAGCTAGGGTTTGCCAATGGATTGAGTCCAATGGAAGATCAGGGGGTTAGCTCCTACTAAAGGAGTATCCCATAAATTTCAGATAAACAGAAATCTGAATGCAACATTGGGTGTGTCCACACACACTATTTAAATCAAAATAACGCTGGTTATTTCTATTTAAAAAATGAGGAGCTCCCTAATTTCGATATAAGGAAAGTTATATCGATATACTAAAACATAGTATTATATCGATATGATGGTTAAATCAAAATTGTCATTTTGAAATAACGCAGTGCAGACATGTTATTTTGATTTAACTCTTAAATTGAGTTAACACTTTTTGCCCTTCTCCTTCCCAGGTGCTTTCCTTTTTCTATATATTGGTGAGGGCATAGCCCCGTGAGGGGGCCATGTTGCCACACCTCCCATGGTGCCCTGCTCCTGAATCGAAATAGCAAGTCTTGTGTCTGGACATGCTATTTTGATTTGGATTTTTTTGGTGTGAACCTGTTAAATCGATTTAACGATTTTTATATCGATTTTATTAAAACGATATAAGTTAAATTGATTTAACTGTGTAAGTGTGGACATAGCCATTGAGTTTCAGCCATTACCATGATGAAGTGGTGAAGGAGGCCTGCATATCTATGGTAAATGGGATACTGTAAGCCTATCAAGCACTTCTAAGCACAGAAGATCTTAAGTCATCATATGGCACACATGTATTTGGAAGATTGATATTTTTGTTTCTTCACCAGACAGGAACAATATTCTCAGACTTACTTAGTTGAATCAAATGTTCCAGCTGTCACTACATAAACATCCTGTACCACAGTGCAACTGCACTGTACTAGACTGCCTACGGAAAATGACCCTAAAGGTATGGTATGTAGACCGGGGAAGATCATTACAGCATATGGGGAGCCACAGGCAGTATGGAGCTGGTGTCACCCACATTCATTGTGTATGAGTCTTTGGCTCTCTCTTATGGTTGGACGCAACAGGTTTATGGGTCTGCTATGATCTCTGTCAAGCAGTAGAGGGTCATATTTTTAGATCCAGCGGTCCCAAGTTCAGACATTTCAGAGGACCCATCCTGGGACATTGTTACAAATAATGGACTGCATCAGGATCTGAACTGCTGTGGCTCTCTGATGCTCAAGACAAGTTTCCATATAATGGCTTCTAAGTCACCATTTCCATGCTGCGGGTATAGATGAGATGGTTGGGGAGGTGAATTTTGAAATGATAAAAAACAGGGACAAATTTTCCATGAAAATATTTACAATTCATTAATTCTTCTTTTCAGCCAGCTCTGTTGGGGAATCCGTACATCCCAATAACCCCCATATAACTGTTGGCAGTCATAGCTGAGAATCTGAGCCTGAATATTTTCTCATTCTGTTAGAATGAATAATGTCACATAATGTGACGTAGAAGGGTTGCTTCAAACATAACTGTGCTCGGTAATCTGAATGCCCTCTTATTCATGCAGAATTGTAAAATCAGATATTAAAAAATGACCTGATTTATTATTTTAGGGAGTGTTATAAGACAATGTAAAACTGACATTAAGAAAAGGAACTCCCCCCTTTTTTCTTTTCATACCATTAACAACAATAAAAAATGTGGTGAAAACCTTCATAAAGGGGGGTGTGATTTACGGTAGTTAGCTTAGTAAATTAATAAAAGTAACAGTTAATAATGCAAGCTCAGCAGGAAAAGCAGGCAAGAAAGACTAAATTCCTCTTGTTAATACTTGAACATTACTGAAATATCTTATCTAGAGAGCCACAAGACTTGAGGTATTTAAAATTGCACCTGTAATAGCACCGATTATCTAGTTGATCACAAAAGTACTTGGCTGATTGATTATGTTCCTCCGTAATGAGAATAGATGATGCCTTCAATTACATCTGATTTGCTTTACTTTTGATAAATGATATCAAATGATCAGCACCATAAGACATGTACACATAGCTGTGGTATTTTAAACTACTTTTATAAAAGCGCAGATGGGACAATTCTGTGTAGAGAAGCCTGCACTTTTCAAAGTAGAATTTCCATTTGAAGGGTTTCTTGGAACATATAGACATCATCTTCTCCTTATGTCAAAGAATTATTGGTGAAAGCCATATTTTGCATAATGAAAGATTCAACAGAGACAGATGGAACTTGTTTTCTAAGGACCCCTGAAAATAAAAAGGTTGTAGCGGAGAGATGGTAGGATTATATTTCAGAGACTAGATGGGATTTCCCAGGTATCTCAAAACTTATTGCAAATAATTTTAAACTACTTTTAAGCAATGAAGAACTTTAAAATGTTGTATTTAAAGAAATGCTTGATATTATAGTTTTTCCTTTATAGACGAACATTCTTTTATAAGTCTCTGCACCAGGTTGCAGTGTTTCCAGATTTAATCTGTACTAGGTGAAGTCCAAATGGAAATTCAGCATGACAGAATCTTGTATATTGGAGAATCAACTCTTTTTATTGATTTCATACAAACTATATAAGAGAAAATAACACACAAAAATCAAGCCCTGAACTTCTCTATCTCTGTCTTCCCATTCTCAACACTTAAATCACAATATTCTGTACCTCTCATTTGCACATCTGCATTTACCCTTCTAAGAGCTACCTTCTTCACATAAAATAAAAACTTCCTTTGTCATTAATCTTATAAATAGGAAGCTCCTATGAAGCAACTTCTGCCTTGTCAACACATCAGTCTTTAATACCTTTTTAGACAATCTCACTTTATGATCATGGGTACTCACAATTTGTTTTAAAAAAAATCCCAACAGTCTGTAATCCAATGTACTGATGAAAAATCAACTGGCAAATACAATTTTTATTCAGCTAGTAATTTATTGTTCCATCTTATTTTTATTACACTTGTAACAGTTGACCAAAAATTTCTTGTTAGGAGATCACCAATTATCATGTGTCAAATTGCCGCTCTCATTTCTATTCCAGCAGCACACATCAATGCCCAGTATTTCACAGAATCATAGAATCATAGGGTTGGAAGGGACCTCATAGGTCATCTAGTCCAACCCCCTGCCAGAGGCAGGACCACTCCCACTAAACCATCCCAATCATAGTTTTGTCCAGCCGGGCCTTAAACACCTCCAAAGATGGAGACTCCACCATCTCCCTCGGCAGCTCATTCCAATGCTTCACAACTCGCCTAGTAAAAAAGTTTTTTCTAATATCCAGCCTCGACCTCCCTAACCGCAATTTGAGACCATTGCTCCTCGTTCTGTCCTCCGTTCCTACCAAGAATAGTCGAGCTCCATCTTCCTTGGAGCATCCCTTCAAGTAGTTGAAAGTTGCTATCAAATCCCCCCTCAATCTTCTCTTCTGCAGACTAAATAAGCTTAATGCGTTCAGTCTTTCCTCATAGGGCTTGTGCTCCAGCCCTTTAATAATTTTGGTTGCCCTCCGCTGGACTCTCTCTAGCATGTCCCTGTCCTTTTTGTAGTGGGGAGCCCAAAACTGAACACAGTATTCTAGATGTGGCCTCACCAGTGCAGAATAGAGGGGAATGATCACGTCCCATGATCTGCTGGTAATACTTCTTTTGATGCAGCTCAGTATGCCATGGGCCTTTTTGGCAGCAAGAGCACACTGCTGACTCATATCCAGCTTCCCATCCACCATGAGCCCCAGGTCCTTTTCTATAGTGCTGCTACTTAGCTGAATGTTTTGAACATAAGGAGTACAATAAATTATATCTGTACAGGTTTTAATGTTTAACATTCTATTTTACATCCACTAGCAGATCCTACATCACAATGAAATGCTCTTGACCATTGTCTATCATTAAAGCAATTAAGCATTTAATTAAAATTTCTGTCTCTTTGAGAGCATGAAAATGCATGGATAGAATTAAGGGACCAGAAAACACTGTGTGAAATACTGAAAACTCAGTGAGAGGAGAAGGCTAGATTGAATATTGGAAGAGCTGTTGGAGCTGACTTAAGCACTCTGTGTAAGTAGGAATTACATTACCTACAATATGGGTTGTTGATTGTTTCCTACGTTAAAAATAAATGTTCAAAGATACAAAGATAACTTGTGAATCCCTGCTGACAAAAATCTGTGAAAGTAATACTCTTGGTCATTTCCTGTTCCTTCCTGAAAAGGAAGCTAAATAGCTTTTGTATTTTGGCATTCCTCCAAATGGAAGTTAACTGTCCTAAAATAATGAACCATGTATTTGCATTATACATTCATCCTTACAGTTCATTGCTATTAGTTTAGTCAAGTTGTTCATTGGCGCAACTAAGCAGAATTGGACTGGAAAAGAGAAAACAAGCCAACTGCGACAGACTATTTGTAATATAATATAATCAAGTGCTGGATTTGAAAGCTGTAGGTGACTTTTTGTTTCATGAGTATTTAATCTTTCTAATTTTTTAAAAATCTGTCCCTTTTCTTCTCATAGGAAAATTCAGATTCTGTACTGAATTTTATTAAAGCAGTTGTGGGAATTTTAAATGGCAACTTATTGACAGTTTGGATTCAACCCCAGAATGAGAATAATTTGCTCCAGTTCATCAAGCAGAGGTATAACTGTTTAGAACACCGTGATAGCCCTAAACGAAAACTATGAAGTGAACGATTTATTTGGTGAATTTATCTTTTCTCTGTTAGTGAGTTCTGCATGAGCAGCTTGTGATTTTCTTAAATATGTTCTTCAACTAACTATTCAAATTATTGATGTAATATTTTCTGTGAATTCTTTGTATGTTTATAGGTCGCTGATGAGCTGTTTATTGTTCATAGCAACTAATTGTAAGCTTCTTATATTCAAAGTTCAGGTTGTGCTCTATGTGATTATATGTCAGGTGGCATTCTTTCTGTTCACTTGATGGATGAGCAGAATTCTCTGAAGCAGCTTCCTGATTTTTATGCATTCATAACTGGCTGCCCACGACTAATATTTGCTTAAAATTTGTTGTTGTGAATATGTCCGCCAGACCTCATTAGGATAGACACAGAACAGAATGGAAAAGGGGGATGTGCAAAGTCAAAAACAAATCAGATATTCTTTTTGAATGAATATCTGGTGATTTTTCTTTTAATTTTAAATGGTCACCTAAGGCTAAATGCACAAAGGTACTTCCATCTTGCAATGATAACTTTTAGATATCCAGGCTCCCGAAACAATGCTTGGAGACAGTTAGGTGCTTAAGAATGGGATCCACAGATGCCAGCAAACTGACCAGGAAGTTGCCTAGGCTAGCCAGAAGGAACTATAGAAGAGATGGATGAGGCATAAGCTCTGTCCCTCACAGATAGGTAGATGCCTATCTCCTGGCCCGAGGAAGCTGGGTGCCTAAAGCAAGATAAGCCCTTTCTTATGAAAAAAAATGGGGTAGGTGTGTGGAAGAGACCGACACCCCTTCTTATGACAACTAATAACACAATGGTTATGGAACTGACCTGGGATGTGTGAGACCAGTTTTCATATCCTTTCTTTGCTTGATATGGAAAAGGGATGTGATTGTGGGTTTCCCATCTCCCCAGAGAGTTCCCTAACTGTTAGGCTATAAGGTCAGTCAGATTTATTTTCTACTGCTGGCCCAATTAGTATCTAATTAATTACACAAAGTGGGCAACTTCAGCAGGAGAAATGGAAAGACCTATTTTAGAAACCCTATATTTGGGCTCTCACCTGGGAAGGTGGGAATCTTTGTTTCAAGTTCCGGCTTCAAATCAGCCAGAGTGGCAATTTGGAAACAGGTCTCCCACATCCCAGATGTATGCCTTAACCACCTAAGGAAACCCCCACAAGAAAACCTGCTATTTAGGCTTGGATACCTTCTGGGCATGATCTTAGCATACCTATTTGATTGGGCTGCATACATAAGGTAGGCAGAAAAATGCCCAGCTTGAGAAACCTAGCAGGGCTCTGGTATAAGTTATGTCTGATCCAACAAATGGCCATGGACTTTTGTTCAAGCAACCACAACCTGCTGAAGAGCTGGAAGGCCTTTGGCCTTTTAAAGTCCTATAAGACTGGTGTGTTGCTCCTGGTATGTTTTAGTAAGAACTGCCACACCGAATCTGATGCCATGGAAAAAAGCAAATGCAGTCCTGTTACGCAGAAGAATTATTTCTAGTAGAAAGAGGGAGGTGTTAGTACCATTATACAAGGCACTGATGAGACCACATCTGGAATGTTGTGTGCCGTTCTGATCCCCCATATTTAAGACAAATGAATTCAGGGGTGTCGCTGGCACTGGGGTTATGGGGCTCGAGTCCCGAGTCCTGGTGCTAGAGCCCCAGATCCACTGCAGCGGCAGCTGCAGTGACAGCACACTGAAAGCACGTAAGCCCCGAGTCCCGGCACCCAAGCCCTGGATTTTTTTCCTGGCCAGGGACGGTCCTGGATGAATTCAAACTGGAACAGGTGCAGAGAGGGGATACAAGGATATCCATGGAATGGATGCCTTATGAAAGGTGACTTAAAGAGCTTTGCTTGTTTAGCCTGGCCAAAAGAAGGTTGAGGGGAGATGTGATTGCTGTCTATAAATACATCAGAGGGATAAATAGCACCTGTTCATGGTTTAAACTGATCATGATACTTGGGGTCAGGAACAATATGGTTATCTAGCCTGATCTCCAGCACAATGCAGGCCACAGAACCTCACCCATCCACTCCTGCAATAAACCTCTAACCTGTGAATGAGTTATTGAAGTCCTCAAATCATGATTTAAAGACTTTAAAGTACAGAGAATCTACTAGCAAATGAGTTATGCCACATGCTACAGAGGAAGGTGAAAAACCCCAGAGCGCTTGCCAAGCTGCCTTAGGGCAAAATTCCTTCCCTTCTGACCTTAGAGTCTATGAGTCTAGATCAATGTTCCATCAAGTTCAGTATTCTGTCTCCAACACTGGCCCACACTAGAGTTTCAAGGGCGTTTTATAGAACAGGGTCACAGGAGTGATCTACTGTTGTTTTCCCCTCCCAGCTGCTGGCAGTCAGAGGTTTAGGGTACTCATTCATGATTTTAGGGAGGATATAGTAGAGGTCTATATATCATATCTTTTCTACACTGAACAGCTCTAATCTTGCTAGTCGCTCTTTGTAAAGAAGCTATTCTATACCTTTGATCATCTTGGATGCCCCTCTTCCAGTTCCACTATAACCTACAGGCTGGGGAGCGATCAGCTAAGCAACAGCACTGTAGAAAAGGACCTTGGGGGTCATGGTGGATGGGAAGCTGGATATGAGTCAGCAGTGTGCTCTTGCTGCCAAAAAGGCCAATGGCATACTGGGCTGCATCAGTAGAAGTGCTGCCAGCAGATCGAGGGATGTGATCATTCCCCTCTATTCTGCATTAGGGAGGCCACATCTGGAATACTGTGTCCAGTTTTGGGCTCCCCACTACAAAAAGGACATGAACAAATTAGAAAGAGTCCAGCGGAGGGCAACAAAAATGATGAAGGGGCTGGACTACAAGCCCTGTGAAGAAAGGCTGAAGGACCTAGGCTTATTTAGCCTGCAGAAGAGAACACTGAGGGGGGATTTGATAGCAACCTTCAACTACTTGAAGGGATGCTCCAAGGAGGATGGAGCTTGGCTGTTCTCAGTAGTAACAGAGGACAGAACAAGGAGAATGGTTTCAAGTTGCAGCTGGAGAGGTCGAGGCTGGATATTAGGAAAAACTTTTTTACTAGGAGAGTGGTAAAGCATTGAAATGGGCTACTTAGAGAAGAGGTGGAATATCCATCTTTGGAAATATTTAAGGCTTGGTTGGACAAAACCCTGGCTGGGATAATTTAGTGAGAGTGGTCCTGCTTTTTTGGCAGGGGGTTGGACTAGATGAGCACATGAGGTTCCTTCTAACCCTGTGATTTTATGATTCCCTTTTACAACTGCTGCACTGACCAATTTCCTAGGCCATGGTGACCCAGCTTCTTCTCTTCCCTGCTTGAGGGCAGGAGTTCTTATGCACCCTGCAGGTTCCCCAGAAGCGGATGAGGTGGTATCTGCTACTCAACTTCCTGAGTCCTTTGTTGGACTCCCCAGAGAGATTCTTGATGAGTCTGGGAAGTGAGAAGTACATATCACTCCTCTGCAACCTGAGAACCTGCATGGCACAAAACTCAGTGAGGGTAGGCAGGCAGGCAGTGTTCTCTTTCTGCCTGTTGAGAAGCTGTTCTCCTCCTCTGAAGCAAGCCAGGCCACCACCACACTCAGCCCTAATCTTTGAGTCCAGACTCCAGAGGTCCTCATCACTGCTGATCAGTAGTTCCTCCTCTTCTTCCTGCTCCTCTCCTCCCCCGCTCCCATCAGGTCTCTCCTCTGCTCTCCCATTCATCCCCCACTGTGCCACCGCTGGCTTGCCTATTCAACATCTCCCCTCCTGTCTCCTCCCTGCAAGTTACTTCTAAAATTCTTTTACATGTAACCTGTCAGAGTTTGCGCACCTTTCTATTATCCTCACTAGGACTTGACTTTAAAACTTGAATTTTAAAACATACTTATTGCTTTTATTATGTTTTCTTTGTAACGTTTCTATCTTAAGAATAAATGTATTTTGCTTTATGAAAGCTGGTTGGTAACTGGTATACATTGTTGCAATTCTTGGGGAAAAATTAATCATAGATGCTGGACTCCAGTCAGATCTGTTGGAGAAATAACAGTGAAATGCAGGGAATTACAAACTCCCAGTCTGAAGGGAGAGACGTGTGGGTCTCTGCTCAAGAGAGGTGATGGCTGGGAGCCTGAAACCCTAAGTGGATGTCCTTGAGAAAATCTATACCATGAAGGAGTCCAAAGTGCTTTGGACCCTGAAACTATGAAACTGAACAGCTTGGCTGTGTTAGGACTTAGGTTGTTCGAGACATGCTTGTTGATTGAAAGAGATTTTAGGCACCCATGTGGTTAAGTGGCAGCTGAGGTGGGATTTTGAGGATCTCAGTGATACCTAAATGTTGGACTTAGATGCCTAAAGTGTCAGTAAGAACTAACATCCATTTGTGGACCTGGGCCCCAGTTCCAGTGCACAATGAGTACTATAACTGTCTAAGTAAACATCATTTTTCTTTTCAAGAGTTATTTGCCACTAACCATAGGAAGAGAAGGCTAATGAGTAACAACCAAGAGATTTCATGGCACAAGATATGTCTCCTCAGTGCTTTGGTAATGAATTGATGTTTCTGCAGCCTACAGCTAGTATGTGTGGTATCCAGGCTACTTAATATATTATATGCAGACTTTCAATAAATACATTTTCAATTTTATTCATTTCTTCACTATTACCTCTTAGAGGCAAATAGAAATGCATGTTTTCAAAAGTCTTAATACTTTTACTCAATTCTTCTATATACACCAAACTCACTGAGCTAGATTTCCAGAGCTAGGCGTCTGCTCAGGGGCATTGCTATGGGCAGGCCCAGACCCACCCATTTGGAGATGAGGCCTACCCACTGCAGCTCCCAACAGTGGTGCAAAGAAGGGAGTGGAGGGATGGTATACCCACTTCTATCAATGCTAAATTTGACCCTGTGTATCTAGAACGGAAGGACTTATGTCCTAGTATCGTTCCTTAAACCTTAGTAACACTGAGAGAAATTCTCTAGATCATTGATCCCCAGATTGTGGCACACTGCCTTCTAGGTGGACACAGATGAATGTCTGGGTGTGTGTGGAGGAGCCTAGGTCAGCCCCTGAATGGGTTGGAGAGAGCACCCAGTCCCACGCTGCCCCCCATCTCTATCTTCTTGCCCCACTCCCAGTTCTAGCCCCAGTCCCCATTTCCCAGTACTGGCCCTGCTCCTGGCACTGGGACCAGATGTAGCCCTATTTACAGTCTCTGGCGGTGAAGACCAGGTAAGTGGGGTGGAGCCAAAGACCAAAAAAAACCTGAAGACCACTGTTCTAGAGTTTGGTCACTTTCAGCATTTTACAGTTTGCAGACTAAACAAGCACAATTTAACTAACTACTAACATAAATAAGAAAAGAATATTTCCACATAGTGAAATGTTTCTTTTGCACTAACATTTTTAATTACCAAACTATTTATCAGATATTAACAACTAATGGAGTAAAATCAGGAAGAGCACAGGCAGGCAGAAACATGTTCTGATCTCCACATTTGACAGTTTTGTGATCGAAAGTTAAAAAGTAAATAAACAAAAATTTAAACAGTTACCTGGGTCAGTAGCAGACATTAAGGAGCCAAAAAATAAACAGTCCGTGAAGTGAAAATCCTCTCCTTTTAACTGGCCAACATGCAGCATGGCCTTCACAAAGCCATACATTATCAACCTGTCAGAGAAATAAAGACAGAGATTCAGACATAATATAACCACTTCTATTCTTTTCATTTCACAACACTAAAGAACTTCCTGTTTAAATTACTAGGTTGTCTGCTCCAGCTTCTTTTAAATACACATGCAGTATGCAAACTGAACTCAAATCGCTGCTGTCATAAAAGTCTGCTTCTGTTTCAGCTGATGAAATATTGTATCAGAATTGTCTAGATATTTGAAGAACAGAAACCTTTCACAGAATATTAGCAATTTATTCGCAAGGTGATGGATGACAATACACTTAGCCATTAATTTTACAGAAATAAAGAAACCTAAAGAAGAGATTATCAAAAGTAATCTGTCGCACATTATAAAGTCTTCACACAAACATCGTGGCATGTGTGGCTGTGTTAACTTGTTCTGATATTCTTAAATGACTTTTTTTTTCCAGTTTTCATTGTGGTTTGTTTTTGTTTCTGTTACTACTGCAAGTATAGGCTGAGTTTAAACCTGGGTTAGTTATCACAGTGAGATGGGTATTTAACTCTCCAAAGTACAATCAGTCAAGTTGTTTTTAAAATGCATTGCTACTGTATTGCCAGTTACACACACACACACACACACACACACACACACACACACACACACCCCAACCAAAAAACCCCCCACCATTAGCACTGATTGTATAATGGAATGGAACATCCATATGGTAAAGCTATTATGAAATAAACTAGGTAAGGCAAAAATTTAAAGTGCAGCAGCTCTTCCACACTAGTCTCCTGCATTGTTGCTTTATTACCAACTAAGTCAGGGCTCGATAAAACCCAGGTGCCAGGAGCCTAACTCCATTGTGGAAATGCTGCAGATAAGCACTCTCTGGTGACCAAAAATAAAACTGCTAGTGCCTAGCTGGGAGCCAATTTTGTTGAGTCCTGAACTAAGTACCTTTTTGCTGCTCATCTTAATCCACTTTGGTTTGGAAGTTATATTCCAAAGTACTTTCAGAGAAACCATACAAAGACACTCTTGGTGCCGAATAAGAGCCACCACATTGGAGCTAGTATGGAACAGCAGATCAGCAGTAGCTATTCCAGACTACTTCTGAGTGTATACAAATCCTAAGTAGTAATGATATGAAAGACACAGAATTTAACTATGTATTTGAAGTAATTCTGAAAAGAGTTTACTTGATAACAAAACTGTAGTTAATATTCTATTTTTTCCATATACCTCCCAAACATCTAATATCTCAAATAATTGATTTGGGATTGGCTCCTGAGAAATGATAGCAACGTAGTCATGTCAGTAGCCACTGTGCCCTTAGCCAAGGCAGGCCAGAACTTCATTATATATAGAAGAGCTCTGACTATCAAAAGTGTTTAGAAAATATTTAAACAGACACACTTATTTGGGTATATGGCATTTATTTGGTCAAATAGTGCTGTCGTCAACACACATGCAACTCTACTAAAGTGACATATACAGAAGATCAGAATAACTGTAAGCAGTAAAGAAAACATTTAGGCTAATAGTTGATTTAAATTGGTCTTAGATACTTTATCACGTAGTTTTGTCTCTAAAACACATAAAATCTATTAAGTGAAAGATTGCTCTGGAAGCAGGTGGAAGCATTGCTGAAGAATTCCTTAATGACCCTGCAGAGCTGTGCATGTGTCTGGATAGACTCTCCAGCAGATAGTTAACTCAAAATTATTCTCACTTCATTTATCCAGCTCTGATTCTTCTTGATGAATGCCTTCTCTTTCCCAAGCAGTGAAGAATCAGACTTTGGGATGGACTGAGCCATTCTTCCTTCCAGATGCACACTATTCCAGAGGATGGGGCATTTCAGAAAGGAGCATGGTGCTGCTGACGTGATGTCACAATTTCAGTTATCACATGATAGCTGTAATTCCATGTAGTAATTGTGGGTTCTTTCTTGCTTGCAGTGTTGACTGACAGTATCAAAGTGCAATTACAGACTTTGTTCTTGTTCTTGTTGTTTTAAGTGAAGTTTTGGCTGTTTGGCTAAATGTTTCACTATTTGTTTAAATATTGAGTGTAACTGCCTTTCTGGTCTTTGTATCCATTTTAATAGAGCACTGCATATTTTCAATGCTTGTCAGTTCACTGCTTGCAAAAGGTTCTCAGCTGATGAGACAGAGCTGTATACTGATTTCTTTTAACTAAGGAATGGAACAGAGGCTGCAAAAATGTGCTTCAAACATTATGTCTAGGACTGAGATCTTACCATCATTCAGACACTTCAAAGGTATCCAGAAAGGAATCTAGCACCCATTTGAATTCAGTGAAAATTTAGTGTTTAATTCACTTTCAGATCTTTGCCAATCTCAGCATTTGTCTGCATGACCTTTCAGTTCTTGCTTAGACTGGAAATAATGCTGCCAATCCATGCCAACAGATATGAAAACACAATTAATGGAAACATCATAGAGATTAACATAAATACTATTTGTCTGCTTTCTTTAAATAAAGATACACCTAAGTTATGCTATCATTAAAAGATGGCTTGGAACAGCAAAATCTAGCATACCCGCATAAAGGCAGAGGACCAAAGTTTCAAACATATGCAGGTCTAGGTGCAGGCACACATAGAGTGTAACCCTCCTAAACGTGAAATTACAAATTTATGGGAATATCAGTGCACTCCTAAAATCAGGCACACAAATAAGCGTGCATACAGTTAGTTAGACATGAACACAAGCCTCACTTTTATTCCTTAGTAATTTTCCAAAATCTTCAGTGAGTTAACTCCTAAAACATGACAAGGAAGGCATGTATATTCAGAGGGGTATATAAAATAAGCTATATGTAAAGTATATAGGCCAGATCCTCAACTTGTATGGTTACAATGAAATATATGGAATGACACTAATTCACTCTATATTTTAAATAGGAAAATGAAAGAACAAAAACATTACTGTTATCTTCTCTTTGTTTACTTCACCAGCTGTATTTAGGGCTATTAATTCATTTCAGAGAAACACGTTATGTTTTAGGTGATTGTGTCACTCTTCATTGCTTAGTGAACATGATTTAAAGGATCTGGTGTGATGCAGATAAAGGGCCTGATTCTGTATCAATTACAGTCATTTAAAATGTTATCATTCACTTCAGTCAGAACAGAATCAGGACCAAATAATCATTTCAATGAGACAACACAGAGTGAACTATATTTAAAAACACTTTCACTTTCATCTCTTATTTAGAAGCAGCATATTTTAATGATGGTCATATCTTAATGAAGATCATTTCTTAATAGATACCATAAAAATACCAAAAAATTATAATAACTAGCTACAGACATTAAATATAACTAATTCCTTTCCATCTCAATTACAGTTTTCTAGCCAGGTCCACAGACAATGTTCTGATAATCTTTTCTGCTTTAAAAAAGTCAACATGCTCTCTAGATATACAAAATAAACTAAAAACTCATATGGGCAAATTCTCATCTGCTGTAAATTGTCATCAGTGGAGTGAGTTATGGCAATTTACAGCAGTAGGGGATCTGCCCCCAGAAAACTAATTTATACATTTGAAGCACAATATAAAATAGATTTGCACAGAAAAAAATTAAAAATAGATGCACACACATATGTGAATGTATGGGAATTTGTTTCTCTGGAAATATGACAGGCTGAATATATCATGAGCTTAGTTTGTTTTATTTACATTTGAAATGATATTGTATTTGTTGTACTTCATAGTGAGACAGATTCTAATGTCAGTTACACTAACATATACCCATAGTAGCGTCACTTAAATCAGCTGCAGCTGATGAGCAAGAAAACACTTGACAGATTCTGCAGTCAAAGTAAACCCAGAATAATGGCACTCAGAATTGCTGGAGTTACTCTAGGTTTACACTGGTGTAACTGATATCAGGATCTGTCTCTCTGTCTTGCTCCTCAGTTCTTCTTATCTGAAAATGTCAGTCTAGCTGTATCATTTTGTCCAGTCAGTTACATGTAGAAGTTATTATATGAAAATCATTGATTGTCCTAAGCCAACAGCTGACACCTTGCAAGGAGGCAATTTACCTCTGAGTAATGTTAATAACAGGTTTCTTGAAATTATTTTCAAAGATTTCCTTTCTACAACTAAGAACACATTTCAAAGTTCGATCGGACTGATTATTTCAAACTTCCATTCTGCAGCTAAGAACATATTTAGAAGTTGGATCTGACTGGATATCTGAGTTCCTAACCACAGTCATATCATACAATACCACAGCAGGCATGCTTTTTAATGGAAATCTAGTGAGGAAAGCATACCCCTGTGACAGCTTGCTATTAATTTCAGAAAATGGCCTGCACTGAGGATGATATTGCTTTTCTAAGGGGAAAGGGGTTGAAGTATGAGGAGAAGGGAGTCCTATTGATTTTTATTGATTTCATATGTAGAGGGTGCTTCTACAGAATTCATATCCTTCTGTATATTACCAAATCAAATTGCTTTCATCATCTTGTAATAATGTTTGATAAACAGTATTATTAAAGTATCAGCTACAAAACAGTAAATAAATATAGATGGCAGTTATTTTGAGTTTCTTCCAGACTGTCTATGACCAACTGTAGTACAATTTCACATCAAAGCACAGGCTGTTGACACAAAACAACTCCACAACTGCAAGTGTTTTTGTTTGTGGAAGGATGGTTCTGCCTCCCTGCTCCCTTGATTTCTGGATATCAAATCATCTCTAATACTAATGTCAAGCTTCACAGTCAAAAATGAACATCAAGGCTGAGATTTTCTAAAGTATCTAAGGAATCTGGGTGCCCAATTCACATTAAAATTAACCTAAGCCCTTTTAGATGCCTTTGAAAATCTCAGCCTTAAATTGCACTTATTTATCTCATATACCTGTTGAATCTTTTCTATAAAGTGGGTTGTAAGTGCTTTGGGTAGAGAAATCTTTACATTATACTTGTACAGAGTGTAGCATAATGGGACCCTGATCAAGGATACTCTAGTACTAACACTAAAGTAAGCCTTTGAACAGGAAGTTTCTTGTTTTCTGTGTGCAAATCTGGATTTTGAACAGACAGTGCCTAGCTATGATATATATGTGGCCCCAGTGGTTAAAGTATAGTTTGAGGGGCCCCAGAACGTTCCTAATCTCTGGGCTCCCTTCCTGCATTGTTTGTGCCCCCTTCATGCATGTGGCGGCCCAATTTTTCTAGATTCTGGAATCTGGGCCCTGGAACTCTGGCCTGTCAGATTTCTAGGCTCTGGCTTACTTTAACCCCTGTGTGGCCAGCATTACCATAGTTTCTGAGCACCTTATACTGTCTTAATGTACTGATCTTTGCAACATCCTGGTGAAGTAAAGTATTACTATTATCATGTCACGCAGAGAGTCTATAGCTTAGATTTTCAAAGAGATATAAGCATATAGGTTTAAATGATTTGACCATGGTTACACAAAAAGTCTAGAGGGGAGCAGAGAATTGAAGCTATCTTCCACATCTGAGTTTATAGCCCTTAACCACTGAACTATCCTTTCTCTCATAAGTGAGCGTACAAATACTGCAGGTGAAAATTAACCACTGGTTTTGAAACTCTGACCTTTAAATCTCTGGATAATTGGAAACAGAGCTAGTCAAATACCAAAAAAGTAAGTAAATCAATTATTAATGAGTATTGAATAAATAGCATTCAGTCAAAGTCAGAGCTAATTCTAGACTGCAAAAAATTATTTTTTGGATAAGTGATTTGAAGCATCAAAGGAACATTAATCCAATAATGCATTGGAGAAACCATATTCATCAACTGTATTCAGAAAAAGCCAGATTACATAGGTGTTTTTTAAAACTAAAAAATAATATTTTATGGAAAGAGAATAGCAGATCCAGCCTGAGCAACAGGGAATCTTGCTAAATTCAGCACAAAGCTAACTTGTTCCACCTTCAAATAGGTGGGAAGAAAGGAAATGTTAATGGAGCGCTGAACAGTTCATTTGGACCCATGTGGGTCTGGGGACTAGAGAAATGCTCTGGTACCATCCAGCCTCTCTGAAATGACAAATGAAGAGAAAGGGGCCCTTAAAGCAGTTGAAGAGACGTGATGCTGCGCCTACACACTAAGGGAAACTCTCTTCAAACACTGACATAAGCTTAAGCCATTTTCTGGTAATCTGCCTTAGGAGTTTCCAGTACTGAGCAGCAGTTAGACCACATGGAATCTACACATGATGAAGTAAATAAACTTTAAGACTCACAAAATTATTTAAACAAAATAAACTTTGACCAAAAGTAAATTGAGAACACTGGAGAACTGAACAATCAAATTCTTGGATGTCTGGCTGGTACTGATTTGGAATCCCAGATCACAGGAAAACTCATCCTTAAACTGGATCATCCTTAAACTGGATCCTACATATAAGGAAAAGAGGGAAAGGATCATCTTATGTATAATCAAGGCACTATCATTGCAGAGGCGGGCAAACTATGGCCCCCAGGGCGGATCTGGCCCTTGAGTGCCTGTGTTCCAGCCTGCCAGCTGCTGCTCCCCTCCCTGGTTGCCCCCAGCTCCAGCAGGCGCTCCTGCCGGGTCCAGAGTGCTGCTCCCACTTCGTCCCCCTCCCAGTTGGAGACAGATGGAATGACAGCAGTGCTCTGGGCCTAGCGTGAGCTGCTGCTGCTCTCCCTCCCCTTCGCACAGCCAGCAGTGGCTCGCACCATTTCCAAGCAGCTGTTGCACCTGGGAGGGGAAGGGAGAGAGGTAGCTTGTGCCTGGTTCACAGCACTGCCGCCCCCCCATGCTTCTCCCAGCTGCTGGAGCTGAGAGAGATGGAGAAGTGGCGGCACTCTGATCTCAGCATGAGACACCACTGAAGCTGGGAGGAAAGGAATTATTGAGCAAGCTCTCCCTTCCCCTCCCAGGTTCAGCAGCTGCTTGGGACTGGCATGAGCTTCTGCTGGACCTGTGAGGGGAAGAAAAAGTGGCAGAGGCAGCTCCCTCCAGGGCCAGAGCACTCCTGCTGTTCCTTCTCTTTCCCAGCTTCAGCTGTAGCCTGGAGGGGGGAGAAGCAGTGGTCCCCATTAACAAAATGACAGGCCATAAACCCAGATCTGGTTTTTCTTTGGCTGTCATCTCCTAAGGCTTCTCCATATTAAGCTTTAGACAGCTCACTGTCTTCCAACTTTCTGTCTCAGCCAGGCACTTGAAAAGAAAAGAAAATGCCTGCAAACTGCATTACCTGATTCAAATGAAAGAGAGAGAGACAGAAACAGCAGCAAACGTACCACTAGCATTGTGACTCCGAAAGTTTCAATAGTGGCCTCATATACACATTGAATCGGAGGTTGAAAAAAAATGAAACCCAGAGGAAATTCTTGGATGAGTGAGAGAGGACAGGGGACATGAGAAATTACCCAACACAGTTCTCCCATTGGAGCAGATGCTTCATACAGTATCAATATTAGAAAAGGAATATCAGCATTTCTGCCTATCACATTTTTAAATAGACTCTCAAGGATAGTGGTTCTCACTGACATTTGACACAAGCTGGTAATGTGAACACGCAGATTTTCAAAGCTTGCATAACTAGCCTTAGGTGCATGTGAGGGGAAGCTAAGTGCACTAAATCCTACAAATCTTCCATGATCAAAATTTGCTCCATTGATGCAGTCAGGCGTCAATATGTGCTGTTGAGTTTTGCCTGATAAAGTAAGCTGGGTCAGATCCTCATCTGCTTTAAACTGGCACAGCTCCATCTGGCTCTCAATGCCTAGAGAGAGATGGGGAAAAAGCTATGACAATAAATACCTAAAAAAATACACACATTTTTATTGTGGTTCAGAAGATGCCCTTGATTAGTAGCTGATTACTAGGCAAGCTACAGGGAAAAGTAATTAAATGTAATAGAAGCCGTCCTCAATTTAAAGTCACAGGGGATGTAATTAAAATTTAATATAAGCCACTGCTTCTAAATGAAGATCTACAGCGTACATACTTTATGCTCTACATAGACATCCAAATCAGTCTGATGATGGTAAGACAACCAGTGAGGTTTCTCCATTTTTGTTAATTGTCAACACATAGCTCTACTGAACCCCATTGTTATTATAGTTTTATTTCATAAAATGGTTTTAAAATGTAGTTCCAGATTTTAAAATATTTGAACAAATGTGTTCTTTAGCATGGCTGAGATTTGTAACTTAAATCTTCTTTGCCAGATCAATTTTCTAATCCACAAGAGAATTTTTCAGTTCTCTATTAATTCGCTAAAGAATCTTCCAGCACCTAGATATGATTGTCTTGTAGCCTGCTGCCAGTTGATAGTGGCAGAACACTGAAACTATGAAAGTAAAAGATACAAAAATATTGTGCTGTATATTTATTTCTTTCCATAGTGAAAAGTACAATTAACAAAGCAACAATGAAAAAAGCATATGAACTGCCATTCCTGAATACAAGCCTCTAGTAGCACAGGAATGCTCCTGGCATAAGCCATCAGGTGGGACTCACTAAACACTGATGCAATGAAAGAAGCCTGTTTGCTCATTATTCTCCACCAAGGCAAGGAAAATATCTGTTACTAAAATTTCCCTCTCACTAACTTCAGCAGCCAGAGAGGTGGAGGCAGAAAAACTCCCTCCTCTCCCATGAATCAGAAATTGGTCAGTGTGGAGAAGGGACACAAGGAAGAGAAATACATCTTCTCCTGGCAGCAGGAGGGATGTAGGAATACAGTGAGAAAGAGGAAATAGACAGGTTACTTATCAGCACTTCTGGATGGTATGTTAGCTCTGCAGGTCTCTGTTCTGACCTGAATGTGTGCACATGGCACTGCTAGCCTGTAACTTTCTAGAAACTAGTGGTGATTCAGGATGATCCAAAAACCAGATGGAAACACAGTGAGTTTGGAAGGAAAATCTAGCTGTATGGCTGAAAAAGTGAGCCTTGGAGCTATGTGGCTGCCCTATAACAGTGTAGCAGCTCTGAATACCCAGCTGACAAGCTAGAGGGGGTTCTACAAGATCATAATCTGTTAGTCTCTAACACCGTTCTGTGTGAATATAAAGCACTGTGCAAGGAACTGGAGAATCAGACTTTAAGATTTACTTAGTAACATAAAAAACCTCCACTGAGTTCAATAAGAGCTGAAGGCGCTTAGCATGTTATGCTAGGTTGGACCCAGAGTCTGGATACGTGGGTGAACTTCTGGGAGCTCAGAAAAACACTTTGATTCTTCTGAGGCTTATCCATCATCACTTACATTTAAGAAGTCTGCTACAATTGTACTCAGGAAAAAGGAATAATTGTTACACTTCAAAAGGAATTACTTTGTTTATTCCATTGTTACATGTGTGCCTATGGAAAACAGTAGTTACAATATGATCATTTTGGAAAACTGCAGACAGCGGGCAAACACCTCACCCATCCCTAACAACTCAAAGTGCAGCTATCATTTGTTAAACATCACAGGCTTGGATAAAAGAAACTGAGATACAATATACACCTCTTCTCTTGACACAGTCTGTCCTTCCTAGTAGACTGTCACTTTTCTATAGAAAATATTATTATTCCAAAGCTCTCTTCAAATGCATTTTAGCAGCTTGTAAGGGCTTTGCAGTTTTCCCTGTGTAAAGCCTAGTCACTGGTGTTCAGCTACATTATGTTTTATATTCTGCCCTTGATTAATTATTTTACAGAAACTGAAGGAAACAGGAAAACCATCACAGGCTTCTATAGAGAAAAATGTTGTGATGTGGTGAAATCATGCAGCACTTTGTTAAACAGCTTTGGTGCAGCTTTAGGCCACTCAAATGTGCTGTATTCTCTTCCTCATGCAGTAGTCTCTGTCGATAGCAACCAGTTTTACTTTTGAGACCCATTTTCTCCATTCATTACTGCATCAATTTTCATTGTGCCTCAGGAAGTAGAAAGGCCTGTATATGAGGGGTTTGGGAAGCCAGATGAATCATACTAAGGTCATTAAACCCAACTGGAAATACTTGAATAAACTGGGCTCCCACTGTCTCTCAGGTTGTTTTTCTATCATTCCTTCATATATTATTGTTTCACCAAATTTTGGACTGAAAGGATGCAAACCAATTCATCACAGCGTACAAATACAGTGTTATTTAATGTATTTTTTTATACAGTACTCGTCTATTGAACAAAACATACCTTAAAGATCACTGTGTTCATGTGCTCAGTTTAAATTAGTCATTATAGGATATATACATAACAACCTGAATCTCTTTGCTATGAAAAATATGGACTTTGTCTTTGACTTGTGACAAAAATCTTCTAATTATTGAGGCAAATGAGGCATGAAACATTGTCAAATGTAGAAGGTCCAAATTGCCACTGAATAGTTCATCTTCAAAAACTTTAAATCAAGGTCTACCTGCTTCAGAGAAGCTCCAACAAAAAGTTTAGGTAATTGATAGTCTAACTGAATACAGTTTTTTTAAAAGAACATGCAAACTGTGATGCTGGCTTTATATTAAAAATATTATAAAAATCTCCATATGTAGACACAACTGTGACAGCATGCATATACCAAAGTAGAAAGCTGATTTAGAAATGCATATAATTAATAAACAGTAATTTTGCAAATGAACGGAGACTGAGAAAGTTGCTAGAGACATTGAGTGATGATAAATATGTGAAGAGAGAATAACGACATCAGAACTGTCTAATTTAGAGAAAAGACAATGGAAAAGTACATGAAAGAATGATACAAAATATTCAATGGTAGAGATCTCATGGAGCTAGGTGCTGCTGTGTACCCTTTTACAAGAGCAATGTGACAGTCAATTAAACTGAAAGGCAACACATTTAAACCTGACAAAAAAGTGCAATATACTACAAATGTGTAATTATCCTGTAGAAAACTCATTACCACAAGGTATTGAGGACAAATCTTCAAAAAAAGGATTATTCATACATTTCTATAACGTGAATATCCACAGGTTTATTAGAAAGCAGGGCTGGTAAAAAAAAATAAAACACAAAACAATGAGATGGGAGAAGGGGGAAATTTCACTACTTCTGCTGCCTTTTTTTTTTTTAATTCTCTTCTTTGATTTTCAAAAATTTGAAATTTGGAATTCTGTCAAAATTTGAAAAAAAAAATCACTTTCTGTATTGGAAAGTTTTGCAAAAACTTAAGGCAAAAGCCACCTGCTAGCTCAGTGGGATTAGCAAGAAACTTCCCATATGTGCAGATTGTTCCATTTATTATCCACTGCTGGCTTTCCTGCAATTTCCTCTGAAACGTATTGTACTGGCTGATCATTGCCAGAGACAGGATATTTAACTGGTTTGTACTGGGTGAGGATAGTGCTGTAGTAAAATGCACCATCTCTTAAACAACTATTTATTATGGGTCAGCTATGACTATAAAATTAGTACACATTATACATATATGTTATGACCACATAATATATGCTCTTAATACATATAATAGCTTATGATCCTAGCTATTATAATTTTATTGCATTTTTGCCACTTTTTAAAAAAATAGTTTTAATTCTGTAAAGAAAGTCCTTCTAATAACTTTCAACAACAAAATTAAATATGTACTTTGTGAGGTTAAGCTACTAGATGAGGATATAGCAAAAGCAACAGAAGTCCTGTGGCACCTTAAAGATTAATACATTTCTTTGTGCATAAGCTTTCATGGAGGGGATTAAGTGGGCTGCAGTCCACGAAAGTTTATGCCTGAAGAAATTTGTTAGTCTTTAAGGTGCCACAGGACTTCTGTTGTTTTTGCTATATACAGATTAACATGTCTACCTCCCTGGAACTAGATGAGGATATTAATATTTACACTGTGAAGATTTAAATTCAGTACTGATTACTTAATAGATACATTAGCTGATGACAGCTTGTTTTGATATAATGGCAGAATACATTTTCATAGGCAGGCAGGTTGTTGAATGGCTAGTACCCAGTTGGGCCACCCAGGACATTCTGCTCCTACTCTTCGTCTTGTCATTATGATTAGGATCCACAAAGATATTTAGGCATTGAAAGAAGCAAGGAGTACTGTGACTTAAAGACAAACAAACAAACAAACAAATCTGGTAGTCTTTAAGGGCCACAGGACTCCTTTCTTCTTTTGCTGGACTAGACTAACATGACTGCCCCTTTGGAATTTAGGCACTGAAGTCCCATTTATAGCTGCAACTAAGGTCAACCAAACACCAGCTTGGCTACTGACTAAGTCTGAAGGCACTTAAGGTTTTTCTTCTGGGCATGCATTTTGTTGCTGGTATGTGTCCCAGATGCCTATCTCCTGCCTGAGGTCTAGAGCGATTCACAGAACAGGAAAGCTTCGGCATTCAGTTCCCTAAGTTGTGTGTGGGTCCAACTCAGCAGGCAGCCTATTGACTTGGGCCCTTCAAGTGAGTTCATCAAAATAGCTGAGTGTGTAGTGTAGTATACATGACAGAAGGAGGAGGAAACAAACATTTACTCATAATCTTTAACCTTGGTGAAGGATATTCTTATAGGACATGTGAGACCCTCATTCCAGCTCCCCCCTTCCTCCTCAGGAGGAAACAGGATCTGAACAGGGATCAGGCACTTTTCAGGTACATGCCTTAACCAGTGGGCTATGGAATATTCCAGTGGAGGCGGGACCATTCCCTCATTTTCCCCAGGAAATTTGTTCCGCTTTTTAAATGATGGAATACCCAAGCATTAAATGGGCAGGAGAAAAAGTTGGAATGACTTTGTATCCCAGAGGTTAGGGAATTCACCTGAGAAGTGGCAGATCCCTGTTCAACTTCCTTCTCCTGCTCAGAGGGAGGGGGACCTAAACAAGGAATCTCCCACACTCTAAGTAACTTACCCACTAGGATAAAGATTATAAAGGAGGTATGGCCCCTCTCTTCTCCCTCGCCCATGACTGCTTATGTAGCTGAGTGCCTGTCTTCCCCCATTTTTGCATCACTAGCAGCATTAGGTGCCTGTGTGTAGGTCAGACATAGGTGTTTCTCTCCAATGATAGAGCACAGGAAATATCACTCTTTGATACCATCTCCCACTGGCCGGCTTAATTGCCTCCCTGCCTAGCATGCTGGCTTTACAGATTGCTGTCTTTGATCATGTCTACGCTATGGGCATTACAGTGGTACAGCTATCATGCTGTTGCACTGTAGTGTAGATGCTCTCCTAGTAACAGAAAGGAATTTTGCATTGCTGTATGTAATCCATATCTGGTGGTGGCTAGGTTGATAGAAGAATTCTTCTACTGACCTATACTGGGGCCAGATTGGCATAGCTAGAGCACTCAGCCATTTGAATTTTTCATTCCCTCTAATGCTATAGCAATGTTAATCTAATTTTCAAGACTGGACCAGGCCTGCAGTGCTTGTCTCTCTCCCCATGCATTGTACAGGAAGCTTAGGTACCTAATTTAGACTTTATTAATCATAGTGTTACTCCTGTGGTTTTCTAGGTGCCATTACTCCTCAGTGTTGCCGTACCCAAGTTCCTTCATGCACCCTACCGAATGCTGCTTTGGACTTGCTGGGGCAGAGCCTCAGCTGGTGTAAATTGTCATAAACCCATTGAAATCAATAGGACTGTTGCAATTCACACATTGCGAAGACTTATCCCTTAACTTTTAAGTGCCTCATTTTACCAGCATGTACAAAAGTATATTAAATACATAGTGTTGTTGGAAGGCTATTGAAGGTATTATAGAAGTACAAGATATTATTACTCAGGCAGCAAAATTACAGTCAAGTGCCTTAAATATTTGAGATTCATCATGATATAATACAGTCTGTATGTCTTTACAGCAAGTGTAAGTAATCTTGATGCCGAGCCACACGCAGCAGTAGTCACATAATCAGATGAGAAAAACTTGAGTCAGTCAGTCAGTCAATTTCAGAGTGGCTAGTTAACCAACTAATTGATTCAGTTAGCCAGTCCACCAATTCAATGATTAACTGTCATTACTAGAGTTCCAACATCACGCAAGATACTTTACAGACACATCAAAGTCGCTGCCCCAAAGAGCATACAACATACAGACCTGATCAAAATCTAATAGCATCATTTTCAATGTCTTAATATAGCTAAAATAATGAAATATTGGATATATTAATAAGAATTGTATACTCTTATAAACAAGTGCCATACTGATGCTTGTGAACAACTCAGTTTGAATTAGTCTATATTTACATCTGCTTACAGAAATACAAATAAGGCCAGACTGAACCAGACCAGTGCCCCACCTATACCACTGCCTTGTCTCTGATTACACCTAGAAAGAGTTATTAAATGGCTTCCTCATAAGACACATTTCCTCTTAACCGTCAGGGGTAGAGTTAATAAGAGGCACAGGGAGGCACCGCCTCCCCTGACTGGCTGCTCTGTGCTGGCGCTGGCTGGGACCCATGGGATCTGGCCCAGCTAGAGACCCAGAGCCACCGCTAGCGGCAGACCCAGAGCCAACTTTGGCCCTGACTGGGGACCCAGGGCCGCTGGCAGTGGCAGAATCTGGCCCCGGCCCCCAGTGCAGGAAGCGGGTCAGCCCAGGTGGTAAAGGGGCCTGGCTGGGACATCTGTGAAGCTGCCTTCCCCAAGGCAGGCTCCAAAATCCATCCATGGTTGCTTTATACCCTGAAGCATGATGATTTCTAGTCTTATCTAACAGGATCTTCTTATTATGCATATAAATAATTGTTAAGCATTCAGCTTCAATGACATGTGGCAGTGGATTCCACAGATCAAAATGTATTGTGTAAAAAGGTTTTCTATGTTGTCTTTACTATTGATTAGTTTTGAATTTGCTGCTTTTCCATTTAATTGAGTCTTCCCTTTTTCTTATACTGGAGAAAGGACAAATGGAAGGTCCATGTGAAGCTGTGCTTAGACATATCCATTAAGCACTCCCTTGCTCATTATATTGACCCTTTTACTTCTTTTATTGTTGATAGAATTGTTTTATCTACTTTACTCCTGCTACATTTTCTATCAAAAGAAACCCTCTCTGCACCAATGCTCTGGAACTCACACTGACTATAGAAATGCTCTTTCTACATCAGAATAAAGGATAGCTTAGGATTTTAACAAAGAGTTAATCTTGAGATTTGCTGAGAGCCTTGAACCTTTCTCCTCTGACACCCTTCCATGACATTACTGAGAGTTGTGGGTACTCAACCTCTCTGAAGATGTGCTCAGTATTTTGCAGGATTGAACCCTGACAGATGAAAAGGATATGACTTAAAGGCTTATTCAGCAGAAAACAAAACTTCTTGGCTAAATATAGTGAGAACACAGATCTTGGAGACTGAAAAAAATGACATCAAAGAGTGGAGAATTTCTTTGTTGGATATCTGCATTGAAACTCAGGGGAACCCAGAATAACATTTATGATAATTATTCACTCTGATCTAATTCATGAATAATTAAAGAAACTGTGCTCTGACATTTAAATTGGAAAACCTCTACCAGAGAGGACTAAACATCCCTATTTTTACCTCTCATTTACAAAACAATAGCACAAATGTTTGATAGCTCATTTGAAAAACAGAGATCCTTATTTCAAAATATTTTTAATGAAAATACACTAACTCTCCTAATGTTTATATTGTTAAGATCTGCTCTGTGGCTTTTCTCTGAAGCACCTGATGTTCTCTTTAAATGAGGATTTTGGGTTTTTTTACCATTAAAAGATAATTAGGATCAGTTTGTAATTCTCAGAGTAAGTAAATTAGATTAGAGAATAAGCACTACAAAACATGGCATGAAATCAACTATAAAAAAGCATGTTTGATAACACTTTAGCATTTTTATTGAATTAACTCAAAACACGGTAACTCCAGGGTTCGAAACACAGTGACTAGAGATGGGCTGTGGTGCTGTATTCTTCCCAAGCCCAGTTACGTAAGTGTGCCATAAAAAAAATAACATTATTCAGTGGATCGACAAATTATTTTAATTGTTTCTTCACAAAGAATTGTTACTTCTGCTCCATGGCAAATAGTTTTCAGTTCATTATACTTTCACTATTTTTATACCAAAATGCTGTTAATGTGCATCTGTTAAAATAGTTCCATAACTATAGCTAATTACAATAATTACAATGCCATGCTGAAGATTCATCTTTTTTTCCATTTATAATGCTGCAAAATGAGTATAGCAATGATGTTAAAAATAATATTTACACCCCCTCCCATTCTGGGGAGCAGTGGAGAAAGATTTGGGCTGGAAAATGAAACAAAGCAGAGTTTTTGCAAATTTACTCTGGTTTCAGGGCTGCAGTTCTTGTGCTGAAACCCTCCAAAGGACCTAATATTGCACCATTAGAAGCCAGAATTACTTCATGACAGGGAAATTAGAGCAAGGCCCTCTTGGGAGCTACCCATCAGTAGAGATAAGGAAATCAAGCCTCAAGAAGGTGCCTCACCCTTCAGCAAAGTTATCTGAGCAATGAAGATCTTGTCCCTAGGGTCAGGACCAGAAACTGCACCAACAGTACCTTGAACTTGTGTGCCTGGGGAACAGCAACTCAGCCTGTGGACCAGGACACTGGTCAAACCTCACATTTCCTTGTTCAATTCTGGATGTGTGATGACCCCACCATAGGGTTACCTCCTTCCTCAGGCTGCATGAGAACCAAATAGACCCTATATGCTGATACCATCATGGCCTACTTCCCATACCCTCCACATACACACCCAGCACTTCATTGAGCAGGAACCCCATTTCCCCTACTACCTGTGAACTGGCTCTGCTAGAGACATTGTCAGCAGTCTCATCAGCAAGTAGCTCTATAGAGATTGGGGGAGGAGATGAAGTTTTGCAGGATTACCTCTGCAGGATATGTGATGCCAGTAGGTGGTTGGTTGGATGTGAAGGATAGGAGTTCATTAAGAGAGGAAGATGGAGGGAAATGAATGACCAAAAGAGGATAGGGAGAGCTGGATGCTGGGAAAGGGTTGGCTAGAGTGTTGGGTAGTGGTGGAGCCCTTGGTGTAGTGGATAAAAAAGATAGCAATTTGCCTGGAAGGAAATTTTAGTGGTTTAGGAATTAACACTCTTTCATTTTTGTAACATATGTTGGAAGAACCAACACCAACCAAACACTTGGCCTTATTTTTAGAGCCTTAATCTTTGCATCCTCTTATTGTCTGTCAATTCCCTTGTGTGAGGTTAATCATTCATAGAACTGGTAGGCAAATAATTGTTTTCCGCATGAAATGTAGTGAAAAAGATCAGTTATTTCAACTTTCTGACTAATAAAATTATTTTGGTTTTCAGTTTTTCCATAAAAACAAAAACAAAGCAAAATCTCATAAAATTTCAAACAACTTTTTTGGTCAAAACATCATTTAACCAAAATGTTTCAATTGGCTCTGATGCTTGGATAATAAATTCTTTAGGAGATGGGACATGTCTATCAGCATGCTCATGAAGGCATGCACACATGGTAAACATAAACCACACTAGAAGGTTAGAAACTGAACACAGTGAAGGCAAATTTTTGTGGTAAAAAAGTCAAGTGTGGGTCCCCTATATTTAAATGTTTTTCTGAGTAATTGACAAGTTCAAGATACCTGCTAACTGTGCTTATAAATATACACCTAGCTACTATGGTAACAATACATATAGAAAATGGTAAGAAATGCAGCTTCCCAGCTCATGTACTGCCTTGTCTTAGATTTATACATAGTCATAGGAATCCACGCATCTGTGCCCCCCATAGACTTTAGCCCTGTAGAGTGTGATACTTTGCAATTAAACTCGTAACATTAAAGAATTTAAAATGGCTTCAACTGTTCAGAGCAGAACAGCCCAGCTGCTTAGCAACAGAGCCTGAAGAAAGCACATCACTTTGGCACTGTGCTCTTTACACTGACTCCCTGCTGAATGCCAAGAGAGGCACAAGGTTTTGGTTCTGCTCTTTAAAGCTAGCTATCCATGGGATCAGCGTGTGGGATACATGATCATGACGCCTCACGCTACCTATGTGCACTACAACCTTTGACTTGCCAGTCACCTAAGGAATACTCAGGAGGGAGACAAAGTTAGTAACTGGCCTGGAAGTCACTAGAGAGAAGATGGTGGTGAGTAACATCTTTTACTCAACCAACTTCCACTGGGGAGAGAGACAAGCTTTTGAGCTTACACAGAAGTCTTCTTCAAGACTGGGAGAGCTACTCAGAGGTGAGGATGAAGACTGAGAGCTCAGAGATGGAGAGATTGCTTTGTGAAAAGCGTTCAGCCACAGGGGGTGTGGTGCTTTTGTCTTATTTTTCTGTGTGAGTTCATTTGAAAGCACAGTTATTGCCTTGTTTTAACCATAGTTGTTACTGGGGCATTTAGTGCCCTGGATGAGGTAAAAATCTCATGTTATTACAGGCCTTTGTAGGACCCAGGGATATTGAAAGGTATGCTGTGGGGGTTATTGATTATTGTAGCACAGGAAATATGTCTACAGGTTTTGCATCTGTTGTTCTATCAGTGTCTTGTGCCATCTGTCAGACTGGGCTCTGATCAGACTTCAGCCAGAGGAGAAGGTAGTGGTGGGCACGGCCGGATTTTGGTGTTCATAGGCCCTAGGCACTTTCACTCCGAAATGTGCAAAAAGAGGGGTAAACGCCAATTGATTTACGTCGATTGACATGATGAACTTTAAACTATTCTAATGCTAAACCAAAGGATTTTCCTTATTTTTCCTGCTTTTTCAATTTTTTCCCTCCTTCATAGGCCCTAAAAATTTTGTAGGCCCTAGGCTGTGTGCCTACAGTGCCTAATGGGAAATCCAGCACTGGTGGTGGTGCCTACCTAACTTCTAGCCTACCGATTTTAAAGCATTTGCCTGGGGTGTGAGAGACCCAGTTCTATTTCTGCCTTTCTCCCAGAGTGGGAGAAGGAATTTGAACAGACAAAAGCTCAAGTCAATGGCATATATAGGATATTCTGATGTGGGATTCCTTCAGTTTCTCCTATTGGAGCTGTTCTTCTTTTATAAATCATGAAAGAATAATTGGAGCAGGAGAAAGAAGTCTCCCAAGTAGGTGCCCTAACCACAGGCGTATGGATTCATTCTCACACACACTCTCTCTGGCCTAGTGACCATTCCACAATGGATAAATACTTAAATGGCCACTGGGCCAGAGAGTGTGAAAATGAAGCTGTAGTCGAGTGATCAGGACACTGAGTGTTGCAATGCTGAAGTCCCTTTATTTAGCTGGACCAACATGCCAAGTCTCCTTGGTCCAGATTCACAAAGGGACATTGGCATTCCAACACGGCATTGCAATGCCTAGGAAAATCACAGGAACACCAATATGATCCACAAAGGCTGAGTTAGGCATCTAGGCTACAAAGAACAGTGATGGTCTTACAATGGCTCAGCAGAGAGCCACCTCAGCTAGCCAATAGGAGATGGTGATGAGAGACTGTATTTAGTAAAACCCATCCCCTCTTAGAATTCAGCACCTAAATCTAGCTAGCACCCATCCCTGCTTGCAGTCCATTCACGGCCAGCTCTTCTGATGAGCCACTGTGGCAACGGCTCAGGGCACCACAGCTTAGGGGTGGCAGTGCCAGGGCAGACTAGACCAGCCCAGAAGCTGGACACTGCACACCTGCCCCTCCCATGAACCAGCCACTCCACCGCCAGGGGTGGAGTGAGCCAGCCCATGGGGCGGACTCTGATCTCTTGCCCCACCTCTGGATTGGCCTTCCCCATCCCTAGAGTGGAACAGCTGGCCTAGGGGACGAGTGGGAGAGTGGAGCCCAGCCTCTAGAGTGGCCCACTCCACCCCTGCCCCAGTTGTTCCCCACCCTAGGAGCAGGGCAAGCTGGGCCAGGTTCCACCCCCCATCCAGGGGGGTGCAAAAGCAAAGCCGGCTTGGGGTGCCACAGCCCCTTTAGCTGGCCCTGGATCCATGAACTAGTGGAAGACAGACGTTCAGCTGCCTAACTTGTGTGTAGGTCTTGATTTGTATGTGTGCTCAGAGATCACATAACTGCACAAAACAGTACCTCCCTTCTAACCTTTAGCATAGGGGTAGGGTACTTAACAGGAATGCAGGCGACCCCTGGTTCAGGTTCCCCTCTACTGAATGAGGAGAAGGGATCTGAACAAGTGTCTACCACCTTTCAGATGAATATGCAAACCACTGGGCTATGGAGTCATTCTTTCACTGACCCCATTGCCTTTAATTATTCAATTATCTAATTAAAATGAAACAACTTCAACAGAAGAATTTGAGAAACCTACATCACAGTATTCAATAGCTCTAATGCTTGACATACTCACTGAAGTGGTAGCTGACCCCTCTTCATATGTCTTTTCCTTATCAGGCAAAGGGAGGATTTGAATTGGAGGTTTCTGGCATCTTGGATGAGCATTGTAACCTTGAGGCTAAAGGTTATATTCTTCCCTGCTCCCCCCGCCCCGCCCCGCCCCAAACTGTGCTATAGAGTCAAGCAATCTCTGAGTACACCTACTGGACCTAGCTCCCACACAACATAGACGGGTGAACACTTTTCTTTCCCCTGGTTCATCAATGGCTGTGGCTTAAACAGGACATAGGCACTTAGGTGCCAAGATTGAGGGAGTAATGGGTAGGCAGAAATGTAGACTCATAGAGAATTCTGACTGCAAAATCTTTTAAGCGCAGAGTGAATTGCATACAGCGTTCATCAGCAGCTAAGTGGTAGTTTTGTGGATCACAGTGATGCCTGAAAATGAGACTTACATGCCTAAATACCTTTGTGGATTCCTAATTGTTTTCTGTGAGGGGACAGAGGGCGGAGGATACTCATTCCCATTGGTCTGCAAGCAAGCCCATAAACTTTTACCCCATAAATTTTCGGAAATCACAAGATCTACCCAACTGTCTCTTCTTGGCTTCCCAGTTCCTTCTCCCCAATAGCAGGATGGCCCCCCATCAAAAGCTACACTTGCATGTGGTCTCTAGGGGCCACTGCCACTGTATTGCTGCCACAGCAGAGACGTGAAGGATCACAGTACCTTATAGATGGGATCAGTCCCACTACAGTAATTATTATCTCAACGATAGTCACAGATAGCCATGTTTGGTGGGTGCTGAATGCCCTTGGTTTTGCGTCCCAATATTCACCCCACAGCCATCATGAGGTATTTCTTTCATGTAAGCATCAATTTGCTTGTGCTAAAAGAAAGACCTGATTTTAAAGACCACACATAGGGTGAATTATAAATGAGAGCGTTCCACAGAGGTATTCTAATACACACATTTCAATTGAAATAAGATGTATGAATTGAGGAGCACATCTCCCACTTGGCACTGTTCTAGACACTGAAGTTTGCCTATGCCCAGTTGCACGTGACCCCCTACCCATTATAAAGTATTCATAATCTCTTTTCTATGTCTTGTTTAAGCAGTTAATTAGAATTTACAGTTCAATGCTCTGATGGTTTAACCGCCTTTAAAATCTAGGCTAGTACCATACCTTTTTAGTCAAAATGATTAATTGGCAAATTGCCTTAAATATTTCCTAGGTGAGACGAATGAATGATAATTAAATCTGGAGGTGTGGCTATGAGATATTGGTTGCTTTTCACACTTAACACTCTATGTGCAAACATCCACTGAAGGAGTTTTTAATGAGAAACGAATTGAGATATTTATCAGAAGGAAGCTAGAGTCTGGAGCAAATCTAGCATGGGACAGTGGATTACATGGGATGGTACTCTTCAGTATTTATTTAAAAATCTCAAACTCAGAGATAAATCCTATTCCCCTGACTCATGTGAGCAGATCTATTCAATTCAATGCAACAACTTGCTTGAGTAAAGCAAGTATGTGTGTTTTGGCTCCAGGTTGTCTATAAAGAGCTTTAGTGAAATGGTAATGGACCTTCTTGTCTTTGAGTAGCTACAACAGAATATCACAAGCTGGATACTCTGCTCAGTTAATACTGGTGTAAAGCCAGAGTAAATCCATGAAACTGATGCAATTACTGTGAGTTTACATGAGCCTAAATTCAGCTCAGTATCTGGCCCAAATCCTCTGCAGCTTTTCCTGTATCTGACTTTATGCATGTTATGTTTTATTGATATTTTAAAATCTCAGAGATAGTTTAGCACAGAGTTTGCTGAACAAAACCGACCTCTTTGCAAGCAAATGGATATATAATAGATAATGGATAGATCAGAAATGTAATTAAGAAATCTTTTTTTATATTAGCAAATCCATGTAATGGAATAATTTATTGGTTGGAACCGAGTCTTACAAGACATATTCTTCACTGATGAACATAAATGAATTAAGAGGAAGAAGGTTCAAAACAGACTGAATGGTTGTGGTAAGAATTGTCCTAAATATTTCATTGGGTCTGGTCTTTTTTAAAATCCTTGCAGCAAGCTCACATAACGTAATGTACTTAATGGCCCTAATCTTCTGGCACATAGGGAAGCTCCAAAGTGCCCTCAGCTGCACCAAGAAATTTTTGGGGCTATTGAGAGGCAAGATTAGCTGGAGCTGTGATGCATCCATTCTCCTGGTATGTCCTCAGCATAAAGGGAGGCAGGTGTTGCAAGGGGACAGCACAGAGTTGTTTTCTAGTTCAATGCTGCGCAGGCAACCTTCTTATTTCAATGGTACTCCTTAACTGGCTGAATTATGGCTCCTTTCACTTGTGGGATCAACACTTACCACTGCATTTAGCCAAGGCATTTAGACACAGTTTGAAATTCTACATAACGCACATAAGTAGAGAATTCTGATTTGGTAGCAGTTTGCACAGGTGTAAATGGCTGCATCAGGCCCACTATACATACATTCATTTAATTCATCACTGGAGTGGAATGTAGCAATTCCTGGATCACTATATCAATCTTACTATGGAGTCAAAGAGAGTCTTCTTACAACCTCCAGTCTTGCTTGCCCCCCAGACAAACTGAACTTTGTGATAAAAGGTCATGTACAGTGTATCAAAAATCACATCACATTTAGGCTCCAGTTTCAAGAGACCAGTCATTTATGCCAGATCAACTGGTACCCTAGATCCTACATCAAAGATCACTCTGGTAATCAATTCTAGAGGAAACTAAATAAAGGTTTATTAACTAAGAAAAGTACATGTAAGTTATTGAGAGGATAGAACAGGTAAAATATATGAACAGATGAGCTGAAGTCTATTATTCCAACTTGTAGAAGCAGCAGCAATAGTATAATCTTTCCAGTTTCCCTTGGATCCATTCTTATAGCTTCTTCTCCCAGAAAACATGACAGGGTCACTACAAACCTGGTAACTTCCCCTGATGACAGAGTGAGGAATGCATTTAGAATCTTTGGGTGTGTTCACACAGCCTCCTTATTCCGAAACAACGGAGGTTGATTCGAAATCAGGTTTCGGCTGTTCAGACAACACACGGTTGTTTCGGAACAACGGGAACCATTGTTCTGAAACAACAGCATTGTTTTGAAACAAGTTAGCCCTAGTCTGTGGGCAAAACAATGTTGTTTCACAATGGTTGTTTCGAAACAACGCCGTGCGAACGTGTTGTTTTGAAACAATGGTGGTTTCGAAATGACTTGTTTCGAAACAACCATCATCTGAACATGTTGTTTCGAAATGACGGTGAGTCATTTTGAAATAACTGTTGTCCGGAATTGCTATTTCAATTCCGGCTTTTCTCCTTATTTCGAAGTGACTTTTTTGCTAATTCAAAATAAGTCACTTCGAAATAAGGCGTTATTTCGATACAAGTTGTTTCAGAACAACCGTATCGAAAAACCCCCGTGTGAGAACACAGCCTTTGACCCCCTGTCATTGCACACAGTGATGACCACTTGCTTTGAAATTAGCGCTTTTCTGTTAAAGTTCTTCATCTGTATTATACCAGTCCTCATTGCTTAATTATTTAGTTACAGTATGTACAATGTAAATGTTTGCTATTACATGGTAATTGTACACAACCACTACATTGTACTGGTATACAGATGAATGAAAAGAATTCAAGTAACACCCCATCAGTTTTCATGAAGTTTCAACACCTTGTACACTCATATGTTTAACAATCCCTTTGACCTACACAAATACACAAATGATTTGGCTTGGGCTTTGGTGTGAGCTGACTCCTTTTTCTACCCAGTCATTTGAGGTGTTTGCCAATGAATGTCTTATCATGTGTTATGGACGTGAGGATTCTTCACATCACATAAGAGCATTTTTGTTTTCTATATCAAACAAATTGGGGCTCCAAAGCAGCAGCAAGGTGAAAGAAGGTGAAAGTATTCCAAGACTGCCTCTGATAGTTCAAAGCTCATTGGAAAGGGAAACAGATGAACTGTTTAGAGCTACATAAAATCAGAGACAAAAACACATGTTGCATGACTATTTCTGTGATTTGTAAACAAAACAAGAAAAATCCTAGCTTTAAAATCTTCACTTTTGTAGTTTCAAAGACCTCAACCATACATTAAATCTAACACCTGCATGCCCTTTATATCTACATAGACACACTCTTTTTCCATATAGATTTCCTCACTAGCCAAAACACGGAACCCACATTTTGGTACACATACAAATTTAATGCTTGACTCAGATATACTTACACACCCCAAATTCCTACTAAAGTCAACAGAAGTTTGGGATATTCAAGAAATTCAGACTCAGGCCCTTCAGTGATGGGAACATTTCTCTATGTAGAACAAGAGTTTTTTTTTAAAAATAAGACAAGACAACAAAGCAGGGCAGGGCTGTTCCCAGTTTAGAAGAATTATGCTAGCTGTCCAGTGTCAAGGGATCAAGTGATGAGTCTTGAGTCCATATAATGGATGAAAAGGCTTCAAGGTCGGAAATGAATTTGAGCTATCCATTTTCTAAAACAGATCAGGACTGACTACAGAGGATCAACCTGAAGAGGCAGGTTCTGGATATGTTTATGAGTATGCCACCCCCTGCTGTCCAAATCACAAAACAGCAACAGCTTTTAAAACAAAAAAAGCAAGGAGTCTTGTGGCACTTAAAGACTAATCCCGTGAAAGCGCATGCGATAAATAAATGTTAGTCTTTAAGTGCCACAAGACTCCTTGCTTTCTTTGCTTTACTAGATTAACACAGTTGCCCCTTTGGAGCTATTAAAATGTTCACCAGGCTGCCAGCTTATTTAAAGGAAATTAATGCTTTGTGGAGCAGAAAGCTAAAAGAGAAAGGATGGAGGACTGTAAGAATACTCATGGCAGGTAGCATTGTGCCTCACCAGCCATGCCATGTCTTTAGTTATCTTTGAAGTTGACTGAAGGTGTTTGCAGGTTTTGAGAGTGGCACCCCCACTCTGACTGCTGTGTGCCCTGGCCATGAGCTTAGCACGTGAGGACATTCATAGTCACTTGTTTATGTGACTTGTCCATTTGCTAGGTACCTGATAGCATGGCATTTACTTTTTTATAGTCAAGGTTTGCCTTGTGACCTGTAGGTATGCATTTTACAACAGTTAGGCTATTTGTAGAGATATGTGTCTCCTACTTATGTAGTAGTCCCTCTCTTCCCCCTCCACTTAGCTTATGCTGACCTATATATTCAGGGGAATGCCCAATGCATGCTGGACTTCTCCAGTTAGAACATGGAAGCTGTAGCCAGTCCCTTGGAAGCTATGCTCATGAGCCCGTCCACTGCCATAGTGGTGTCCCATGTGGCAGAGAGGATGTAAGTGCTGTACCCCTATAATAAACCCTTTAGTTCTAATCAAGTGTGGTCACGTTGTCACTGACTTGATCCATACCTAAACACATAGTGTAACACTTATGGCAATGGGTGGGAGACCATAAGGATGTAATAGTGGAAGACAGGAAGAAAAAGAACACAAAAAGCAACTTTGAAATTATCCTTTATAAAAACAGGAATAAAGAGCAGTCATGCCACATGGTTCCATGAGACAAGGGACCATGCAATATCAGTGCTGAGAGCAGACTAATGGGGTACTGGCTGAAATTTGGGTGTTGTCTTTCTAGTACTGAGTGTTTGAAAATCACAAGTAAGCCCTCAAAACTAATGGGAGTCTTAATTTTGTTTGTTTGTGTGCATTCTTTTAGTTTACCTTTTGGTTTTTCAGGCTTTAGGGACATATAGGTCACATTTGCAATCACAAGAACTAGAAACTGATCTCATTTGCAAAAATGACTGATGAGATACTCCTGTAATCACAGGATTACAGGTGCTGAGCTTTAAGAAAAAACACAATTTTCACAAGTTCCAGTCTTTTGGCAGTGGCAGCAAGGTGCACCGAGACCCAGTGTTTGAGGGTCTGTGACCCAGTACTGGGTCCTACCCCTAAGTTTGACAACCCATGTTCTAGGTGTTACTGCAATACAAATAATAAAACGCAGGGCTGGATGAAGGCCCAAGGGGGACACCTCCATTGCTGCCCATGCTGCGGGTGCAAGGTCAGGGTCTATGGGACTGCAGCCAGTGCTGTGCTATGGTTGGGGAGGTGTCCAGCGAGCTCCACCACAGGCTGACACTGTTGGGGGATGTATGGGGGGCTGCAGGATGGCACAGCCGTGGCAGGGCTGTGGGGGGCACAGGCTTGTCTGCAGGAGAGGGCCATGGAGGGGCCATGAGCCATGCTGATGGGGGGCCCAGAAGCTGGTGCTGCTGCTGGAGGCTGGGGAGAGGGGGGTGGGCAGAGGCTGCAAAACTCTTGTTCCACCCCCAGGCTGTCTTGTGAGCAGACCAGCCAGCCCAGGGACTGGGCAGGCATCCTGAAGGTGGGCACAGCAGCTCACCACTCAAGCTGGATGGGCTGGGTTCTTGTGGGGGTTCTGCGGTTCCCCGCTTTAGGCCAAGGCCAGGGACTGCAGCCCCTAAAGCCTCTGCCTTAATCTGGCCCTCATGAAAGGAATCTAGGTCCTACTGAGGGATTTTAGCACTCTTTTTGAACAATATAAATTGGAAATATACAGAACTGAGCTCAGTAAGCCATTTACCATCCAAAGTCAAGTATGCTGGTGAGAAGTCATCCATGAGTAAATAGCAGGTTCAGTAAAACAAACAAGGAGTCCTGTGGCACTTTTCAAGACTAACATTTCTTTTATCATATTTTATAATAAATGTTAGTCTTTAGAAGTGCCACAGGACTCCATTTTTGTTTTACAATTATCATGAGTCCCAACAAAATCAGGAGAGTTGGTAAGAGCCAACTGATCTTTATTTGCTGGTCTCAGTCATCTGTCATGGATAAGGGTCACAAAGGTTAAAATCCTTGTCAAATGGACAGTCAATATCCAGGATCTCCAGTGACTGCCATTTCACTGCCAGAAATGGTGCACAGGATTTGAATAATTTGTTCCTTTATAGGTAAGGCTATTCAGAAGCCAGCACCTAATGAATGGATGTGGAGACAAGTTTGTTTCGGTTGCTGACTACTGTTTGTCTCATATTTATGCAAGATTTGTGAATCTGAATTGTGGTCAAGCCCCAAACAGTCATCCCCATGCTATGACACTGTTCTCTTCTCAGCACAGATTTACCATGTAAAGCTCTCCCCAAGGCTCTTTAATCAGAGGAGATGTTTTTTGAAAAGATTCGAGGGATTGTTTGTTCTTTACAAAGCTTTTCAGACAGTTATTGGGAAATGTGTTAAAGCTGCCATCAATGTGCCTTATTGATGTGGAAGGCTGCCTGGCTGCTCAACAAAATAGACTTCCCCCAGGTGAACCTAATGAAAGACCAGCTTGATATAAAAAGAGAGAGTTAGAGACAGGCAGAATGGGGGAGGCTTAAAAGCAGATGAAAAACATCCAAGAGGGTTTAAGAAGCCAAAGCCTGTGAAACAAAAGCTTCGACAGAGACTTAGAAAAGAAATTTGTCCAGACAAATGCTGGCACTATAAATGAGGCTTTTCAGACTAGACTCAACTTGGGGGAAATAAAACGAGCCTTTAAACAAACAGAAATGTGCTTGGATACTATTTTTGAAGAGTTCCCCATTCTCTTATTAAATATGGGCTAAACTCCTTCACACTTTATGCCAGTATCAATCTAGAATACTGTAGCTATGTCAGCTTCAGGGGAGTTACTTAGATTTACGCCAGGGAAACAGAAAGCAGACTTTGGCCTTGCCACCGTACTGAAATAAAAGTTTTATCCTTTATAGCTCAGCTTTTCGTTTTTCTGAATCCTGCAGTGAAGTACTACTTTTCCATTTATAGTGCATGGTCAAGTGGTTATTACAAGACTATAATTCACCTGGGGAGAAAGGCTGTTCTGTGGGGAAACAAAGCCTGAGTGGCTTATTGTGATGAATTCAGACTTTCTGTACAATGTATGAATTCTTGATATTGTGAAGTTGTATTAAGAAAAACTGTTGTATCATTTATGAATGCATGCTTGTGTGTGCTGACAAAGCCTGTAGCAGGCATACACTGAACAGATACAACATGGAGCACTTAGGACTCAATCACGCTTCTGCTAACTAGTCAGGTGTTAACATCTGGGATGATGAGCTACAACCTTAGAAATCCAATTTATCTGACTTCTCAGATGGGAGGGTTTGAGCTGGGTAAGAGACTCTACAGCTATGTCTACATTAGGAACTTATTAGTTCGAATTAACAATGTGGACTGATTCAAATTAACATTAGTTTGAATGAATCCACTTTGTTAATTCAAACTAACTGCCCTTAGTTCAAACTTCTTAAGTTCAAACTAAGGGTTAGTCCTGGTGTACATCATCCTTAGTTCGAACTAATGGCTCAGTTCAAACTAAGCAGCAGGTTTTCCTAGTGCAAACTAACCATTCATTAGGTTGAATTAAGGAATTCCTTAGTTTGAACTAAGGAAAGCCTAGTGTAGACAGGTAATAAGTTAGTTTGAATTAAGCCTCCTTAGTTCAAACTAACTTGCAAATGTAGACATAGCCTATAAGGCAGAAGGATTTGCCTGCTTTAGGCAAAACACACCCTGTCTGCTTGCCTGTCTGGACCCAGACAGCCCTTAAAAGACAAAGGAAGCGAGAGCTAGTGAGGGGCTTGTGGTCTCAGATGTTGATTGGTTTGAATGTTCTGCACTCTCCTGTGTTTTTCATGATTTAAGCATAAAAGAGAAAGTGTGCTAGCTAGACTGTGCCAAGTTTGAATGTGGCTATTGTATGCATCACAAGTGAGTGCCTCTCAGACAGTTCCACTGTGTGTAACCATAAGCTTCACACATCGGGGTTGTTCTAGGCGAGAGGGTGTGTTTAAGTATTTTCGGATCATGGAGGTTAGTGCTGGACCAGGAAGCTCCATTTCCAAGGGGGGGATGACTGAGAGTCAGTGCTCAGGAAATGTGCTAGAGAGGAAACAGAGCTGCAGTGAGTTCACAGTACCCAGGGAAGCAGAGCAGAAAAGTTTTAGATTCCTCTATAGCTGTCCTAGTGAGTGGCTGCAAAAAGATGTGTGACCATTAAGCAGTTGTCTTGATATGGGAGCGTAATCTCCTAACCAGCCCCTACAGGTCAGTCTGTGCTGCTACAGTATATAATTAAGCTGACTTAATGGGCCACTGAAACAAAAGGAACCCTTGGTGCCACCTGCCAGCACTCCAGACCAATGGTACTTTCCTCACTGCTGCAGCTCTTTAGTTTATTATACTAACTTTTCCACGTCTTTGGACTCTTCTCACAGCAGAGAATGCTATTTCTCCTCTACTAGCATGCATAAAATTTGATAAAAGGTAAGATTCTTTTACAGAGAATCCAGCACATCATATGTACTTTCTACCAGGCTGTGGCAGGTGTGGTGTGTAGTTGTGTGCTGAGGACAGTGGGGCATCCATTTCTGTGAGATCTGGATCTGATTCTATAAGTATCGCAGCTTAGCATGGTATATAAATAGGACAAGTTACAGCCTGTGTGAGACAAACATTACCTTATATTGATATTAACATATAAGATGCCAATGTGCCATTAACAAACTTAGTCCTCTGTGAAAAAATTACATATCAGGCAGCATACATGCACTGTTAAAGAGACAACTTAATAAGGTTTTCTGGAGGTTTTCTGCATTGTACATCTTGCCTCATGTGTGAAAATGACAAGATTTGTGAACTCAGTTATCATTAGAAAATTTTTGTCAGATTTAACTACTACCTTCTCTTCTTTTTAAATGAATTACATGTTCACGAAGTGTGCTACTGTAGTTTGACAGCCCCAGGGACAGAAAGCATCTGTTTATCCATAGAGAAAATACAGTTACAGCATTAGCATCCTCCAACTTCCCTCAAATAGTGCTTCTATCTTGAGGAGCTAAGTAGAGAAGTGACAAAGTAAAACCAGTTCCACACCAAGACTATTAAAAGGATGCACGTTACTGGTGGGGAGTGTCAACTGTAATGGGATTGTGACCAAGTTCCTCCTCTACCTGGTGGGTCCCCTGCTCCCCTTTAGCGGTGGGTTTGTTTCCCTCAGTCCTTCAGGCCTGGGAAAGGTCCTTTGCCCCCTAGAGCCAGGTTTTTCCTTTCCCCAGGCCTTGTACCTTTGGGGCTCTTCCTCACCAGCGTTCTGCTTCTCCTCCAGGTCTACTGCCTTCCAACCTCACCTCACCTCACTCTCATACTCCAGCTACCCCCTTTCACTGGAGGGAAGGCTTTTTAACAGGTCCTGGGTGGGGCTTCATTAGTTCCAGGTGTGCCAATTAGCCTGAAGTAAGCCCTGTTCAGCTACAAGGGGAAAAGGCACTTGCTGAGCCTGGGGCTGATATACTGGTTTTCTAGAACTCTCCAGAAACCCTCCAGTCTGCCCCTGTCACAGGATTTATGACAGCTATTTGTCCACTAGAAACTGAACTGTGGCTACCAGTTGAGTGCCGTGCAGTCCTCGCTGCTCCCCGATGCAGGGAACAGTCGGCTGCGCACGGCCGGCAGCTGCAATCCCTGCCCAGCCAGAAGACAGAGTCTTCCAGCCAGCTGAGAGCTGCTCGAGCTGGGAGTTTTTAAAACTACGGCTTGGAGTAAGCTCTCACTGAGCATGTCCAGAGCCTGAGTTCAATGGCATCAATGTGAAAACTTCCTCTGACCAGAGCAGCAGCCGGGGACCTGGCCACGTCGCTCCGGCAGCCAGCTAAGGGGGCAGGAGTGGCAACTGGGGCCAGGGCAGGGGCAGCCGGCCATGAAAGAGGGCGGAGGGTTGGAGGGAAGATGGGGTTGGGCTGCCTCTGGGGGGGGTAGGGGGTGTGATAGGGCCAACTGGGGGGTGACTGAGAGAGCAGGGGGGCAGGATCCAGCTGGCAGGAGTGACAGGATCAGGCCCTTGGGGGGTGCTGTGCAGTGACCAACATAAGTTGCTCAGCTGCCTAAGGGCCTTAGAGGGAATATTGCCCAAAATACTCAAGAGGAAGTTAGGTAGAGCTAGTTTGAAGAAATGAAATACAAAGCTTGTGGTATTGTTAGCTGAAAACCTTATTCCCTATCTTCTTTACTATGCTCAGTGAATCTTACATGTGTACAATGTCAGGCTACGTCTGTACTACAAACACTTCAGTGGCACAGCTGTAATGCTGTATAATCATAGAATGTTAGGTTTGGAAGAAACTCAGGAGGTCATCTAATCCAACACCCTGCTCTAAGCAAGAACAACCCTAACTAAATCATCTCAGCAAGGGCTTTGTCAAACCATGCCTTAAAAACCACTTAGAACTCCACAGGCTCTGTAGATAACCAATTCCAGGGCTTGACGACACTCCTAGCAAATTTTTTTAACCTAATATCCAAATTACACCATCCCCACTATAAGACCACCACTCCTTGTTCCATAATCGGTTACCACTGAGAACACCCTATTTCCATACTCTATGGAACCTGCATTCAGGTTGTTGAAGGCTGTTATCAAAACCCCCATCACTCTTTTCGTCTGCAGACTAAACAAGCATAATTCCCTCAACTTCTCCACACAAGTCACATACTCCAGCTCCCTAATCATTTTTGTCAAGTTCAAAGGGGTAGTCATGTTAGTCTTGTTCAGCAAAACAAGCAAGGAGTCTTGTGGCACTTAAAAACTAACAAATTTATTTATTACATGAGCTTTCATGGGAGAAAATCCCACTTACACTTCAATGCATTTATTTTCCTCCCATTCTGTATGTTCCCACATCTTCAAAGCATCTGACAAAGTGGGATATTCTCCCATGAAAGCTCATGCAATAAATAAATATGTTAGTCTTTAAGTGCCATAGGACTCCTTGATTGTTTTGCTAATCATTTTTGTTGCCTTCTGCTGGATTCCCTCCAATTTGTCCATATCCTTCCTACAGTGGGGGGCCCCAGACTGGACACAATACTCCAGATGTGGCCTCAGCAATGTCAAACAGACAGGACTAATCACTTCCCTTGATCTTCTGGCAATGTTATTACTAATGCACCCCAAAATGCCATTAGTCTTCTTGGCAATGAAGGCACACTACTGACTCATATCCAGCTTCTTGTCAACTGTAATCTCCAGGTCCTTTTCTGCAGAACTGTTGTCTAGCTAGTCAGTCCACAGTCTGTATAAGTGCATCTCATTCTACCATCCTATTCTATGCTGCTGTACAGTAGATGCCTCCTACATTGATGAAGGGGGGGTTTCTGCTGATGTAGTTAATCCCTCTCCCCAAGAGATGATAGCTAAATCAATGGGAGAATTCTTCCATCAATCTAATTGTGTCTGCACTGGATCTTAGATTGATCTAACCACAGTAACTAAGAACAAATTTTTTCACAGGCCTGAGTGAAGTTATCTATGTCAATGTATTTTTTAAAAGCAGACCAGGCCTAAGGTACTACAGTTATATGGGAGATCTTGGAGATGTTTAAAATCAAGCTGTATTTATGCCATTGAACTCAGATATTAAAACATGTCCACGTGTGGCTTACCTCTATAAATGAAAACAGTACTCAAACTATAGGCCCTCTGGAAAGCAAACATATGGGAAAACTAAAATAATAATATATATAATTATCTAAATTAGAGAACATTTTTCAAACACTGCCCTTTTCACTTGTCCAAGGTCACACAAGACGTCCATAGAAAAGCTGGGAATGAACCCTGAACTCCACATTCCTAAGTCATGTCACCTAAACACAAGACCGTCCTTCCCCCAACCACTCCTCTGATTTACTTCTCAATCCAATCCCTTTCAGTAGACCAACATCGAGGCAGCATATATAATTTAATGAGTTGAGTTCAGAAGTCTGGATGTTTACCCTAGCATGTATGACTCACATGGGTCTATAAGATTTGGGCAGAAAATTTTTGGTTCATTGCTTCTACAGAAATCCAGCCTGGCAAGAGGATGTTCAAAAGTGTGCAAAACAAGACAAATAATGATTGGGAAAGGGGACTATAATGAGATTGACCCTTTTGAACCTCAAAAGTTTTATCCACAATATCCCCAATGTATTTCTGTTCAAACTCAGATACTATTTCTGGAATTGGTTTGCTGTACTTTCTCTGATATAAGAATTTTGGAAATGCCCATCAGTCTTTAAGAGATACAGGACTCTTTGTTTGTTTTACTGAACTCGACTAACACGGCTACTCCTTTGGAACTTGAAAAGTTCTATTATGCTTTGCTCCTTAATAAGTGTGTGTGTGTGTGTGTGTGTGTGTGTGTGTGTGACCAGGTGCACGCACGTGCACACACAGACACACACTCTCTCTCTCTCTCTCTCTCCAGAACAGAATCAAATTCTTCCTTTACTCACTTGGTACCTGAGCGCCATCTAATGGATTTCCCAGAGCAGTGTTATTTCCTTTTAGAACATGATTTCAGAATTTAACCCATTAATTTAAATTCTAAAATACTTCAGGGACGCTTTTCACTTACTCCAGCTTTACACAGGTGTAAAACCATTGGCTTCAATGGAGTTATTTTTAATTTACATCTGTGGTAGTGGAGAATCAAGCTCTTATCATTGTCTAAACAAGGATTTTTTAAAGTAGTAGCAGAACATTTACCCGATAGCAAATGTTTTCAAAACACCTAATTTTCTGCAATGAGCTACATCATAGTAGTGAGAATTCTAATAGGTAAAATATTTTTATTTAATATTTTCCCCTTTTTCTATGAGCCCTTTAATGGTAATCAAGGTCCTGTTTCTTATTCTCAAGAAATGCAAATTTTTGCGAACAGAGAGCAGCTGGCCTGAAATCCAGATGTTTAATTGCTAGGCAAGGAGTGCTCAAATGCTGTCATCAAATTTGTCATATGTTAAATATAAGAGAAGCTTTAAGAGTGATACAGCAGCATTTTCAAACAGATTCTGTAAAACACACAAAAAGGCTGTCTCGTGTTGAGTAAATGATTCAACATCCAGTATAAACATGTCTCCGTAGTCAGGACACAGCTTTCAGATTCTTCATCTTGGAAAGACAGTGAATGTGATTTAGGTTTGAGTGATTTAGGCCATTCTGTGTGGTAACTGACCCACATTTATAACCCCTCTGACTCTGACATCTGTGGCCAATATAGAATTGAAGGCTGCTGGAATTACCCCAGTTCCACTCTGTGTGATATTTTGAATCCCCATGTGGCTAGAGAAAAATAATAGCCGAGACAATAGAGCTGTTCTGTGTATGTTCCATCCTAGCCTCATGATTACAGCCGAGGACCAGTCATCTGTTGGCTCTGCCACTGTCATAATGTGACACTAGGAAGTCCACTGCAGTGTTGTTGTTCCAATATCTCCTATCTGTATAATAGGAAAAACCTTTTCATATCTCATAGAGGGATTTAAAGGCAAATTAACAATTGTAGAACCCTTTGAGATCTTTGAATGAAAAGGCCCATGAATCTGCAAACTAACATTATAGAGCAGAATTTCTGAACCTCTCTAATTGTGATGCTAAGAACCAGATCCACAGAAGGAATGTCTTCTCTTTTAAACAGCAGTAAGATGGAGAGCTCATTGTTTACATTCATGTGGAAGGGAGGACTGAGGTTAGTTTATTGGGAAAGATGTGGGACTTAATGTAAGGTTTTCATTCTGAGTATCATTCAACAGGGAAAAATTGTGAGGACCACCTTTCTGATTCAGGTATTGCTATTAAATTAATGTATATTTGGAGAAAAATTGTTCAAGCTGAATGGCATGACTTCACTTGAAAGAGGACCAAGTAACATCTAACGGGGCAGCCTCAAAATTCCTTTGAATAAAACTTTGCCCACTCTAACTCATGACATACAGGCTCCACACGGATTGGACAAGCCCTTTGCAAATACAGACTCTTCATACAGCAAATGGCTTTGGTTGTTCCTGGCAAGCCCTTTCCCAAGTAAGAAAAGTGCCACGGGCAGAAGCAGCAGAGCCACTGAGGAATAGAGCAGCTGTATTATTCCTCAATCCAATCAGAGCACACAGAACAGAAAAACAACTTAAGAAAAGATAGGGGTATTAAAAGGGTTAGTTTTTATTTCCTTATTAACTTTTAGTATCCTTTAAGTATTAGAGGTTTCTTGTATCTCTCTCATGGGGAATGGGAATTGACCTCCCCGAGAACCTCTACCCCATCTCATTCCTCTCTCCCTCTCAAAACATGGCATTGGAATGGTTTTCTTCACAGTGTAAGGGGCCTTTTAACCCCATGAAGAACCTGCAAAATGTTCCCTTAATCTGCATTGTGAAATCCTTAGGCAAATACCGGTAAATGCTTTGAGTATGAAATGAAATGATCCCACATTATTTATTTATGTTGCTGCCAGTTTATTCTCCTAAGCTTCGGGGCTCTCTGCTCGTTCGTTAAAGCAAGGAGAGCTGTGGAAAAACAACGGAATCTCTAAGTCTCAGCTATTATAGCCTCTTAAGCATCCCAAGGAACTTTTCAGAGGATAAATGTTCATTTTGTGCAGTCATCAGTATCAGAAACATCTCCCACCTAAAACCAAGAATCAGAGAAATCCAGAAGATTGTTCTGCAGGGAAGTTGACTAAACTTATTGTGCATATATGTGGATTTGCTCTGGGATTTAATTTCTGAATAGGTGAAATGGCCTCTGCATTACCCCTACCCTCCTGCAAAGAAAACCTACATATAAGTCATCTTCATGATCATCAGTACTACCTCTTAGCTGGAGAGGAGAACATTTTTAATGTGCCTTTTTAAGGATAGCCTGGATCCCAAATTTGGCTAACACATGGTCACCCCATCTATATTGATATCAATATCGATATATTTGCAGGATCCAAGTCAAATATGTATATGGATTTAGATTCTTAATGCCCATTTCAGTTATTTGTCATTTGCCATTTCACAAAGAGTCACTCCCAGTAATATCCCTCTTCCTCTCAGTACACAGACCAATTGTGAGCCAGAGGAGCAGCTGTGACAAATTATACACACTTCTAGTAAAGGAGGAGGCCAATAATGGGGGCAGAGGCTGAACTGGTTTAGCTCTAAAACCTCACAATTCTTTACTGCTCAGCTCCGCAGAGACGCTAAGTGGTGTGGGGAAACCCAAGGGCAGGCAAGGAACAAATCATTGACTGGGGGCGGGAGGGGGTGATTTCTTCTGCAGCAGATTTATAGCTGGCTATGACAGAAAGTTGAATAGGATCTGAGGCAGTTGGTCCCATGTGGAAGGGGCTTGAATCAGAAGAAATCTGAATAATCCCAGACATTTCCCCTCTGAAGCCTTTTAAAACAGAGATTGGAAAAAAGGTGGGGGAATAAAAAATAAGGGAGAGTTGGGGAACTGAGTGATGGCTGGGGAGAAATTATATTAAAAGGAAAATGGGAGGAGTACAAAACAAGGGAGGAAGAGAGGGGTGAGAGTGGAAGAAGGATGTGTTCCAGTGGAGTGCTACCCTTTTCTATGCTTGAAGCACTGGTGAGGCAAAGGTGAAATTAGCGATTTCATATTCTGTGTGCATGATCTCTCACCAGATATGGCTGCAAATGGTATTGAGTTCCTGCTCAGATAGCATGTAGACAAAGGAAAGTAAAGTCAAAGGGCATACTCTAGCAGGGCTCCATGGGGCATCTAAATACTTGAAAAGAACCTGAACTGGAACAGAAAGAATAGAAGTCTCCTTTCTATTGTTTTTCAATGTCATTTCCCTCCTTGGTGGACAACCTGCTGATCCGACTGACCTACACTTAGATATTCTGGCTGCATTGAGTGACTGGGGCACCTACACTGAGGCCAAAATGAAAACAGCTTCCCTGCACACACCCTCCTCATGAGGCCAACTGTACTCCAGTGCACATCAACAGTAGGGGAAGTACAGGGTAAACTTAAGCTGGTGGGCAGAGCCAAAACAGGAATGCAGTGAAGTGATGGTGGGGTGGGTGCTTTCGGGGACTTTCAAAGAAAACAAGCAGAAGGCCAGATCTCATGTTCAGCTAGAAGACAAATGCATGATGAGTCAGGACCTGTGCATTTGTCAATATATGTTAGCTAAATAGCGGCAAATGAATCAATGTCATTTGCCCAAAGGTCCGGGCTGCTAGGTTAAGATAGGCATTGCCTAGTCTGCTTTATGTTTCTTTCATGCCTTTTGTCCTGAAGCAGCCTAGAGTAGTTCATAAATATATATATGAACTCCTTCGTCTGCCAGAGGGGTCACATCATTCCCCTTATTGCCTATCTCAAACTGGTGACAAAGGTCATTGCTCATGAGCCAAAAGTAAACTTATGAATGTCGGGAACTGAGGTCTGAGCCACTACACTGTATGATACTAACTGTAACCCTGAGACCACTTCCCATTCCGTGCGGGAGAAGAGTTACCTCCGAGGCAGCAGATCTCCCCCTCCTCCTGGATCTTATGAAGGTTGTCACTTAGGTCTGTGGTCACTCCTGAGAGAACAGGGCAAGGCAAATAAGGTGCAAGGTCAGACTGACTGCACGTCTTCCATCCCATTGGCCCTGCAAGGATTGTCCCCATAAAGATAACATAGCCCCAGGCTGTATTTCTCTCCAGGAGCCCTGTCACACCAGCACTACAGGTGGGAGTTCCCAAAGGGAGTTGCAGCTAGAGAAGCCTGCATGGTTCATTGGGGGCTTGGATGTCAGAGAGCTTGATGGGTGATATCTTCAGCTGAGTGTGCAGAATTAGCATGGAGGTAATGGAAATTCTCTGGCTGATCACCAAGCAGCCATATCGATTCTGGGATGGGTGGGAGAGTGACATTTGGGGACCAGTATATGGACCGACTCTAATGCACTGAGGGAACAACAGAGAAGAAACGCTGCAAAAGGAAGAATCTCATGCAGCTTTCATCTTCCTTATTCAATTCCCTTTCTGTGGGGTCTTCCCTGTGGAGGAAGGCTATCTCAACCTGTGATTTTACTATTTTCCAACTAAATGTGGTCATTTACACATTTTGCCAGTGAAGGCACAATCAAAGAAATCAGTGGCTGAATACAGATGGCGTGCTGTGTCCACCCACCCTGCATTTGGCTCTTATTTCCCAAGTGCTGGTTGCTTTTCTCTCATTTAATATCCACTGTACTGCAATTATTTCACAATCGTTTAGATGCTGAGTGGTTTCTCTGTAAGATATAAATAATGTCATCCTGCTGTTTTCCACATCTGCTCATGACAAACAAACAGTATTTTTGCATGCTTCAACTCTGCCCCAACAAACAGTGTCTGCTCTGCTGTAAATTAAAACTGCCTCAAATTCTAATCTAACCACTGAACTTGCATCAACAGACATAGCTGACTGCATTGAAATAATCTTGGAAGTGCTTTCAGGTTTGTGTGGGCATTAGAGCTCTGGAAACTGTTTTTTGTATCAGTACCTTAATTTAGCATAGTCCCTTATCAGTAAATCCAGAACACTAATGAAAATTAGCCATTTGACTGCCCTCCATAGTAAAAGCTTGTAGCAATAAAACTATAATTTGAGACAAGTCCAAAGCAAATTCCTGTACCCTGATTCCAGAGTGTATATTTTCCAGCTTCTTGAATCTCATCTTTGAACAATTTGTTTTGTGTTTGTCAAATTTATACTTGCACTTTAGAGTTAATCAGGAATAGTTCCCTTGTAGGATTTTCTCCTCTCTGTTGCACTGATGTAATTCACTTGACTGCAAAAGAGTTACACCATATTGCACTAAGAGGAGAATTAGGCCCTCGCTACTGGGGCAGTTAATCATATGCTTATGAAGAAATGCACCAGCCTTTGCTGTTGGTACTGGGTTTCCTCCCTTGGACAGAGGACTATTTTGGTTTTTTAATCTAAAACTCTGACACAGCTCAGAGCAAACAACATTGTACTATACTGGTCCATAACCAAAAGGAAGCCTTTGCATTCAGATGCAGCCTAGAGTTGCACCAGGAAAACAGGCCACAATGCAATATAGGCCACAGTCATAGTTTACTTCTTTCCAAATGTTTATATGGTGCTTCAGAAGATTATTAGTAACCAGGAGCGGCCCAAGGTATTTTGGCACCCTAAGCAGCTGAGATTTTGGTGCTATCCCCCCCCCCCCCCACTGAGCCAGGCTGGGACAGATGGTGCCCCCCAGACCCTCCCAGCCTCATCGGGTGGTGGGAAGATGCCACACCAGGCGCTGAGCCAAATTGCAGAGGCGGCTTCACCCCCTTGGCTGGAGTCAGCGCCCCACCATAGCTTGTGTCAGTGGTGGCTTCACTCCCCTGGCCAGGGCCAGTTCCCTGCCCACAGACAGGTGCTCGTGGAGCAGGGCAGGAAGCTTGCTGGCCCCAGATCCCGCCCAGCCCTTGGAGCCCCCTACAGGCTTGCACCCTATGCAACTACCTAGGTCACCTCTAGGAGTGGACCAGCCCTGTTAGTAACCATTAAACTGTGACATCTTCATTGGGCTTAAGAGATAATTGCTTAATTTTGGGGAGTCGATCTCAAGGGAATTCCACTGACCCACCCCCATCCTTGTCCTCAAATTAATCTCTGTATCATCAAGATACTTAATGAACTCTCCACAACTTCTGTGCACAACACAAAGCTATGTACATCTGATGTGAAAGAGTGGAGACAACACACAACTTTATAGGCAGTGTGCACAGGAAGTGAAGGCTGTGCTATTTTCCTTCACGCTCTTGCTGGTGCAAGTATTGGAGAAAACAGATTCTTTTAATGAGGAATAAGACGTTGCGTAACTTCTCTAAACTAAAATGCAGAAATGATCCTTTGGGAATACAGGAGCTACATGATGCAGCAATAAATGCTACTTGAATAAGATACTTGTCCAGCTTAGAAAGCAGAGAGCTCTAAAGTTTTCCTATGTCCCTTAACACGGCCCCTCCTCCTCTGCAAGAACCAGTTTCCACTACTCCAAAGAATCACATAGCACTGATTCTACAGCAGGAGTAGATTCAAGCCAAACAACATTTGGTTTTGGTTTGCTCAAGCGCATAGCAACAAATGTTTGGTTTCCAAGTTATACAGCCAATATGTAACCCTTGAATACCTGAGAATAAAGTTAGATTATAAACTCAACATTGTTTCATCTCACTGTGTACTCTTTGTACAATGCCTGGAGTTGAGTCTGAAAGGAATACAAAATAACCTCATAACCCAAATACAAAAATAAACACCTAGCTGACTTTTGCCAGACTATCTAAATATCTAAGAAGTAGTCAAGGTAAAGAAAGAAAGAAAGAAAGAAAGAAAAAGAAAGAAAGAAAACAAATCACAAATCCCCAGAGTCTTGCAGTGCATAGTAAGTGTAAATTGCTATCACATGCTGAACTCCTCTGGTGTGCACTGAATTCTTAATGAGAAATGGAAGCAAAGAGTCTACTGAGAATATATCGTTATCATCAGCAAGTTCTGTCTCATGTTACCATGGGGCCAGAACAGCTTAACTGCTTTTGAACAGAAGTACAGAGTCAGCTTCATTTCCAGGGCGAAGAAAAGATGACAAATAAATAAAAAGGAAAAAATCTGCAGAGAGATCTCACTGCTCTTTCTGCTACACAGAACATTTCCAACTAAAATTTCATTGAAAACCACCTGGTTAAGTTCTAAAGTTCTTCAAAGTGTCTGGCGAAGTGGGATTTTCTCCAAAGACAGCTCATGCGATAAATAAATTTGTTAGTCTTTGAGTGCCACAGGACTCCTTGCTTGTTTCACCTAGTTAAGGTTCATATCAATTGAAGAAATACACCCTGTTAGTTCTAAAATAGGGTCAAAAGCAGCAGTTTGGAAGACTATATATATTCTATAGTGCAGGCAAACCCTTGCTTGATTGGGCAGTTACATTCATATCCAGACACACTCCACTCATGCAAACCCTTGGAGCCATGAAAATGAGAAACCACACAACAACAACAACAACAACAAAAAGTCTCCAGCATTTCCTGCTACTTTTACTTTGCCTACTATATTATCAACAGTGCACTCAACACTCCATAAAGCATTCACTTTCATCTCTGATGCCAAAAACCAATGCACATGCCAACTTCATCTCCACACTCTCTCCTGTAACAATTAATAGCGATTTATCATGACTAGGCTGGTGTAGCAGTTAGTGATTAGATTACAGTAGCTACCACAAACTGACAATAGGGCTCATTGAAAATGTGAAGTCAAAATTTTTCAGTGGTAAATCAAGTATTTGACTAAAATTAAATTTTTATGGAAAGTTTCTGCTTTCTGAGAAATTTTTTGATTGGAAAATTAAGATCACCATTTTCTTCCCCTAAAAACTTTTTCTCCCTCCCCCAAAAGTTTTCAGTTGAAGTGTCCTGTTTTGGGCCAAAAATGTTTGATTTTCTTTCTTTGATGAAAAATTAAATGTTTATCAGGAAAAAACAATCCATTTTCCAACCAGCTCTAACATCTTCTAAGACTCTAGTGAAGACACATGAAGTATATCTAGATCTTTCCTTAGGATATCACTCAATCAATTTAACATGAACTAAAATACATACAGTAGGCCTTGTTTTGGCTACAGATTTAGACAGTGTTAAACTGAGCTTTAATTTTTGGATTAAGTAAATTTTGTACAGGGGAACAACAAACAAGTTATTTGAAGAGAAGATACAATTAAAGATTCTAAAACAAGCCTTATATGAAATAGCTCTTAGATTAACACAGGAGAGGAATTTTATTGCAAAGTTGCATGATTCAAGCAGTTAAAGTAGTAAAAAAGAGTTGAATGTATGAAAAGAAAGGTGAAGACAAGTTAATGCTCAACTAGTTAATCTAGGTTTCAGATATATTTGTCACCAACTTAAAACCACTTATAAATCTTCTGAGTAATTGTCACACATTGCAAAAAATGACTGAAAGGCAAATAAATTGAAAGGTGAGAGCAACAAGAAGGTAAACATATATTTTGGTTTACAAATGTTATTCTCTTAGCTCAGACACAACAGAATTAAAATGCCACTATAAGCCGGGTGATGATGCTGATTTTGGAATAAATTCTCATAACATTGACCACATGGGATGTTTGTATTTCATGATTTCTTTGTCTCAACACAGTCACTCTTATTCTGAGACAAATCCTGATGTCCTTACTCTATTTTCTTTAGGCAGACCTCACTGTAGTCATGTAGGCAGGTCAAACTGGAACCGGGCCTGTATGCAAATACTTTTGCTGTTTGAGTGGCATATTTCACACAGGTCTAGATTCCAGGAAAATGATAGCTCCTTGCCAAGGATAATACACAAGCTGGAAAAATATGAGAAAATGAATGCAAAATGTACTGCATTCTGAATATATGAAATGTGTTATTGGCATTGCAATCTGAAATAACCGAAGTGAAACCAAACAATCCCTGATAAGGCTAAGTTTATGAAAATAATCAGAGTTATAATGTGCTATCAGATTGGCCCTGGCCTGGACTGAGGATGCTGGTCTAAAGAATGACAATGATTTTAAAGGGAAAAAAACCTCTGCCTTCCTGCTTCCCCTACAGCACACTGTCTGACTTATTGCTCTCATAGGCAGATAGGAAGGTGTAAGAACTTCTGCAATTACTTGAGCACCCATTCAGCTGCAAGCAAATTGAAAATACCTGCCACAGGTTTTGAGTCTGGAAGATGTTTCCCATCAGATTAGCAGAGTTTTATTAAAAATAAAGTCTCTGAGAGCAGACATCACCCAGGCAGCAGTTAGTGATAGAGAACTTTATTTAAAAGGCAACTAACTCCACCAAAAATTCAATGAAAGCAAAATATTGCCCTTGTCCCCAAAGGTGACTTTTAGGGTAGGCGAAGCAGGCAGTCATCTAGGGCCCCCAGCAATCAGGGGCCCCAGCATACTGCAGGAGCAGTTGCCTGCTTTGCCTAACTCGAAGTGCGGCATCCAGGGCCGGGTCAGGGTTATGCGTGCCTCTGCTCTGGGCTGGCTCGCCCCACCCGCAGGGCTGGGAAGAGCTGGCCCAGGGGTGGAGTGGGCCAGCCCAGAGGCCAGGCTCTGCTCTCCCGCCCCTCCCCTTGGCCAGCTGTTCTGCCCTGTGGGTGGGGAGGGCTAGCCCAAAGGAGGGGCAAGAGAGGGGAGTCTGCCCCATGGCCTGGCCCGTTCTGCCCCCAGGGGGCAGGGAGCTGCGGGCAGGTGGGGGGGTTGCAGAATGGGTGCGGGAAAACGCAGGCTGGGGTGAGTAGCAGAATGGGTGGGGGAAGAAGATGCCGTTTGGGGGGCTCACAGAATGGGCGGGAGTGGGGTGGGCAGGCAGGGAAGATGCTGGGGGGGTCACAGAATGGGTGGGTGGCTGGGGGTGAAGACTTTGGCCAGGGGTTCGCAGAATGGGCGGGGGAAAGGCAAGCGGGGAAGATGCTGGGGGGGTCACAGAATGGGTGGGGGTGTAGGTGGGTGGGAAAGACGCCAGCTGGGGGTGGCAGCATGGCTGGAAGGCAGGGCTGGCAGGCCCCATATTGGGCCTTCACCTAGGGCTCTAGATAGCCTAAAGATGCCTCCGCTTGTCCCTATATGACTGTAGAGCCTCCAGTGGAGCAGAAGCAGTGTGATTGCACTCATGAGGGATGGGGTGCAGAAGCTCTGCAAACTAAAGATTTCCTCTGCATCCTCATACAGAAGGTGCAGGGCGGCTGGACTCAGGAGGAGCAGAGGCAGAGCCAATGGATTTGCCACTATGTAGACTCAACAGCCATCACTTCCTGTGGAGGTGCAGCGGCAGGTTTGTTGAGGTGGCATGACTTGGAGGGGTGATTTTTTCACCTTTCCACTGATCTCTCTTTGGTAAGCTTCACTACTCAGACTTGGTACAAAGGGAAGAACTGGCCTGAGTCAGAAGTTTTACAGTGTTATATATGATGTGTCTGTGAGTGACAAGTATAGGCTGATAGGGTATGTCCACACACACTGTTTAAATCGAAATAACGCTGGTTATTTCGCTTTAAAAAATAGTAAGTCCACACAACGTTCTCTTATTTCAAAATGAGGAGCTCCCTCATTTTGATATAAGGAAAGTTATATCGATATAATAAAACCTAGAATTGCATCGATATGACGGTTAAATCAAAATTGTTATTTCGAAATAACACATTTTGGACATGTTATTTCAATGTAACTGTTAAATCGATTTAACACTTTTTGCCCTTCTCATTCCCAGGTACTTTCCTTTTTCTATATATTGGGTGGGGGCATGGCCCAGTGAGGGGGCCATGTTGCCACGCCTCCCATGATGCCCCTCTCCTGAATCAAAATAGCAAGTCCTGTGTCTGGACATGCTATTTTGATTTGGGTTTTTTTGGTGTGGACCTGTTAAATCAATTTAACTTATATCGATATAATGATTTTTATATCGATTTTATTAAATTGATATAAGTAAAATCAATTTAACCACGTACGTGTGGACATAGCCATAGACTCTAAGGTCAGAAAAGACCAGTATGATCATCTAGTCTGACCACCTGCACAATGAAGCCACAAAATCTTACCCACCCACTCTTGCAATAAGCTTCTAACCTGTGACTGAGTTAGTAAAGTCTCAAATCATGATTTAAAGCCTTTAAAGTACAAAGAATCCACTAGCAAGTGAGCCATGGCCCACGCTACAGATGAAGGCAAAAACCCCCAGAGTCCTTGCCAATCTACACTGGGGGAAAATTCCTTCCTGATCCCAAATATGGCAATTAGTTAAACCCCTGAGAGTGTGGGCAAGTCTCACTAGCCAAACACCAAAGAAAGAATTCTCTGTAATAACTCAAAACCCACCCCATCCAACTTCTCTTCTCAGGCCACTGGCATATCCACCACCAGTAGTCCAAAAATACGTCAACTGCCAAAATAGGCCATTCTCTCATACCATCCCCTCCATAAATTTATCAAGTTTAGTTTTTAAGCCAGCATAGCTGGTCTCAGTGGGTGGGCAGTGTGGGCAGATGCCCAGGGCCTTGCAGGAGGAGGGAAACTGTGCTGCTTCGGGATGTTGGCTGGCAGGGGCTGTGGTGGGGCTGGTGGACCCACAGTGGGCTGGCAGTGTCTCCCTCATGTGGCTGGGGAGCCTGGTGGTGACCTGTGGTGGGGCAGGGAAGCACAGCGCAGCCTGCAGCAGGGTTGGGATGCCTGCAGTGGGGCTGGCAGCAGTGCCAGGGATGCCGGCAGCAGGGCCAGGGAGCCCACAGTGGGGCTAGGGAGCCTGGCAGTAAAGCCAGGGGGCCTGTGGCAGGGCCAGTAGTGGGGCTGGTGGACCTGCAGTGAGGCCAGCAGAAGGACCAGGGACCCCCACAGTGGCTCGTGGAGGGGCTGGGGAGCCCATGGTGACCTGTGGCACCTCATGGCAAGGCTTGAGGAGCCGAATGGCAGATTGCCATGGGGCCAGAGAGCCAGGCAGCAGGGCCAGGGAGCCCTTATTGGGGCCAGCGGTAGGACCGGGAAGCCCAGTGGTGGCCCACTGGGGCCGGCAGGTCTTCAACGGGGGAGGGGGAAGACTGCAGGGAAGCCAGGGGCCCCTCAAATGGGAGGGTTCTGGAAAGGGGGCAGGGATCCTTGGGGGCTGGCAGGGCCCCAAGGAGGGGGATCAAAAGTCAAGAATGCCACATGGAGGGCCCAATCCTTGACTTTTGCTCTGGGTCCTGGAATTGTTAAGACCATCCCTGGAAGCCAGCTAGGATTTTTGCCCCCAAGCTTCCCTTGGAAGGCTATTTCAGAACTTTTCTCCTCAGATGGTTAGAAAGCTGTGTCTAATTTTAAGCCTCAATTTAAGTATGGTCTGGCATACAGTAGCATAGCATTTGATTTAAATCAATAATACCCAAGCAGTATTCACTGCTCACAAGAAGAGCCTTTGGTCCCACTGTCACAAGTGGGGGCATTCAATTATGGCTTTCCCATCCAAACGACCCACTGCTCCTCTGTCCCACTCGCAGAAGACTCATGCTGTCTTGCAAAAGCAGCAATTTACAACAGAGATGGCAAGCATCATCATAGCTACTCCTGCCAGGGTCACCCTTGACAGCTCCCCAAAGGTTTCTGCCATACAGATGAGGTTTCCTACCTCTTTATGCCAGATCTTCACCAACTGTTTTGGTTTTTCTGAAGAGAGGTCAGTAGCCCATTGAAACACACTCTACGTGCAGACAACCATATCACCTATCAGAGTGGGAACTGGATTGTTTACAAAGAGCTGCTTTATAAGTCAGTGGGACAGAAAGAGCAACTTCATAGCCATAAAGTCGTAGAGTTTAAGGCAGCATTTTCCAAACTGTGGATTGTGACCCTAATTGGTTTCACTTCATCAGCAGATGGAGTCACAGCTATCCTGAGCAGGCAGAGGACACCATTTCACAAAATGGCCTGCAATGCACATGACCTCACACACATGGTATGCGCAAAGCCAAGCACAGCACATGCTATTTTGCTCCACAGCATGGCACCCTCCATGCCACATGACTTTGCATGCACTGTACATGGGAGAGATTGTGCAGTCAGGAGGATGACATTTAGTAAAGCAAAATGGCATCCTCCTTATAGTGTGTGACCTTGCATGTATAATGTGTGTGTGATCACACTGCATGGAAGACACCATTTTTAAACTGCAACTTCCATGCTGGGTGGGGTAGTGGAAACAACACATCAGAAAATGGTGCCATTGAATGAAAATGTTTAGGAATCACTGGCTTAAGGCTAGAAGATATCTTAGAATCATAGAATATTAGGGCTGGAAAGGACCTCATGAGGTCACCTAGTTCAACCCCCTGCTAAAATCAGGACCACTCCTACTAAATCATCCCAGCCAGGGGTTTTGTCTAATTGGGCCTTAAAAGTTTCCAAAGATGGAGATTCCTCCACTTGTATAGGTAACCCATTTCAGTGCTTCACCGCCATCGTAGTGAGAAAGTTTTCCCTAATATTCAACCTAAACATCCCCAGTTGCAACTTGAAACCACTGGTCCTGCTTCTGTCCTCTGCCATCACTGAGACTAGCCTAGCTCCCTCCTCTTTAGAGCACCCCTTTAAGTAGCTGAAGGTTGCTATCAAATCCCCCCTCAGTCTTCTCTTCTGCAGAATAAGTAGCCAAGTTCCTTCAGTCTCTCCTCATAAATCATGTACCCCAGCCCCCTAATCATTTTCATTGCCTTCTGCTGGACTCATTCTAATTTGTCCACAACTTCTTTGTAGTGGGGAGCCCAAAACTGGACACAATATTCCAGATGCAACTTCACCAGTGCCAAATATCTTCATATCATCTAGTGAAGTGGTTCTCAAATTTATTTGATTAGTGCCCCCACCCCTTCTTTATATCCTTAGTCATCTACCAGCCCCCACCAAGGACATTTAGCACCACCCAGCTCTGAAGGCAGTGCAGAAGACAGTGCCTGCTGGCTAGACACCCCATTCTAAGGGCATCAGAGCTGCACCAGCAGCAATACAGAAGTAAGGGCAGTGATGTGGAAAGTGAAATTTGTTAATATCACTTTTCACAGCAGACTTAGCACCCCATTGTCACCCTTACTTCTGTGCTGCTGCTGACACCTACAGTTGAGAGATGTAACTCCATTGCGCCCTGATGAGGAATGGGGGTGGGACTGAGTTTGGGTGGCTAGGCTCCGGCTGTCCCCTTTATCCCTGCCTCCTGGGTGTGCATGCCCCTTCTGCATCAGCTTCAGTGACCCCCAGCACTGTCCCTAGGGAGGTGTGGGGGCCAGGGTCAATGACCTCTGGGGGTACACTGCTCCCCGACAGTGGGGGGGGGGCAGGGCAGACTGGCCCAGCGGCTAGGCCCTGTGCTCCCAACCCTCTCCTGAACCAGTTCTCCCCATCCCAGGGCAGAACAGCTGGCCCAGGGCAGGGTGAGAGAGTGGAGCCAGGCCTCTGGGCTGGTCCACCCCACCCCTGGGCCAGCTGTTCCCCCATGGGTGTGGGGAGGGCCAGCCCAAAGGCTGGGTTCTGCACTAACACCCCGCCCTGCTGCCTTCAGCTTCCCGCTGAAGGCAGTGGAGCAGGGGAGGGGGCCAGTGGGGCACTAGGGGTGGGCCCAGCAGCACAGGCCCCACACTGCCCTGCTGGTGGTGGGGTAGTGCAGGGCCCATGGAACCACAGGGCCCAGGGTGGTCATCTCCACCGGGACAGCTCTGGCTACACAGGCTGGACAGCCAGAGCTCTTAAAAAACAAACAAACAAACAAAAAGACCTCTGTTGACACATTCCCATGCCTCCCTTAGGAGACCAGCCCCACAGTTCAAGAACTGATCTGTTCTGACCTTCTGTGTATCCTAGGGCACTAAACAACCAGAATTAGGTGGGTAGGCTGCAGTAAAGATATACAGTCATAGATATATGTTTACATATGTGCATGCACACACTTTAAATCACAGGTCTCAAACTCAAATCACCATGAGGGCCTCATGAGGACTAGTACGTTAGCCGAAGCGCCACATAACACATGAGGACTAGTACAGTAGTCTAAGGTCTGCATCACTGAAACCTTTTCATACAACAATATAGCAAATATTGATAATGATAGTGTCATTGAAGACCGCAAGAAATAACTAGGGGCTGCATGTGGCCCTTGGGCGGTGAGTTTGAGACACCTGCTTTAAATACATGGCTGATATTCTGAAAGATGGAACTATTTCATTTTCAGTCTTTTTGCCATCCAATTCCTGGCCTTCATTACAAAAACTAATTCTTTGCTATGCCATCGGTTGTCTCTGGAGTGAAACTCTTTCTTTTGGGGTTTATTGTCACTCTTCTTTTTACCCAGGTTTTTAATTCTCTTTCCCATCCTCTTTCTTTTTCATTTCTTTCTCTAAGTGGATGCACAGTGAAGATGTGCCTACTGTCAATATGGACTATACACTCCAGATGCTGCTCTCACTGCTGAGCCAGCCTGTGCAGAGTTACAATTTTGGGTGGAAACCATGAGATGCTTAATGATTTCAAAGAGTTTCATTTCTATCCAGCTAGGTAACTAGATGGTCACCTGCCACAACCATATTATCTGACCATCTCTTAGAGTGCAGTGGAGTCAAATCCTAAATGCAAAGCAAGATGCAAGGAGTGAGTCCTCACATTTGATGGTGATATAGAAAAGGTATACATGTACTAAGTCTGCTTCATTTCACCAAGGCTTTAGCCTACAGACATTTTCAGCATGAAAAATGAAACAATAAATATCATTTTATGTTAAATAATAGCCTCTCAGTGTTGACTCTCATATTTCAGTCATTTATGTCAAAATTCTGAGGGGTTATATTGTGTTGTTAAAAACTTATACAACATTCTTTCTGAAAACAGACCAATCTGAATGTTGAAAATGATCAAGGGCTTGCTGGATTGGCTGGAAAAGCATCTTGAAATACCAAGGCACAAAATATTTTCCTCAGGAGATGCTGCCCAGGAAACCACATGAAAAAACATATATTATGGTTATTTTCATTGTCATCTTTTAAAAATTGAAAAATAACATCTACCCCCATGCAATAGACAACTCTAATCATATGCTGCTAAGCTTCACTTGTACGGACTCTGATTATGTCATTTCATGAAACTTGGAAGAATTTGCATTCAGACAGATCTGTATCAAGGGCACTTGTCCCTCTCCTTAAAAGAGAGGGTTTGCTTACAGAACACCATGGATCCCAGAGCTTCCCATCCACCCTGTTCCATACTGCAGCAAGATCCACAGAAAAGTGGAGTAGCCAAACAATGGGGTATCATTTCTTGCAGAAAGGTTATAGGCATAAGAAAAACAGCTCTTTCCCATGAATCTTACCCATACGCATTCCCTTAGGACTGCTGTGTAATTAACAGTATGACTATGTATCTGTATTTGTGATGAAGTGGGATTTTCCCCCATGAAAGCTCATGAGATAAATACATTTGTTAGTCTTTAGAAGTGCCACAGGACTCTTTGTTTGTCATCCTTCCATTGTTCAGCTTCTGAGTAATCCCTATTTCTCATTGTCATACCCCTTCTGTGGTGTTAAAGATGCAGAGGTGGACATATAATTCATAATGCCATAAGAGAAACATGCCAGAGCAGCTGTTCCCTGGGGCTCCCACCAACCTTGTTGCACACAGCACAGGTGGCACACTGCAATTCCAGTGGGGATAGAGCTTTGGTGGTGGTGAAGCTATGTATCAAAGCCATGAGAAATTCTATGATTTTCAGAAAGTTTTGCTTTAATCCATCTGAGTAATTAAATGGTTCCTATCACTGAATTATCCAGGCATCACTTGGAGAAACCACCCAAACTGCAAGTTGCCAGCAGTTTTGCTCATACGGTCACCATGTGAATTGGGGGAAACGTATCCCTCAGCTTTATACACTACTCTTTCAACACACAGAATATTAACAAACATTAAGTTACAACATGTCTTAAATTAGAGGAACTTCAAAGTAAGACATAAGCATCTAATAAGTATTACTGTTCCATTTTCACAAAAAGAAAAATGAAGCACAAGTTGGTTGAAAGAGTTGCCCAGCGCCCCAAGAGAAAGCAATGGTGGAGCCGAAAACGAACGCAGAACATCTAGAGCCTCAGTTCTTTGCTTTAATGTCCTAAATGTGCTGTCCCTGAGACTCCAAAGCACACCTTTGGGAGTCTTCTTCTTGAACATGCAACTGTCTGGCCTCTGCAACTTCCCTGGCCACGGCTTCTATTTTAAGCGTCATTTCTGCTTTCCACATTTCATATTCATGTTCCACTTCTTCCATCTCACATCTGAATTCTTCCTGCCACCGATCAATCTCTAACTGGATCTCTGCCACACCTACAAACCTCTCCATGCTTCCCTGTGCTTATTTCCCTCTCTCAAAATAAACAGAAAACAACAAACCGTAATCTCCTACTGACAGTTCTCAGCCACTATGCATAAAACACTTAAGATCATCAACACCAATTAGAGCATCAAGCTGGGCAGAGACCTGCTCTCACTGTGCCACTGTGATGTTCCCCTCCCAGAATCTCATCCAGTGTGCTGCTGTGACCCTTTGATCTCTACTCCTGAACCCTGATTCACTCCGCTATGCCAGGTGATCACTCACTGCTGCATCAGTCCACATCAGCCTCCTGCATTAAATTTGTCTCAGGCAGTGGATGTGCACCCTCTGGCCATTCAGGGGATGGTCCCCTAGTGAGCATCCCCAGCTTCCACATACTACACCAGGAACTACCATTCTATGGGTATCAGTACCCTTCTCCCAATCACTGTTAGGCTCATGAACTCTGGCTCACCTATTTACAAATGAAATGAGAATGCCCAGCTCTGCTCATTGATGCCTTCTTAAGTTCACACAGCTTTAGATGAAACAAACACTAGTTTAGAACATGATTTTAAGTGAGCATATAGCAAATCAATGCGCAATCATTTACTAAAGGAGTCAGGGGTTACCACAAGCAAATAAAAGCTTTAAGACACATGCTAGCAATCATCATCATCATCGAAGATTATTCAGATCTGGCTAAGAGATGGTTTAGCAGCCAGTGACTGCCTATCCCCAGGCAGGGCCCAATATTTCCTGTAGGTGTTCCAAGATGGAGAATTTCTGGCAAAAAGCCCCTAGCAGTTCCAAGTGTCTTTTTGTTTTCAACACCTCCCCCAGCTTGCTCTTCCTTCTAGACAGATGATTTTCTTTGTTCAGAATGGGCAGGAGACCTCCCCATCCTCTGTGCTGCTGCATGATTCTCTTTGTCCTGCCTGAGCCAGGGAGCTCAATTTGCAGTGCCTTTATCATGCACCTCTCCAGCCTCCATGCTGAGAGAGAGCTCTGAGTCATGTATAATACCTGGACACATACTTCACATCTGTATACATACCTGATGCTGCCAGAAACAATGATACCATAATAATAATGCAGAATATGCTGTGAGCATCCACAAAGGACCCTTGCATGGCATATTTGGCCTCATGTCAAGCAATTATATTGCAAAAGTGAACAGGATAGTTACAGAGATCATATCCTAGCGGTGCACGGATGTGCATTCCGTGACACCCTTTTACAATAATCATGTTTACTTGGTACCGTACATGCAATGACAATGAACATTGAAGCCACTTGTGGAGATCAGCCCATATGCAGATGTCTAGAAACACAAGGATATGGAGAACATGACACGATATCTTTCTGACACACCATTGGTCAAGGTCAATTTATGAAATTACAAATCAAACTGACTGAGAATGGCCAGGGAGCATCTAGAGCCTCTTGACTGTATTGTTTTTGCTTTTACAGTGTATGGAAGGGATTCTAACATCCTGAAAAACTAATCAAGTTCATTTTCTATCAGAAGGATCAATTTCACCAAATTTTCAAAAGCATATGAAGTTATTAAGCTTGTATTAAAAGACCATAAAAATGCACACATCTACTCCCACTCTCACAATCAATTGCTTCTCTTAAAATTAACCAGAGTTCACTCACAGAGCCAGATGCAACAGCCTATAATTTACCCAATACAATAGAAAAAACTTAGAAAGCACTACTTCCAAGGTAGAGTAAAGAAAAGGCAAGTTGTTATATGCTTTTATCACAGCATGATCCAGGCAGACTTATAAAATCCTGTCGGATAAGAGATTGCATTAGAAACTAGGGCAATATATTTTGAAATGTACATACCCATGTAAACTTTCCCTGACTTGGCCAGCACCAGCTCCTGCTCACAGGCTGTCAAGCTTCCCCTGTCAAGCTTCAGAGAATCATGTGGCAGGAACCAGCAGGTCTGGCAATCGTCTTTTGGATCTGGATTTATATGTTTCACACATATGTAGCTACATGTGCATGCACATGCACATGTTCACACACACACACACCACCCTCTTTTCTCTACTCTCCTTGCCCACATGATTATCTCCAAATGAATAGGAGTAGTAATATCTGGAGGTCAGTTCAGGCCTCGAGATCCGCACAGAGGCATTCTGCAAGTAGAGTTTCTTTTCCTGTGTGAAAGAAAGAAGTATCTTCTTTAACCTTTGACCTGGAGGGAGGTATTTTGATGGGGTAAGTAGAAGAACAGACTAGCTGGGATGGAGCTGCAGCCAAGACGGCATAAACTCACATTATGCAAAAAAGATAATGAAGCAGTGGCTGAATTAATTTTCTCTGTAGCTGCTCTTGAGTGCCCCTTCGGCAGTTGCAGGTAGGAGAAGAACCTTGTACCATGATTCCAGTGGATCTGTGGTTTCAATGATATAAAAGGGTCTGCTAGGGGATCTAAGTTTGTGCAGAGGCATGGGGACTCTTTTCTGATGTCTCTTGCCTCCTATGAATCACTGGGGTCTGCCAAGTTGGTGGCCTTTTCTATGGAGAGGAGGGATGCAAAGCCGATCCCTCCCACAGGATGATCAGATGGAACCTCAGCAAGGAGTTACTCATGAAGATCCCCTCTCACAGGATATAATTTGGACCATGTATTGGCAAAGAAGGGGCTACCGATGTCAGCTCTGAATATTTTCTCCTTATACATTATTGTTTCCTCTGTGTTTTGCAGATAGTGACAAGCAATTAAAACCAAGTGTTGGAAGGAGGTGTAACAAGACTAGACAGTCACAATCTCTTGTCACATCAGGAAATTGCTTAGTTGTCATACTGATCCATAAAATGAATGTACTGTGGCTCTATTCCTGCTCACCCAATACTTCACCCCCACTCTACACCCTTACTGCAGAATTATATATAGTTGGGGCCAAATTCACAGTGGTGTTCACAGGCACAGCTCTGCTGAATCTGTTTGGGGCAGCTGAGCAGAGGTGGCAGAGCAAGAGAGGACAGACACAGAACTGGTAGCATCTGTATGATGTCATCCATGTGATAATGTCTGTCTAGTTAGAGAATGGCCTTTTTGATAAGAAGAGGCAGATTGACCTGTCATACATGGCGGGTGGATGTGTGGGAGTTGGGAAGACATTCAAAAGGAGAGGCATCCAGGCCCACACAGATTCCCAGAACCGCTAAACCCTGGAACAAAATCCTAAAGAGGAAATGAGGAGACTGCTGCAGGGAGGGGAGAGGGCTAATCATAGCCTGATATAATCTTTTTCTAAATATTCATCAAATAAAGTAAGCAAAAAAACAAAGAAACAAACAAACAAAAAAAAACAACCCACCAACATTTAACCAAAAAGTGAAAATTATTTAGTGAACATTATCCAACCACCTCCAGCAGTAACAAGGCGAACGTTCAAATACCGTATATAATCGGGTATAAGCCGATCGGGGCACAAGCCAACGCCCCCCCTCCCCCAATTCTGAGCCCAAAAAAGAAGCTAAAATTGGTGACCCAGGTATAAGCCGCGGTTCCCTTTTGGTCTTGGCCCCTAACCCCCCACCCACTGCTGCTGGCTTCCTCTGGAGTTTCTGACAGCTTCCCTAACCCAAAATCTCTGCTGCTGCTTTTCCCTTGCCCCCTCGCTGTCCATTCCTCACCCCTGCTGCCCCCTGCTCTGCCCTTTCCTCACTGCTACACCCCTACTCACTTCTCAGTTTCCTGCTACTGCCCCCTGTGCCGCCCTTTCGTCACTGTTGCCCCCCTGCTCCTACCTGCTCTGCCCTTTCCTTACTGCTGTCACCCCTGCTGCCCCCCCATTGCTGCCTCCTGCTCACTTCTCATTTACCTCACTGTTGCCCCTTGCTGTGCCCTTTCCTCACTGTTGCCCCCTTGCTCCCACCTGCTCTGCCCTTTCCTCACTGCCGTCACCCCTGCTGCCCCCTGCTCTGCCCTTTCCTCACTGCTACCCCCTGCTCACTTCAGTTTCCTGCTGTTGCCTCCTGCTCCTCCTGCTGCCCCCTGCTCTGACCTTCCCTCTTTGCTGCTCTCTGCTCCTCATACTGCCTCCTCCTCACTGCCACCCCCTATTCCACCCTTCCCTCACTGCTACCTGCTGCCCCCCTGCTCTGCCCCTTCCCCACTGCTGCCCCCTGCTCCTCCTGCTGCCCCCCTGCTCTGCCCCTTCCCCACTGCTGCCCCCCTGCTCCTCCTGCTGCCCCCCTACTCCCTTCTCAGTTTGGTGCTGTTGCTCCCCTGTTCCCCAACACCCTTTCCCTGTCACCCCCCAAACCCTGCTGCTGCTCTTCCCAGCCTGCCAGGCATCCCCCCATTCCCTGGTCCCTGTCGCTGCTTCCCTGGGCTCCCCAGAAATCCTGGGTCCTCCTGCCGCTTTCCCAGACTCCCCGACCCCCCCCCCCCC